>CP139508.1:328402716-328430187 GCA_021014915.2 Artemisia tridentata subsp. tridentata | reverse complement strand
CTGCTATGCATTAGCTTTTCTAATCCTTCACATAACACCTTATTTGTAGACCCAAAAATGATATCATCTACATAAACCTGAACAAGTAGTATATCCTTTTTGTCTTTCTTAATGAATAATGTTTTATCAATGGTTCCTCTGCAAAAACCATTGTTCAACAAATATGTGGATAAGGTGTCATACCAAGCTCTAGGAGCTTGATGTAGTCCATATAATGCTTTCTTCACTTTGTAGACCCTATCAGGATACTTAGGATCTTCAAAACCAGGTGGTTGCATCACATATACCTCATCAGGAATCTTTCCATACAAGAAAGCACTTTTCACATCCATTTGATACACAGGAAAATTCTTAAATGAAGCATATGCCAAAAATAGTCTGATAGCCTCAATCCTTGCAACTGGGGCAAATACCTCATCATAATCTATTCCTTCTTCCTGAGTGAATCCCTGAGCCACTAATCTAGCCTTGTTTCTGATAACAATTCCTCTCTCATCTCTTTTGCATCTGAACACCCATTTAGTACCAATTGCTCTTTGTCCATTAGGCAAATCCACCAATGTCCAGACTTCTTGAAGCTTGAACTGCAGCAACTCCTCTTGCATAGCTTCAACCCAACTTTCATCTTTCATAGCCTTGTGAATGGTCTTGGGTTCTTCTTGAGATAGGAAACAGGAAAACATGCAATTTTGTAAATCCTTGTGGCTATTCCTCTTCTTTAATGTTTGAGCAAACAATCCCTGATCAAGCAAATCACTCAGTCCTTTTGATTTACTTCTGGTCTGCATAGCAGAGTGAACATCACCAATTATCTGCTCCTTTGGATGATTCCTGTGGATTCTGGTTGTTGGAGTGGGACTAACAGGTATATCAGTCTCCAAATTTGATAAATCAGCTTCAGCACCAAAAACATCAACAACCTCATCATCAGTGTCCACATTAACTTCTTCTAATTCGGGCATCTCATCAGAAAATCATCATTAGAATCACCATCTTTATCAGCAGTAGAGTCCTTATGCATAGCAGCAGAGTTACCAAACCTAACAACAGAGTGTTTTGGCCTAACAGCAGAGTGTTTTGGCCTATCAGCAGAGTGTTTTGGCCTGGCAGCAGAGTTGAGAGAACTGCTGCTATGTTTATTCCCTTGTTGCCCATCAACTTCTGACTCTTTATTCCTATGCTTATCATCATGAGAAGGATCAGCATCATCTTCTACATGAACCTTTGGTACTTCCTTATGAACAGCAGCATCATCTGAACTTTTTCCCTCTTTATCAGTTGGAGTGAAGTACTGATCAAACTTGCTTCTTTCAATCGAAACAAACTCCTCTGCAGGTCCATCCTTCTTTGCTTGTGTACCTGCATTGGGGTTAGTTTGTGTACCTGCAGACATGTTAGTAGTACCTGCAATGACTGGTTGATAATTCATACTCTTGGTTAAAGAATCAATATCAAACATCCACTCAGGACCTTTTCCATCAACATTAGGTGTGGTTTCTCTAATTCTAACATGCAAATTTTCCACCACATGCCCAGTCCTTTGATTGAAAACCCTAAAAGCCTTACTTTCAGTAGAGTATCCAACAAAGTAACCTATGTCTGCTTTCTCACTAAACTTGCCTAAGTGGTCAATGGTGTTTAAGATAGTGACAGGACACCCAAATGGTCTAAAGAAATCAATCAGTGGTTTCCTACCATGCAATAACTCATAAGGGGTCTTATTGTGAGGTTTAACTATCTTAGTTCTATTTTGAACATAGCAAGCAGTGTTGACTGCTTCAGCCCAAAAGATAGTGGGTAACTTAGACTCTGACAACATAGTCCTAGCAGCCTCAATTAATGTTCTATTTCTCCTCTCAGCCACACCATTTTGCTGAGGAGTTCTAGCCACACTAAATTGTCTAGTTATCCCCTTTTCCTCACAGAACTGATTCATCACTTGATTCTTAAATTCAGTTCCATTGTCACATCTGATGATCTTAACCTTGTGATTAAATAGGTTTTCTATCCTTGTAATAAAAGCCTTAAGAATGCCAGGTGTTTCATTCTTAGTAGCTAAAAAGAATACCCAAGTAAATCTACTAAAATCATCAGTGACCACTAAGCCATACATCTTTTTATTCAAACTATTCACATAAGTGGGTCCAAATAGGTCCATGTGTAACATAAACAAGGGTTCAGTTATAGAATTCACCAATTTGGACTTACAAGATGCTCTATGTTGCTTTCCCATTTGGCAAGCAACACATACTTCAGGATTCTCAAAAACCTTAGAAGGTAATCCTCTGACCAAGTTCCCTTTCACCAACTTGTTGATAGCCTTGTAGTTCAGATGTCCAAGCCTTCTGTGCCATAGTTTGGATTCATCAATAGTGGCTTTGGCAAACAGACAAGTTAAATCTCTTTTGGGAATAATGTTCTTTATGTCCACACTGTATATGTTGTCATTTCTAGGGACTTTAAGAAGTACTAATTTATCATCAGGTATCTTATAGTCGGGAGATAAGACAAGACATTCAGTGTCTGTAAAAAGAACAAAATTCTTTCTGTCACACATTTGTGAGACACTAAAAAGATTGAACTTTAAACCATTCACCAAATACACTTTCTCAAAATCCAATTTTCCAGTTCTGATCATGCCTTTTCCAACAATTTTTCCTCCTTTAGGATCATTCCCAAAGGCAACATATCCACCATCCAAAGCTTCAAAGTTTTCCAAATTGCTTTGGTCTCCAGTCATATGTGAAGAGCATCCACTATCAAAAATGCATTTATCCTTTAGCTCCTTTTGTAGATTGCCCTGCACAAAAAGTAAGAGAATTAGTTTCTCTTTGGGACCCAAGCTATTACTGACTTGGATCTGCCTTGTGCATCAAAGTAGTCAAATTTCTTCAACTGCATTGGTACACTGCTGTGTCTGAGAACATGATCTATAACTTTAACCTTAGGTTTCCAGACCCAACAAGCTGAGGCCTTAACAGCATAAAAATGATATCCCACAACAGTATCAGTAACAACTTTAGGCAAAACAGCAGAGTCTGCCTTAACAGCAGAGTTTGTCTTAACAGCAAAATCAACTATTTCCTTCTTTATGGGCACTGTTGGTGCAATAGAAGAGATAACTCTAGAAACACCATCTCTCATCAAAACTTCCTTGGGAACCATGTTTCTTTTGGGATGAGGGTGAGTCTTTCTAGCAAAGTTTCTATGGTTCACCCTTGTGTACTGGTTCCAAACTGGTTTCTAATAGCACTCATCTTGCAGATGTTCAAAACTACCACAACTATAACATGCCTTCTTAAGTAATTGAAAACCAGTACCTAATCTTTGTGAAACTAGGTTGTTCCAATTTCTCTGGTTTCCTCTAGACAAATTATTGGTTTTCTTAGGATATACTCTAGGTGTGTTTTCATACTCAGCCATCTTCCTAGAGATACCTTTACCAAACCTAGGCTTAACAAACTCAACCTTTTTAGCCTTAGGTGCTTTTGATTCAACAACAGTAGGAATTTCTTCCTTTTTGTTCTTAGGGGTTGAATCAGATTCCACTACATCATCATCACTGTCAGACTCCCAATCTTCAATCAAGGGTGCTTGTTCATACTTCTTTACCTCAACCTTAGGTGACTCTGTTTCTTTTTCACTAGTTTCAACTACAGGTTTACTAGTTTCAACTACAGGTTTGGCTCCAGACTCAGATATGAAAGTCAATGTCCTAGAAGGAGGGGCATTGGCACTAAGTTTCTTAGGGTGAGCAACAGCATTATATCCTATACCATTAAAGTGTCTTCCTAATGGTTTACTGAGAATGTCAGTGGCAAATTGTTGTTTTTCCACCCTAACAATATGTTTTTCTGTCTCACTAATGGCTGAATCTTTAGCCTTTTCAGCCTCTTCTACTTTTCCCTTTAGAACCTGAATCTCACAATCTTTCTTAATAAGTTCATTTTCTAGAATAGTGATCTTATCAAGATATTCAATTTCAGTCCTTTTATAAAATTCAAGCTTCTCTTCTAAATTCTTTAAACCATATTCATAACTAAGATTATCTAGCTTAAGTGTTTCATTTTCCTTTTTAAGGTTTCCATTGCTAGACTTAAGTATCTCAATTGTATCAGAACATGATTTAAAAGAACAAGATGATTCATTGGATACCTCAGAGTCTGATCCAGAAGAAGAATATGCCATGAGAGCAAAATGTTGTACTTCAGGTTCCTCTTCAGCTATCAATGCACAATTTGGACCATCTTCAGCATGATCACTCCAGTCATAATCTCCTAACCCATCACATGATACCATAGCAGTAGTAGGATTTGGCTCTTCATCAGCAGACTTCTTGAAATTCTCATTGCTTCTTTTTGGTGCTCTGCATTCTCTTGCAAAGTGTCCCTTCTTTCTACAGTTAAAACATTCAGCCTTTGATTTGTCAAATCCCACACTCTTGTTCCTTCTGAACTTCATCTCTTTACCAGTTCGTTTAAGAAACCTTCTTGCCCTCATAGTAAGCATTGCAAACTGCCATTGCATATCAATCTCTTCAACATCATCAGGATCAAGTTCATCCAGATCTTGAGGCATGACTGAAGTACTTGTAGTAAGTTCAGCCAAATAAGCACAAATCGCAGCATCACTGATGGTGTTGGTGTTAGCAGAGTCAGCAACAGAGACATGTGAACCAACAGCAGGAACAAAAGTACCCGCAGCAGAGTGCTGATCTTGATAACTACCAGAATTCTTGTTGCTTGAGGAAACAAAAGCAAGATTATTTGTGGTAGAAGATGAGCTTGACAATCCTTTAACTTCAGATTCATACACCCTCAAGTTGTTATACAGATCATCCAATGTCATACTATCAAAATCTTCCTTGTGCCTCCAAACCACTGTATGAGTGTTCCATTCAGAAGATAGACTTCTCAGAAACTTAAGATTGATATCTTCTTGAGATGGCTCAATCTTCAAAAGAGCCATCTGACTGGATAGCTTATGAAGTCGATCATAAGTTCCCTCAATGTTCTCAGAACTTAAAGCAGTGAAAGTTTCAAACTGGTGCTTCAGCAGATTCTTTCTTGATTTCTTGGTAGCTTCATTCCCACCAAATCGAAGTTCAATTGCTTCCCATAACTCCTTAGCAGACTCAATATGATTAAAGCTCAATTGATAATCATTAGGTATTCCCATCATGAGAATACTGTGAGCCTTAACCTCCAATCTTCTCTGTGCTTTCTCCTCACTTGTCTTGAGAGTCAAGACTGATCCAGTAGCAGTCTTGGTTTGCACACTGTCGCCATGTAGAACAACTTCCCAAAGTGAGTAATCAACCATTCTCATGTATTGTTGAATCCTCATCTTCCAGATCTCATACTCTCCAGTCTTGAGCATGGGGACCCTTGATGCAGTAACCATATGTGTAGAATCAGATTCCATTGCTTACTTGTTGAATAACAGATCTTGTAAAAAGTAATTCTTCTTGGTACCAGTTTCTAGATCACAAGCTCTGATACCACTTGTTGATCCCAGTTGAGCTTCACGATCTTATTAATTGCCTTAGATAAATCTAAAGTAATCGGTATAGAAACTGATCTTGAGTTGTATATCAAATATTATGCGGAACTTAATATTTGATCTTAAGAAGAATTAAACACAAAACGAATTCTCAAACAACACTTCAATATATTAATACGATTGCTCAATAGCAATAGGGTTACAAGAAACCTTGAAGTGTAAACAATAATGATACGTATGCTAAGATAATCAATATCTAACCCTAACCCTAGAATCTCCTTTTATAGCGTAAGGAGTCCTAGTCGGTTTACAAGACTTCCTATACAAGAAAAATATCTTTACGTATCTTTTCTATACTTATCCTTAACATACTATACATATCTGATAAGCAGCAGAGTAACTAGTCTAGCAGCAGAGTCTTCGTGGGCTAGCAGCAGAGTTACACTTTGCTTATTCTTCCAAAACAGCAGAGTCACAAAACAGCAGAGTTATTGTGCTAATCAGCAGAGTTATATAACAATCAGCAGCATCTTTTAGACCCAACAAATTTCATTAACCAACAACCGATTGGTTTCTTCTTTGGATTTCATGAATTGCTTCAACAACTCATCCGAGGACGTTTGATTTTGATTGAAACCTTGGTTTTGATTGAAATTTTTCCCTCGGTTTTGATTTTGAACATTCCCTTGATGTTGGTTAAAATTTCCCTGATTTTGACCTCGGATTTGATTTCCTTGGTTTTGAAAACCTTGGTTTTGGTTTTGATTGTAATTCCCTTGGTTTTGAAAACCTTGGTTCATCCGATTTTGATTTTTATTGAATTGGGAATTTTGGTTTTGCACATTCGGATTTGGATTTTGATTAAAACCGGATGGTCCGAGAAAATTGTTAGAACGGTAGCTGAGAAGATTACGGTCTCCTTGCGGTTGGTAACTGTTACCTCCCGTGTTAAAGGTTCCCGTAGCAGCATAAACGTTCTCTTGAGTGCAGCTACCGGAGGCTGGGCACTCGGAATACGGATGAGGACCACCACATGTTTCACAACTTTGATTAACAACATTTACTTGATGATTGTTGTTCTTTTGAATCTGAGTTTGATGTATTCTCAAGACAGCAGTAGACAAATCATCCATCCTTTTAGTGAGTGAAGCCATCTCGGAGGTAGAAGAAGAAGTAGTGGTGGATTTAGCTGACTCATTCCTCTCGGCAGAGGAATCCCAATGATTATGGTGGGTGGACATGTTCTCGATTAGATCATAGCACTCTTGTGGTCGTTTTTTCATAAAAGTACCACCAGCTGCAGCATTAATCGTGTCACGGTGTCTCAATGTTAAACCATTATAGAACGTGTCTATTATGGTGACTAATAACATGTTATGGTTTGGACACCGATCAATCGAAAGCTTATAGCGTTCCCATGCCTCAAATAATGATTCATCGGGAAGCTGACGGAAGTTGCTTATGTCATTTCTCAACTTCGTCACCATCGATGGTGGAAAATATTTTGCCAAGAATTTTGAAGTCATTTCATCGAAACTATGAATTGAATTCTTGGGAAGACGATCAAACCATGCGGTGGGGAATTTATCAATATGCTTGTTTGCATCGTCACCCGGCAATCTGTGAAATTGGCAAGAATTTTGGACTTGTTGGATCATGTGATGTTTAAGTCCAAAATCCGCGGCTTGGATATTAACGGGGGCAATCGGGCCACCACGTCCGTGCATTGTTGGTTGGCACAACTCCTCCATCGTTCGGAGATCGGGAGCTGGCTCATCATTGTTTGTATCAGTATCCATCTCTTCTTCGTCTTGAAAATCAAGACGTCGACCTCGACGAATAATTCTTTCGGGATTGGAAACTGGTGAAAGAAGATCGGGTGTAGAAGAACGGGTGTTCATACACCAAAAAGAAAAAAAAAATTAAAAAGAAAACAAAATTTGAAAATGAAAATATTTTTGGATTTTTATTTTAAAGAAAGATTACACAATAATTTTGGAATCGATTCGTCAATCGAAATTCGTTTCTCACAAAACTACTCGCAGAGTGGCAGAGAAGCAAAGGTCCGCTCGAAAGCTGATTAAAAACCCGCCTCTTTCGGTTTGTCAATTTAATGTCAAACCATCCTTAAACCAATTGTATAGGTTGTAATTTCAAGATAATCAGAAAACAATTAACTTACGATTTGTTTTGTTGGATATTTTTATGGTATTGTAAACACTTTAGGAAAAGCGTTAGTGGTGTTTTTTAATTTTTATGATTTTTTTTTTTTTTTTTTGAAAATATTCACAAAAAGACTGAAAACTTCACAAGGAAGGGTTTTCAAAACACGAATTCGATATTAAAAATTCGCTTCAACCTTCCCCAGCAGCGGCGCCAAAAATTGATTCGCGAAAATCAATGCATAAATATTTCCTAGGAAACACAAGTGAAGTATGTGTAACCCGAGTCGTTATTCCCAACGAAGGATTGAATGGAATTCGTGATTCGGATAGTGAGACGTGTTTGAATAGTGAAAATAAAGAGATATTGGGTTTCTACGCTAAAATATGTGAACATAAAATAAAAACGATTTAATAAGCGAGGAAAACGATAATCTAAAGAACGCACAGCTAAAAACGTAAAGAAAAATAAGACACGTGTTTAAACCGGGAAATCCCGAGCCTAAACGTCAAAATGATGAAATTCTACCTATAAATGCCAAAATAATTTTCCTAAGTCCTAAACGATAAAAGAAAATTTTAAAAAAAAGAATTATATTTTTTTTACTTTTATATTTTTTATTATGAATTAAAAACTATTTAGAAAAGAAAATTATATAAAAAATACTAATTAAAAGTGGAAAAATCTGAAAATTTACAGAAAAGTGCTAAATGATAATAAGATTCTAGGAAAAATAAAACTAAGTTAACTGCTTATATTAATAAGCAGTTATTAAGCTAAAAGTAGTGAATAAGCCAAATAGAAAAAGAAGGGTTAAATATAAAACTTTGCAAGGAATAACCCAAGGGCAGTTGGTGATGTTGTTTTTGTGTTGGAGCTGTGAGCGTGGAGAGACCAGGGTTCGAATCCCTGGTCTGGCTTTTTGAAAATTTATTTTTTTTTTTTTTTTTTTTAAATCTTAATAAGCACAATAAAATAAGCTACTTTTGTAACTACAACTATTTTTAAAACTAAACAAAAAAGCACAGATTTATACTAAATTTGATCAGACCACTAAAGAATAAGGAAAGAAAAATTAAGGCTAAAAGCAATAAGCCAATAAGCTATCTCTAAGCTAAATGAAAACCAATATAAGCTAAAGTATACTAACACTAATCTAAATGAACCAAAGAAAATTAGAATAAGCTAAGTATAGAAGCTAATAAGCACTTAATCTATCTTAAAAAGCAAATATGGATACTGAGAACTAAGTGGTGCAGGGGAAAAAGAGGGTTTTTTAAGCTAATAAAAAGCACTCAAAATCTAATTCTAAAAATCTAAAAAAAATAGGAATAACTAGATAAGCAACCCAATTCTAACTGTGCCAAATTTCAGAACTAATAAGCTTGTATTGAGCTTGTGAAAAATGGAAAACTTGGGCTGAAAATTGCAAAATTCATTAAAAATTCAGCAAACTGAGGTGGTTTTGCAAATCAGAAAAAGCTATCTAAAGCTAATTTTAAAAAATATAAAAAATATGGAATAAGTGGATAAGCTAACCAAGAGTGATTGTACCAAATTTGAGCTTAATTGGGCTTATAACGAAGAAATGAAAAATGGAAAACATGGGCTGAAAATAGAAAAAAAAAAAACAAAACAAAACAAAACAAAAACAAAAACAAAAATGCAAGCTATTATATATCTGATGTGGACTGATTTTAGCATTTTATGAACCAAGGCTTGTGGAACTTAATCAACTACTGACTTTAGACTAAATGGACTAAATGGATCCTAGAAACACCAAAAATAAGGGCTTAAAAGGGCTGATCCTATAATAAGCTTATCAGAACAGATTCTAACCCTTAACCTACTCTATCAAACTTAAATCTATCAAATCCTCCAAATCAGTTCAAATGCTCTTACAAACTAATTATTTAAGTCATTTTAATCAAGATCAAAAGTTCACAATTTGCACATGAACATTGCTGCTCAGTTTTGACCCATTTCAAGCCTTGACCCAAACACCCCTTGTGAGTTGACTGTTTTGAGTTTTTAACTAGAAAAGGCCCAATTAAGCCAAGAATTGGAAAGACAGAAGTTACTCTAGGTGTAATAAGCACTATGGAACAGATTTTTAACCAGGATTAAGCACTAAATAAGCTATATCCTAAATATGCTATTTTTGGCCTTTTTAAGATTTTAAGTAAAAATAATAACAAACAAGTACACCCTATCTATATCTACTTGAAATAACCTTAATAATATCAAATAAGTAGAAATTAATCAATAATCACTAGAATAAGCTGAAGAACAGTTATAAGCAGAAAATAAGCTAAAATGGTAAAAATTAGAACTTACAAAAGCCTTGTGCTCAAAACCAAGGCTAAATTCTTGACACCCAAAGTATTCTCAAAACAGCCTAATGCTTCCCAAGAAGCTCTAACCCATGGCCATCCATAATTCACCATGATCCAGCTTCTTTGACCATTTTGACTTTTGCTGACTTTTAAAAATTAAAATAGTTGAATCTAATATAAGCTTACAAAAAGCTATTCTCAGCTTATATAAGCTTATAGAAAAGGTAAGGGAGACTGGTGAACTATTTTTAACAACAATTTAGCTTGATTCGAATTATGAGAAAAAAAAAAGACTTGAATTTCTATTAATAATGAAAATAAGTACAAGGCTGCTTAAAATTAAAACAATTAGACTAAAAATAACTGGAATTAATAACTGAGAGCTTAAAATTACAATTTCTAATGACTAAATTATAATTTCGACTACTGATACTTAACTACCTGCCATTAAGGCTTACAAAGCTATCCTATTTATACTAAATCAACTGGGATATCTCTTGTCTTCATCTCTGACCATTTTCCAACCCTTGGATTAGCTAGAATCAATCCCAGCCTTTAATCTCAGTTTTGGCGCCAAAAAATCCCTCTTGGATTTCCAACTTGGTACTGGTTAGCTTGTGAGGAGGGGGAAGAAATAAATGCTATTGGACTGGGGTAGTTGGAGTGGAGTAGGAGGAGGTGAGCAAGGTATGGGTGAGAGTGGTTTTGTCAGGGAAGAAAATGGGTAGTGGTTTTGGCGGCAATGGTTTTGAGAGAAGGGTGGGTTTGACTGGGTCAAACCTGGTATTTAACTAAAACAAAAACAGGTTGGGTTATTATTGGGATTGGGCTTGGTTTGATTGTGTTTATTTAAAGGGTTAGGATAAAAAGGGTAGGTTAAGTTAAGGATTAATTTTGGAATTAGTGTTAAGTTAAAGGACCAACTTTGCCAAATCTGAAAATTATCTCCAAGGACCATTTTTGGTATTTTGACATTCATGATGGTTGACTTTGACTTTTTGATCATAAAAGTGATCCTAACTTGAAATTCCTTCCCCGGCTTCAGCTTTTCTTGATCTTCCAATCTCGTGCTCGGTTTTGTCTGATTTTGCCCTGTTTTCAATCTTTTTATACCTGAAACACATAAAAACACAAACCAAAGATATCTGCAGTAATATTTGGTATATTTGGCCCTTTTTAGTATGTTTTATGTATAATGTAGGCCTAAAATGATGAGTAAATAGGCACTCTTCAATACACGAGTTTAGAAAGGAGGGTAACAATGCTGTCATTTGGAGCTGATTTGATCCTCACTGACCCGAAAAAAGCGATGGGAGGTATCTCTCGGCTCACCCTGCACACACATACAAAGGTATCATATAACTCCGTATACCTTTCTTTTAGTAACAACTCCACACTGTATAATGAATCTCATTGGCCAATTGCAATGTGTTGCAATAGAGAGGCTCTTTGAATTAGCTCAATTTATTGGCTTTTGAACTTATTTTAACTTAGAAAAGTTCATAAGCTCCCATCAGGCTTAAGTGCTTATCAACCTGGGCTTATTGGTTTACATAAGTTCAAATTTAATAACCCGTATTTATCCAGATTCAATATTAGCTAAATAGGTCTAAAGCTGAGTTCTACTGAGTGACGCATGTCTATTTTCTATTTTTGCAGATACTCCACAAAGAACAAAACAAGAACTACATGTTCTTTTGGTGACAGGTGAGTAGGCTTTGAGTTAGAGTATGCCCTATGTTACTGTTGTTCATTCTTGATGTGGTAATTGTTATATGTCTGAGAGCTGAGATTTTCGGTTTTGTGAGGCTTATTTTGTGATCTTTTCATGCTTTTCTCTTAACAGTTGGTGGACAATAACCCAGGCAATGCTATATTAATGTTTTGGGTTGCGATGAATTTAGGTGATCAAGTTGATTATGTTTTAAGAGACATGACAGCAGCAATAAAACAACTGGATAGATCAGAAGAAGCATTTGAAGCTATCAATTCTTTTCGCCATCCATGCGCACATGAATCACAAGAGTCTCTCAACAACATTATGCTTGAATTATACAAGGTACAATATTATGTTACATTAATTTACCACTGTTGAGTAACATACAGAGCTTATACTCAGATAAATCACAAACATTTTTACATAGGTGTGGACAAATAGAGAATCATATATAAAGTAGCCAACGGACAATCCAACGTCTATAAAAAGGAAGAGAGGTAATATTTGGTGGTATCGGTGGTATGACAGATGCTTTGAAGAAAAGGCACAAATGTTGATGGTGTATACGACTGTAGCTCCATCAACAGTGTTGCATTTGAGCGTATTTCTTTTTTGAAGTTAAGTTCTGGAGGTGCTTCACCGATTGGCGTGGTGACTGCAACATATTGGGAAGAGAACGGGATTCCTGGTAGGTTACTTCTTCACCCATGCTTTTTATTTATATCAATGGTACAACCGTTATTGTGCGATTGAAATATGTTTGTTTTGTGCCTATCTACAGGATGCTAGAAAAGGGAAAATGACAGCAAAATAAAAAGGTACGTTGGTAAAGGTTAAAACCTGTTAGGCTAAACATTGATATTAAAGAATTTGTTTGTCTATGGATCCTATGAACCTTTTTTTCCTTAAGAAAGGAAATAGATATTTATCGGAAAATAGCAATAAGTAGCAACTACTGCTTTCGGTACTCTGTGGCAACCCCTTTTGATCAGAATCATTATTTCTATAACTGTTGTGTTCCATTTTAAGCACTATTTCATAATACAACGTTGTTAAAAAATTCTGAAGGGTTTTAGACTCTGATGCGAAAGTTTTATGAGTCATTTAAACTGCGAATCCAAAACTTTGAGATGCATCTAGCGATAATATTTTTGTTAGTTTCAGAACTGTGAGATGCCTAGAATCTTAGTAACTCTAGAAACTATAACAATTGGTAAGTGGCACAAAGAACTTTAAACTGGATAGGCTTAGCACCAATGTCTACCAGTTATTTCTTTACAGCCCCTTGCCTTCTGTTATGAATTTTAAGGAAAACAGTGAAGCGAGCTTGAGCTCAACTGTATGACCGTAGCTAAAACCCGAACATGATTCAATAGATTAGCATGCCTACATAATGCAAGATTGCAAGTGCAAGGGCGATTCGAGGTTAACTCGAGGGCTGAAATAACTTAAACTTATCAAGGAGATATCATGTTTATTAAGCATAGTTAATGCTCGCTTAAATCAAGAGCCCGATATAGTTTTAGTTAAAGGCTAAAAAAGTCCAATAGAATTCGAGTCAAATACCTTCTACTTAATAGGAACTAATGGGTCCTATAGGGAAAATGACATACCAAAGGGTTGCAGTTGTAAGTTTGCAACTTTAAGACTAATGCCATTGTCACGTTACTGTCACGCAACTGTAAATGCAACCATTTTGAACCATAGTGTCACACTATTTGAGTCATCATTATTATCTGATAGGGAGGGAATGTAGTTTAGGCAATGTGTATCGGAGCTTTATAGACTTTTGCGAAGGAAGGATTAGGAGAAATATAAATGTGTGGTTCAACAACATCATTCTATAATTGCATCCCGTTTCACAGTCATAACAATACAACCCAATCCATTAAATGTGCAGCTTGCTCAGGATATTTCTCACGCGAAAATGGCCGAAGATTTGGATGCAGAGGTAAGTTAAAATCTTCGAGCTATTTGCTAACTGGATTTTCCGTAAATTTATGTATTCTCGAAAATGGGTGACTAAATCAGGATTTCTTGTTTTGCAGAAAAAACCAATCTGAACACATTCTCTATTTCCCTGCATTCTACAAAATATTGTGGCAAACATGGGCATTTTCTTTCCTAAATACACCCTTACATTCTCTGTCTTCTAATTGTAAATCTTAACAAACATCAAATGACGGATCAAATATGGAGGTATTGTGAATATTTGAAACCTATTAAAACTCACATCTAAACACCTTATTAATGTATGTTTTAAATCTCAGTCCAAATGTTGGACTGCAATTTTGTAGCAGAACCAAACACCCCTTAATGCTTTAAGTTTGCAGCTATAAAAACAACAGTGACCATACCCAAACACCTTTAAAATACTTTTTACAACCGATTCAAACTTCCCCTAAAACTTTAGTTTTGCAGCCGTTCCAAACACTCTTAAAATCAGCATCAAATCTTAATATAGCATAGATCAGTTAAGTTGTACTAAGAGGGAGTCATGAATCTCCCAAAAATAGATAATTATGGAATTTGTATTTTGGCATTGTGTGTAGGCTTAAGTAACCACAAGAGAGATCTGAGCGCATGGTAAACTTAGAATTTACGGATCGTCATGTTAAGTAACGGGTTAAATAATTTGTGGTCACAATTAAAAAAAAAAGTGAAACGATGGAAACTGAAAAAAAAAAAAAAAAAGCGTTGTTATATATGTTAAAGAGTTTTAGTGTTCTTTTTATGATGCTTTATTTCCAAAATTCAGGTGTTTAGTGGTGTGAAAAGAGATGAAGTTTATATGGCAGGTGAAAATGCACTTGAACGATATGATTGTGTTGTTTACAGTCAAATTCTTCTCAATGTAAGGCCTAATGGTGTCAGTAAAAAGGGACCACCAAAACTGATATTGGAAGCCTTGACTTATCTTCGATTAGGAGATGAGTTACTTAAAAAGGCTAATTTTAGAATACTCGAAGTATTTGTGAAAAAACTTCATGCTGATCAGGTATGTCAGTCACACTCAAAGATACATTTTTTAACGCATAGAGTATAGCCTACAAAGCATTATTTTGTGATTTTTTTCAGCCACACACCTCTGATCAACGGAACTATACAACTGTAGTCCCATTGGAGTGATCAAAACCTGAGATTCCAATTGAGGAACAGCTAAAAGCAACCGAAATGCTTGAACCAAAAGTGTATGAGTTTATAAGTTGGAAAACTTTAGGTTTCCCATTGGAAGCTTAAATAAAGTTCATAGCTTACTTAAATGGAAGATAGATGTTAAATTGTTTAATGTGGATTGTGGACACCAGGTGACTTTTGCGTTTCTTAACGAGAAACCGACCCCATCATCCTCATCTTCAAGTATAGGAGTTGGCACTGGTGTGAGATTAGCAGCATCAAAGTTATTAGGAGGGGGAATGCAAGCAGGACGATCGATTTTGTTAGTGGTAATGGTGGAAGCAAGGCTTTGAGTTTAACGCATCTCTGATTCCCAACAGACCTAGCTAAACTCTTAATTTTACGGACACAATATTTTAGTAGTTAGAATGTTCAAATTGTAAAATTGCATGACATATATTTGCAGGCTAGAATTGGCAAACTTTCAGAAAAAGCCACAAAGTTTGTTCGATATGTTTATACAAATACTGACTTTTGCATTTATATCATACTTGACTTCTATTTAATCATTATAATTAGTCCATGTCGATTAACAAATGTTAGCTCTAATTTGTGTTCTTTTTATCATCTATTGCAGCTCCATTTAAGATAATGAGGACAACTACAAGTGGTCAAATGGCTTGAAGATCAATTAGAAGATCACTAATGGCTGCATTTTAAACTTTATTGTTCTTACCCATAGACAAACATTGTTACTTGAAAATGTAACAATTGTTTCGACGGTCTTTAAAAATCAATGAGTTTTTCAAGCCTGTTGAAGGCGAAAGGTACGGCAATATATAACTATGAGTATTTATTTGATAATATTATCATCCAAGAAAGAAAGAAAATAAGGATGTTATATCAATTCAAGGAATACCTGTTCAACCTTTAATATTCTTAAATTATTATAGGTGAATAAGGACCTCTTGCTCTTTATAGGAGCATGGTTGTTGATTGGTTTTAAATTTGTATTCACATTAATGTTATGGCATTGCAAGTGATGCGATCCTTTTTAATAATTTAAAGTTCATAAACTTATGGATCGGTCACTGTTGGACGTGGTAAAGGCTAATGCAGGCTTAACATTACTAAAAATTTGATGTCGCTTCTTGCGAAACCGTGGAGTCCGATAGTGATACTCCGCAAAGGTGATGATATGAAGAAGAAACCTTGCAACCTAAATAATTGTGAGGTCATAGAGGCCTTAAGGATGCGTCTTTGTGTTCAGTTATTAAGAAATTCCACTTTGGATTTCTTGCAAGTTTCAAGTATTCTTCAAACTAATAATTAAGTGATAGCAGCCAATAGGGAAAATGTAAATGTTACTGCTAATTCAGAATCCTAATTGTTTGCTAAATTTATGTATGATAATATCTAGTTTAAACATTTATGGTTTTCTGGATGTTTACAATATATGTAATTAATATGCCTTTTGCTTTTTTGCATTAGCATTCATTAGTTCTAATTTAAACAAAATGGTTTTAGCTCAGTTGGTACCCATCTCCAAAAAACTCATGGGCCCACCTGAGAGATTTTGTGGATAAAAGGTCACGGGTTTGAGTCTCGCTCGTGCTCATTCCAGGTGGTGCCCCCTGAGCCAGAAGAGTTACCTTAGCTATTTTTTGTGAGGTTGACAGTGGTTGGTGCCGAAAGACACTTTGGGTTAAAGTGTTTCCGCTAATATACACCTTTTGTGAATTAATTCTGCTTTAAAATTTTAAATTGTTTTGTTGCTCGCTTGCTTTGGTATCTTGGATCTATTTGGGTTGCGTTATGGTAGTAACAGTACCACGAATCTATTTGGATTTGAATAATGGTAGTAAGAGTCACCGTTAGATCTTTATAAAATATGTTTTTGTTTGAGAAAATAACAAGTTTTATAATTGTGTTTGTTCGTCAATAACATATAGACAATGAAGTTTGAACTTATAGTTTGACAATATTTGAACAATTTAACTAAACTCTAAATGTCTATTAAATTGAATTGGACTAATAGAAATGTTTGCTTTTTCCGCGTAACAAAATTAAGATTCGTGATTAGTGAATAAAAGTCAAAACTAAACAATCAATTTTTAAAATTAATGTTATAGAATCCAATTGTAAAAAAGGCTAATTTGTGTGAAAGGTTAGGAAAGGGGGAAGAAGTGAAGATGTTATAGAATCCAATTATAAAAGTAGGAACAAATTATGCATGTTTACTGCTTTCTTTGTTAAAGATATTCTCATGCCATTAACAGGGTCATTTAATTTGTCATAATGTAGCGTTATTGCATACCATTTGGCATCATGACTATTTATTTTCTATATTATTAATGCTTACACTTCGTTTTCCAGACCCAAAGTTGGAGGCTTATACACCTTGCTTATGAATTTGTAAGTTGATATTGGGTGTGCCACCAGCATGGGACGTTGGGGCTTAATCAAAATTTGTTCTGCTGCCAATAGCTCATCAGCCAAAGTAATAAGACCATGTCACACACCGAAAAGAACCCTATAAATATATACTTTCTTTTCAAACAGTGATAATTATAATTAACTTTCTATAAAAAAATTTCAACCGTAAACTAATAGCCTACCAAAATAAAATGAAATCGGCGTCCTTAAAAATAACAATTAACTTTCTCTTAAAAAATTTCAACCGTAAACCAATAGCCTAACAAATAAAATAAAATCGGTGTCCTTAAAAATAATTTTACGTTAACTAACACCATCAAAATTATAATTACAAGTCATGCCCGCCCGGCGGGCATTGAAGTCTAGTGTGTGTGTATATATACACACACACACACATATAGAGGAAAGTGAATATGGGGTTTTCTGACATCTAAGTTTACATACGAAACTATCAAAAATTACGTCATTTTAACAAGAAAAACATCAAATCTACCTCATTTTTATCATGTCCTTCAGAATACTAGTGTTTTCTCTTGATTTCATCACAATATCACTTAAGTTGGGTTTACGTTGATACATGCGTTTTCTACATCATGTTGTTAGGTGTTTTCATTAACTAACAAATTAGTTATTGGTTCTATTATATGTCCTGTTTGCGAAGGTAAGGTGGAAACTGCTTGTCACTTATTTTTCAGATGTCCGATCTTAAGACAGATTGTTCGTAAAATTTCTACCTGGTGGGATGTTTCTTATACTGAGGTTGATTCTTATGAAGATTGGCTTTTATGGTTGGATTCTTTAAGGATGTCAGTTAAGCTTAAAATGATGTTTGAAGGTGTTTTATATGTGTTATGGTGGTGTATGTGGAGTTATCGCAACAAGACTACATTCGAAGATAAAATTCCCTCGAAGTCGACTATCTTTGACGATGTAGTTTCGAGTTCATTCCATTGGTGTAGGTCTAGAAGCAAAGTAATGTTTAGTCGGGATGTATGGTTTAAAAACCCTCATTTAATTGTCTTGTAATCTAGCTCCTTGCTAGTTGTTTTTTAATAAATTTACTGTTAAAAAAAAACAAATTGGTTATAGATTCAACAATGGTTTGATTTAATTCACCATTAACTAACAAATGTTAGGTGTTTTCATTAACTAACAAATGTTAGGTGTTTTCTACATCATATTATTAGGTGTTTTTATTAACTAACAAATGTGTTTCACTATGCATATATTAGTTCCACTACTCAAATTTTGAAAAAATAATAATCAAAATGACGTATTTTGTAGTGATTTTTGATGGTTTCGCATGTAAGCTTAGATATGAGACAACATAATATTCACTTTCCTCATATATATTATATATATATATATATAGAGATGGGATATTATGAGAAGGGGTCTTAAAATGAGAAGGGTGGGAAGGATTGTGGGAGTAACATGTGTCACTTTGCCACATCATCATTCCGCCAAAAAATTTTTTTTCCCGCCAAAAAAATTTTTTTTTTTTTGGGCAAAAAAATTTTTTTTTCCCGCCAAAATTTTTACTGCATCGTGATGCAGTAACCGTAATGAAGTAAAAAAATATACTGCATCGTGATGCAGTAACCGTAATGCAGTAAAAATTTATACTGCATCGTGATGCAGTAAAAATTTTGGCGGGAAAAAAAAAATTTTTTTGCCCAAAAAAAAAAATTTTTTTTTTGGCGGGAAAAAAAAAAATTTCCCGCCAAAATTTTTACTGCATCACGATGCAGTAACCGTGATGCGGCATGATGATGTGGCATGGGGATGACACATGTCACTCCCACAATCCTTCTACCCTTCTCATTTTAAGCCCCTTCTCATTGTATCCCTACCCTATATATATATATATATATATATATATTATATATATATATATATATATATATATATATATTATATATATAGTGTAGTGTTCTATGCAGAACTCATTTTTCGTACAGAACTTTATAGAACTACTTAAAATCAATCTGGTCCATTTATTTTTCTAATCAATGGCTAATATTAAAGATGGCATAACTGTAATTAATAAAAAAAATCAAGTAATACATGAATAAAAGCGGAGGGATATAATGAGAAATTTACACCATATCATCAAAACTACTCCTGCGTATACACCAAATGTAAATGTGAGTCAGTTACAACCCTCAGTTTTTTCTATCATGCGAAATAAACCTAGCCGCCTCACTCTATCGATGAAGTTCATCACAGATCTAAGAGGTGCATAGTCTTGCGAATTAAACCTAGCGACTAAGGGTTTTCGTTTATTATTGATCTATTAACGACTCAGGGTTTTCGTTTATTCTTTAACCGATTTAGAGGGAGGACGATGGTTGTGAGATGGTTGTGTGATGGTTTGGATTTGTTTTGAGTTTTAACCTTTAGATATGTGTCGAAGGTTGTGTAATGGAGGAGAACCAAGGCGGTTGTGGCTGGATGAGGAAGACAACGGCGGCGGTTGGATTAGGATGACGGGATATTATTCTTTTTAAATATGTTCCCGTTCCGTTATTTCAAGTGTTTCATAATATAGAGAAAACACATCGGGACATATCATTCATTCGAAATAGTAATAATAACATGTACCGCCCGTTATTCATAGAAAAAAACGAGCGGGTTATTCTTTTAGAGTAAGCAATTAGTTTTTTTTATAGATTTTTATGATAAGCAACTTACAGAAACCACCACCAATCACATATATAAAGTTAGTGTACCCTTTCTGTTTACAAATCACCATGATCTTAATATGTGCAAAGTCATGAGGGTATATAGATTTATAAACAGTTAGCCAAAAAAAATAAAAAAACAAATAACCAGCTAAAAAAATTCAAATAACCAGCTAAAAAAATTCAAAAAAGAAAAAGAAGTAGAATCTAAAGATTCTCATACTTAACCATTTCATTACTTGTTGGTATTTATATCGAATGGTTGTCAGGATCATTCTTGCTCATTACATCCTTGCTCTTTCCCTATATCACCAAGTATAGCCCAGCAACAATCACAACTTCACCAAGCACCTTGCACAAATATTTACCTTATTAGTTATATGCCAAACCTAATTTAAGGGCATTGTTTATCATCCCATATCAATAATAATCCAGTTTATCAAAAATAAAGTTAGTTGTGCGCAACCGTTTATTAAAACTAAACCTGGTCTGTTTGGGATGCTTTTACATTAACAAATAAAAAATTTGCAGTTTCAGACTTTTACTCTACAATGGTTATCTGGTATAAAAATTAGCAAGAAAGCCCTACAATTACCGAGATAGCAAATCCCAAACACCCTGCAACCCGTTGGAACATTTTTCAGGCTAAGACAAAACATATCCAATATCAATTAACAGGTAAATGATTCAAAGGTGTCACATGTATTATAAATTGGCAATTTTTCTGGGCAAAAAACTACGATGAAAGTATAATTAAGAATTCAAGTTGTAATTTCTTATACTCAAGTCAGGTCTTGTTAGCTATATGTATGTTCATTTATAAATAATGAATACTGAAATTTGTGAATCGTGACAGTAACATACCTACAGGAACAACATTTTTTTGACTTTCCTTATCTAATTGTGTAAGAAGCTTCAAAGACAGAGATCACTGTGTACCTTCATTTCTACCAAAAATATCACAAAGCAGTAGATAAAATTGAGCAAGAGAATATGTGAACGTTGTAACAAACAACTCATAAAGTGGTAATTAAAAATCACGGTGCACTTCGTTCAAGTTTACACACCCACCCACATACATATTTTCATACCCGTTAATAGTGGAAAAGAAAACCAAATAAGGCCCAAACATAGACTTGAAACTGGCAGTGGAATAGTTGCACCTTCATCAACGACTAAAAGTTCGATTTGTGACAGTTTTCCATGTATGAGTTAGCTTCTCTGCCAACAAAAAAATAAATAAATAAATAAAAATAAATCAGCCTGTTAGGCCACTTTTATTTATCAAGAAATGTGAGTAACTAAAGGATATCAATGTTTACCATAAGCCATGGCAGCGTCTTCGCTAGCAAAAAAATCTGTTTCTTGTAATTTTTTTACCTGCATATATTGAACGTGTGATAATGAATCACGTTTGATAAAACCAAAATGTATCTACAACCATGTTACTCACCTATAAAGTCGATTATACGCGAGAAAGTTGATGAGCCCTGTAATGACAATAACTATTAGTGCCTGTTTTTCTTTTTAAGAAAAAAGACAATATCAAACATGTATTAAGTCTGTGGAAATTTAAGTTATTGCCTGTAACCGACGATTGTGTGCAATAATTATGACCACGTGAATAACCTGATACTCACGTGGTCGATTTTTCATCAACTCATCTTGACTAACCTCGATAACAGCCATAGCAATGGCATTCCTACTTCTCTTCCTTGGAACCCTCGTCACACTTTGCACAACTTCCGCCATTAACGCCTCTTCCCCTTCCTCATTATTCCCACCTGACCTGCCAACCCCTAAAATCAGTTTCTAACTAAAATAAACGACACCAGAGGAACGTATGGTGTAACCTAAATATTCACTCCTATCATATACTAACAATAATCTTGCCGTAAACAGCAATATAAACTCAATAGCACATACTAAGTTGAAATCCATATTCATATTGAATCTAAAGTCCAGGCACCAACAACAAACATATCTTCTGATCCAATTCCGTAGACTTGTCTCTCCTATTTCTATTATTAATTATTAGAAGCCGTAATTTCTTGCTGCATCTCTCTAATTTTGGTTTTGATTTCTTGAACAAAAAGCATCTTCCTTTCTTTTGCTTCATTTGACTCTGATATCTCATCATTTAACCAACAAAAAAAGATTCGTAGTTTTGCTTCATTTCACACCCATCATCTCTAATTTGGTTTTGATATCTTTGAAAACAGATTCCACTATCATCAGTACCGTCCGCACCAAGCCACCTCCCTAATAGCCAGGAAAAAAAACGTAACATAAACCCACCACCAGAAACAAACACCTCAAAAGTCCGAAAAAAAACCTGTAAATTATGACGGGACCTTAATTTGAAAATAATAAAAGTTGGAAACAAACACCTCAAAAGATTTAGCTGCAAACATCATCAGCAAGGTTACCTGCAAAACAAATCAAGAAAACCCCCAAATTAATAAAACCCTAATTTGAAATACAAATAAAATTAAAACAAATATCTATATTAAATCATGAATTAACCAAAACTAAACCATAATGAACCTTTTGTTTTCACCCACCCTGATCAATTTTTTATTGATTCGTTGTTTCTTTGGGAAGAGGGTTTGAAAAAGGTTATCTGGGTTTTGTTAGTATGATTTGATGATTCACGAATTTTCTGGATGTGTGATTCTGATTTATGAGTGTACATGTTTAGTTTACACTTGTATGGCTATGCTTTGATAGTACATAAATTAGGTGCCTCAAAAATCGTTAATGACAATTTCGTTTTTGTTACACTGTCATTACGTGAAAACGGGTCTCAACAGTAAAAGTGGCAACTACTTTTGACCAATGACAAAGTGCCAAGGCTCAACTCAAACACTGGTGGGCCTATTCACATTATGTTAATCTTAATGACATTCGGTGGACCAATAGTATGAAACATTAACGAATAACGGATCACCTAAAAATTCGCTAATTGCCCCGTTCAATTTCCATCTTTAGTATATATTATAATAACCGGACATGATACTATTTCAAGGTGGATTTATAAAAGCCTTCAAGTATACTTAATTTAGCATGTCGCCTTTTAAAATAAATATGGCTTCATAAAAGCACGCTAAATATACTTATGTAGCATGTATTATAATTGTAATTTTATACTGTAATAAAGAAGTGTATGAAGCTCAAACGTAAATTTTACCATCGTGATTTAGTTTTTGGTGTTTGTTAAATATTGCACCAACTCCAAATCTAACCAATACTCCCCCCCCCCCCCCCCCCCCAAGAAAAATAAAATCCTTTCATACACGTATTATATTAAACGAGGAAGATAGCACCCGCGTGCTGCGGCGGGACTTTTTTATTGTCATATACGCGTGTTTCGTGCGACAAAATTTTATGTATTTATTTCTCTTGTCTATTAGTAAATATACTTTTTTTTAAGTTTTTGTACAAGTATTTTTTATAAATCATTTTCGTATGTGATTGATTAGTCAATTTATCTCGGGTTTTAAATGGGGTTATGTGCAGGGTTAGTTTTACGTTGTACGTATGTACCCTAATCACGAGAAAGTAAAATATCGTAAACACCTTGGAGAAAATGATGAAATCGTACCGAGCTAAATTGGAAGCAAGTCATAGACCAAGTAGCAATGATGCTACAATTATAGTTTTGTACTACCCGCCACCAACAGAATGAGAAGACGCGTGAGATCTCGTCTCACCATGAATATATTTGTCATGGTTAGAACAGTTCTTAGACTTTTTAAATGAGAGACCATCACTAAATGTGTTTATGCATTACTCCTATATTTGTTTTACATAACGAGTGCCATGATTTCACGTTATCATTATCGTGCCTTAGTTAACAACGCAAATTAAAGAGTATTGAATATGATTTAAGAGCCGTTAAGAAAATGGATATGACTAAGAAGCTTGAAATAGGACTCATCCTTGTCGTTGAGTAATGATTTTGTATGAGCTAACTGAAAGGCATTGACACAGACCATGGTTGTATTATCACAATTATGTCATATGGATTCAAAAGGTTTTAAAATCACACATGAAAGTGACCATGACCAGAACCGGACAGCGAACTGAATTCGAATCCGGTCAACACCGGTTCCTACAAGATCCGGTCCGGTTCCTACACGATCCGGTAGTTCCTGTCCGGTTCTATATTATTTCTGGCACCAAAACCGGTTCGGAACCGGATATTTCCTCACCGGTTCGCGATCCGGTTCTTGGGAACCGGATCCGAACCGGATCTAACGTTATTATCTACTTTTCCAGCAAATTGAAAGCAGTAGCAGCAGAGTAGCAGCAGGTGGACGTTGGGCTGTCTTTTTGCCCCTTTTTTTGTCAAATTTATCACCATTTTAACCTCCTAATCTTCCCTATAAATACCAATGTTAATTTTGGTTGAATCACAAGAATCAAACACACTAAAAACACTCAAAAAACACTCACAAACTTGATCAAAAACACTCGCGATGTCTAGAAATCGAAAACACGAAATTTGACATGCCCACTGTGAAACAGTGGACGCTATATATTTCATTTCCTAGTTTCTAGCTGCTGTGTTATTTTTCCTTTTTAATAACCAAGTCAAGGGCCACATTTGGGCTTAAAGCCCATTATCTCATATTCTCATTTGTAAAAATGTCACTATCTATCTTCCTTCTTTTTATTTAATCACAAGCAAGCTGCAAGCTGTCAAGAACCAAGTGCCTCATTGACCGGATATTGGGATCCGATCCGGTTCGGTTCCAATCCGAAACCGGTGCTACTGGTCCGGGTTTTTTGGGGGGGTCGGATCCAGAAATATCCGATCCGGTTCAGAACCGGATCCGGTTCCTTGACTTTGACTTGGATCCGGATCCGGTTCGGATCCGGTTCCGGTTTTTTTGGGATCCGGGAAATGGCCACCTCTACATGAAAGAAATGTTGAAAAGCTAATAACAATGGCAGGGTATAAAGGTAAAATCATAACAATCTTTCGTGTACAAAGTGAAACTATCCGTGTAAATATCAAGTTTGTGGTTATGACTAATCCACTCATTGTTAGACACATGTATTTCATACTTTCTCTCTCCTCAAACTCACCATTGATCTTGACAAGTGTAGGATGATCTTTCTTAGGCATAAAATTAGGCATGCCAATTACTACTCTATGTAAAGAGAAATGATGTGGATACCTAACTCATATGCCAATGCACTCATTGTTAGACATATGTATTTCATATTTTCTCTCTCCTCAAACTCACCATTGATCTTGACAAGTGTAAGATGATCTTTCTTAGGCATAAAATTAGGCATGCCAATCACTACTCATATATAAAAAGATTCTCGTTAAAGTTGCTTATTAAATTTTAGTGTGAATAATGTTGGGAGTTCTAGGAATCTAAACTTTGAGTTATCGTGTAAAACTTTTATTACATTTTGGTCCAATGTTTTAGAACTTAATTTGCCTCCTTTTTAATAACCGCTAAATCACGTCTCAAAAGCCTAATATAATTTTATAACTACACAAAACAGCTATTGATTTCTTTTAATGCTTTTGGCGAAAAAAAAAAGGTCCAAATCATTATTTAGCTAACATTTCATATTTCGGCCCATTAGTTTAGGATGTGCTGGTGGCAATGGCAGCGGTTTCACCCAGCGGTATGGCCAAACCGCCGGTGAACACCGCTGCCACCCCCAGCGGTTTGGCCAAAGTCATGGTTGAGCGGGGTACAATGCCTCAACGGTATCATTGATTTAATTTTCGAACGTTTGTAAATATGACCGTTTAAATGGGAGCGTTGGACCAAAAAAAAAAAAAAAAAAACTCCTATATAAACTGATGAGGCAGTAGCATGGAACAAAAAAAAAAAAAAAAAAAAAAACTTCTATATCATACTTAAAAAAAAAAGTTGTAGCATGGATCAAAGAAAATCAAAAGGTGTCTCATCGTCAACAAGAGGTCGTGGTCGGGGCTTTCGTCCGCAAGTTTCACCGATGAATCAACAATACCCTCAATCGGGCTACTATCCCCAACCTCCACCACCGATTAATCCACAATACCTTCAACAACAATATTATACCCAACCTCCACCACCGATGAACCCAAACCAATATAATATAACAATGACGAGTGAATTCAACCCGTTTGGTGACTACCGTGAAGGTCCTTCGCATCGTGAACCAAATGTGGAACGCGAACTACCTCTATATGATCAAGACGATGACGATCTTGAGTTTGTTCCCGAAACGCAACCACAAACTCAAATTGGTATATATTTTATTTTTATACGTTATAATTTTACTTGTTATAATTTTTTTATACGTTATAATTTTACTTGTTATAATTTTATATGTTCTAATTATATACTAGATGAAGATGTTCAAGTCGTTAAAGTGAAAAGTAAAGCGGATAAAAAGCCTTGGACGTCGATCGAAGAGGTTGCTTTGGCTAAAGCGTGGGTTCATATCTCGACATGTAAAAAAGTCGGGAATGAACAAGGTAGACAAAAGTTTTGGGCAAGAATTTTAGAGCATTTCAAGTCCACCATTAAAGACACTACGCGAAGTCATCATAGCTTGAACACGAAGTGGAAAACTATGAATCACGCAATCGGTATCTTTAACGGGCTATACATCCAACACGTAATTTTTAAACTATATACTTGTGTTAATTTATTTACTTGTGTTAATTTATATACTTGTGTTAATTTATATACTTGTGTTAATTTTTATAATTGTAGAGTCGCATTCGTGAGAGTGGGTGTGACGATGTCAACGTCTTGCATAACGCCATGGCCGATTATGATAAGAAAAATAAGGGCAATTCCTTTACTCATATTGAAGCGTGGAAGGTTGTTAAGGAATAACCGAAATGGTTGGAACAACCATGTTTTGAAAAAGTATCTTCGACTTCTCATTCCGACAAACGAAGGAAGTCGTCGGAATCTAGCTACTATGAGTCCGGAAGCAATGACAATGTTGAGACTGTTATTCCGGATCTAAATGACGACATGACTCCTTTATCAAAAAGAAAAGGGAAAAAAGACCGCTAGCGAGTCGTCGACAAAGAATAGTGTTGCTGACTTTATTGAGAACTATACTGCAAAGAAATCACTAGCGTTGGATGAGGCGATGGAAAAAAAACGTGCAAAGGATGAATTGTCCGAAAAGTTGATGGCGGCACAACTCGCTAATGCTAACGAAAAGGCTATGCTTCGGGCGATGAAATTCTATAACGAGCCGCACGAACACATAACTAATCCGGTTATGCGAGAAATCGCTATTGCCAAAAAACGTGAGTACGCGGCGAAATATGGATGGCCTACGATTTTTAGATATGATTATGTATTTTTTTTTCCAAGTATTATGTAATGTATTTTTTTTTTCACGTATTATGTAATGTTATTTTAGTTATTAATGAAATATTATGTTTTTATTAAATTGTTTAATATAATTTATGAAAATAAAAAAGAAAAAAATAAAATTAGTTGGGAGGTATGAAAAAGGCATGATTGCCACTAAA
>CP139508.1:327949929-328402616 GCA_021014915.2 Artemisia tridentata subsp. tridentata | reverse complement strand
GTGGACTCCAATGAATAAATATGTCAAGCAGTGGAATACGGTAGTGGATGAAACGGCTGTTATGAGTAGGGAGATTGATAGAGATTTTATGACCCGTTGTCAAGTATTGTTTAAAAGAACAACGGGTTATGACTTTAGACACATGAGCGCTTGTGAATTTTTGAAAGACAAGCACAAGTGGAAAAATCCCGACTCGACTTTTGCAAGACGTAATCGTCTTCGGGTTACGAACGAGGAACCCGATCATTTTGGACCAGACGCGTTGCCTCGGCCAGACGGCTCGTACCGGATTGTTAAGAGTCAACGTTCATCAAACTCGACTGCTAGTTCCGGTTCAAACCTGGCAATGTTTCAAGAAATGCTGCAACAACAATACGAGTTAGACCGCAAGACAAAGATGAATGTTCTCGAACGAGAGTCACAAGCGAGAGTTACTTTATATGAATCTCAAAAGATTGCCGAGGAGATGCGAGTGCTACAAATGGGTACAAGCAAGATGGATCCGATCGACGCGGAGGTCGTGAAAGCCCAAAAAGCACGAATCCGGGCAAAGTATACCACCAACGAGCACTAGGATTTTATTTCTATGTTTATGTACTAGGTTTTTATTTTTATGCATTTTTTTTAATGTAATGTTTTTTTTTTTTTTTTTTTTTTTTTTTTTTTTTTTTTTTAAATTAATGAAGTTTAATTTAGGTAATATTGTGTATGTTTTATTTTATGTAAATAAAAATAAAATAAAAAAATAGACGACGGCACCACATTTTCTGGTGCCGTGGATAACGGCCAGAATGTGATGCCGTGAGATTTCTGGTGCCATAGAGATTTTTGTTGACATAACAGACAATTTTTTGCTGTGGCTTGAAGCCATGACTCATGGGTACCCATTACTCTTAATCGGTTGAAAAGGAATATCGCACTACATCCCCTGTGATTATTTAAAATAATAATAATAATAATAATAATAATAATAATAATAATCTTGTTCAATACTTTGAGATAAGATTGTAGATGCTCTTTTATTATCATGTATATGTGCAACACTTTATTATGAAGTTTTTAGCTAATCAAATTAAAAATCAAGGTGCGTCATAAATATAGGTTGCAAGGTTTGAAGGTGACATTTCACTAGTTGCAATAAAGAAGGGAAATTGTTTGCCGTAAACATTTGTGTGAAATAGATAGATATTTATTGCTTGTATTAATTGCATTTAGACGTGAAAGACGTTTATTTTTGGTATGTCAAAACGTGAATATTGACATTTGACTATAGATGCAACAAATAAAGAAAATTGTTTGCAACCAGAAATACGAGAGATCTAATTTGGGTGTGACAAAATCATCAAAAAGAAAAGATTTTATTAAACACAGATAATGATACAAATACCCACCAAAAGAAAAGATTAACAAGACAAATATTTTCTTTGTCTAAAAACAAAAACCTACCAAAACTACGCTTCCAGCAAGAGAACTGAGTTTAGACGTCTCTTCTTGCTTGTACGAGTTTACGCACTTATTTTCTTTGTCTAACTAAAATAAATGAAGTAAATTTAAATAACTCACAAATTTTCATAATAATATGTTTTAAACTTTTATAGACAAAAGTTCAATTAGGAATTATTATTACGGTGTATATTTAAGACTAATTTCTACTATCCATTTAATTAAATCTAATGGTAGGGATTAAATTCACTTTTTACACTAACAAAATCATTTTTGTCCACTATAAAAATAAAATAAAATTAAACCTCCCTTTTATACTTTTATTTTTCACACGCACGAACACGGTGTATTTCCTCAAATCTTCTCCTTTTCCTTCAAATTCATAATCAACCAAACCAAACCATAAGTTAACCTTCAGTTAATCAAATTCACCATTAATAGTGTTGGATGGTTCGGTTATTTGTGTCATTCTCATGGTTTATAAGTACATAGACCATTCCTGTACTTATTTCTAATAGTTTGGTGTTTTATCTGTGTTTAACAGGTTTGTCAAACTAGAAGGGCTGAAGTGGAACTTGGTACTATATAAGCTATCATCCCCAGCTCTCTCTCTCTTGACTCACATTCATATCTCTGATCTAGGGTTTTCTCTTTGTCTCTCAAAGCTATTCATTGTCTGGTATTGTTGTGATCATCTTGATCATCTGATTTAGTGTTCATAGTGTTTGTCTGAGAGTTGTAGTGAGGTTCTTTGTATTTGATACTTGTAATGTGATAAGTTGGATCCTTCTGAAGGGGACAACTTCTTTTCTCTTGTATTGTTTGGTGAGAACACGTTTGTGGACTCATCTTCTTGATCTTATAAGTAATAAAAACATTCACCAAGGGGTGGTTGCCTGGGTGGAATCTGTGTGTTGTGGTTGTGTGTCTGAGTTGATCTATAGTTTTAACATGGTATCAGAGCCACGGCTTTGATCTTCGGTGGTTCTTGATATTATTAGGGTTTTTAGGGTTTCGATCAAGTTTTGGGGGTTTCTTGTTTTGGTTGCAATTGGGTTCAATTAGGGTTGTTTTCTTAACGGCCGTTGTGTGAATCGTGGGTCTTGTAAAGATCTTGGTGATTCTTGATTGATCAGTTAGGGTTTCTTGAAACCCTAATTTGAGATTTTGGGGATCTTGATTCATGGTGATCTGTGGAGGTTTCTGAGTGGTTTCTTGGTCACTAACAGTCTTGACTAAGTGAATCAAGACTGTTGGCGATTGGTTCTGGTTCTTTCCGCTGCGTATCAAAGCACTGTAAGTTGGTTTCTCTTTTTTAAACCTCTGAACACTTTAGTGGCTACACTGCAAACTCAAGGGGTAACTTCTTGACCTACTTCCGTGAGAAGCAAGGATACCTGCTCTTCCCCCTGACAGGTGTGAAACTGGGTGTTTCAGCTTGGTTTGGGTGTGTTTTTTTTGTTCTTAGTAGTAGTTTAAGTATTTGTTTGAGTCTAGGTCATTGGAGGATAGGATCTTGGGCAGTCTTGGAAGTCTGGTGGTTATTAGTTGAACTTGTTTGGTTTGTTAGTATTGTCTATTATTTGTTGGTTGATTGTTTGTTGATTATTTGGGTATTATGGCTGATGTTTTAATCAGTAGTTTGGATGCTGGTAATCCTCTTTATTTGCATGCTAATGATAACTCTAATTTGGCTTTGGTTAGTATTAAGTTGACTGGTGCTGAAAATTATAAAATGTGGTACACAGCCATGAAAATTGCTTTAAGGGGTAAAAATAAAATGGGGTTTATTGATGGTACTTGTGTTAAACCTATTACTAGTGTTGTGCTCTCCCAGCAATGGGAGAGATGCAATGCCATTGTGTTGGGATGGATTCTTGGTTCTTTATCTCAAGAGTTATACCTTGGGCAAGTCTATTCTGAGATTGCTTATGAGGTTTGGGATGAATTACAAGAAACTTATGATAAAATGGATGGTTTTATTATTTTTAATCTGGTTCATAAAATAAATGAGTTAAAACAGGGTGAATTGTCTGTGCCTGAGTACTATCATAAACTCAACTCCCTTTGGAGAGAGTTTGATATTTTGACCCTTTTACGTGTTTGTACTTGTGCTGCTCATGAGGATACTCTTAAGCACAATCAACTTGTTAGGCTTATGTAGTTTCTTATGGGATTAAATGATGTTTACCAGAATGTTAGGAGTAATTTGCTTTCTAGGGATCCTTTACCTGATGTAAAGGATGCTTTTGCTGTTGTTGCTAGAGAGGAATCTCATAGAGGTTTCTCTCCTGATTTTGTGTCTACTAAAAGTGTGCCTGCTGCTTTTACTGTTAAGATTAATGCTAGCAATAGCAATAATTCCAACTCTTTTTCTAATAGTAATAACAGAAGAGGTAACACTAATTCTAATAACAACAGAGGTCCTAATCCTAATTTGCTCTGTAAACACTGTGGTTTGATTGGTCACTAACCGGATCTAAAAACACACACGTTGTGTTGGGGATACTTTGAGTATATACTTGATAGCACGCGAAATTTACTACCAAGTACTTAGAAGAATATGTGTTTGGTGATTGTATAATCGTATGAATGTAACAATAATAATAAACAAGACAATTGTTTAACCAAACACTTTGATTCAATATATTGAACGATTAAACGTGAAGCTCTTAACAAATGCTTGTACGTATAGGATGTATGGATATCGATCATAAAACCCTAACTGAGGATCTCTTTTTATAGCACAAAGAGTCCTTTACAAGTAAAACTATATTCGTATCATTCTATACAAATAAGATATACATCATATCCATTCCATATTTATCTTCACACGGTTTCACCTTGATCTTCTAAGCAGTACGAACTTCTCTTCATCAGCAGTACTAACTGTTCTTGTATTCTTCAGCAACTGTTCAACCGTACTAACATATAAAGAACCGTACTAACTGCTTAATTTAATTCCCAACAATCCTCCCCTAAACTTATGATTTCTATGCAAATCAACAAGTTTCTTGAATTAAACTTCTGCTTATGTTGATGGGGTGGATTCTTTCAAACACTTATCTTTAATCTCGAAACACTTGGGAATTTTCTTCACATATCGTACTCTTTTTGGTCAACTCCTCAAAAATTACGATAATTAAATTTATTCCTGTAAGGAATTAATACTAAATACCAACTCAAATAATTTAATTCTTAATACCAACCCTGCATTTAATTGCTTTAAAACTCCATTGGTTCTATAAAAAGCCTTAAATTCTCATTACGAACCCATCATTCTTCAAATCACAACTATCAAACCCAATGAGTTCATCCAATCCAAACATTGTTGAGATTTCATCAGATTTATCTTCAGATTCAGAAAGTGATGGATGGAGATCTTACTTTCCACCGAACTACACTAATCTGACTATCAGAAACCCATCTCCAAAAGCTCAAGAAGTATCTTCTGATGATGACCTTTTAACTTCCTCTGATGATGATGATCAACAAGCAATTCCACTATCAGTTGTATTGACAAGAGAGATAGAGAAAGTTGTGGAAAAAATGAGTAAGGTACAAGTGCCCAAAAGACATCAACCACTTCCAAGACCTGACAAACAAGTGTTGGGACTTCCTTGTTGAAAAGTGTGGAACTCAATCGATGGCAAAGGAGTTCACAAATCCATGCCAGACTTCAAGGACAAAGGAAAGAGGAAGCTTGAGTAGTGGTTGTGTGTTAGGTTTGTTTAGGTTTGTGTGTTGGTAGTTGGTTGGTTTGTGTTGTTAGGAGTTGGTTGGTTTTGTTGGTTTTTCTTATGTAATGAATCCACTTCTTTAATGAATAAATTTCATGCACCTGTTTATAATTCATCTCTGACTCTTAATTCCTCCCCTGAATTAAATAATCATCTTTAACAGCAACTAAACAAACTTTTAATTCCTCCCCTGTTTGGAAGAATCTTCACCATCAGATGAACTATAACATATGACATCCAAGCTCAGCATCCAATATGACAATTTGTACAAGTTACCATCAATTCAGTTGTTTAGTTTCAAACTGCTCTCAACACTTCCAGATGTGTGACCTTCTGAGAGAGGTGTATCATAGAGCATAAACTCAGTAGGAACTAAGTTTGAACAATCAGTGCAAACTGGTGAAGCCAGCAGTACAAACTGTCAACCCCAGCAGTACAAACTGTTAGCAAAAATTTTCAGAGACAAAATCAAGTTGTAAGTTTAATGTGGATTTGAAAACATTTTTGTCCACTTATAGTTTTTAGCAAACTATCAGTTATGAACGGATTTGACATGTCTTTACCAATAGCCGTTTGCTATGGACAAGCCAACTCTTCACACTTAGATTTGGTGAGTTGATAACCAACCAGTTTTTGGTAAACTGTCAACCATAAACGGATTTGAGTAGTCTTTACCAGAAACCGTTTGATCTGGACTAGTTGATTCTTATGTCGGTTAGACATGGTGAATCAATTACCATTTGTTGTGTGACAAGCATTCACACTTGACAATCCAAACCACCATACTTTCCAAAGCACAATCCAAAGCAAAAAGCTTTTCTTAACCTGAAATGTTAGTCCAAAACCAAAGAAAACACAATACACAATATTTTCTTTTAACAGTTATCTCAATTGACTAACAAATTCACAAATAGTACTAAAAATAACCAAGCAGTACTAACTATACAAATAGCACAACTAGCAGTACAAAAACCAAAAACATTTAGACATTAATCTTTTGAAGGATTAAGCATTCCAATACCTGTTACCAAGTATTGAAATCTGCCTACATCAAAACCTTTTGTTAAGAGATCAGCAAAGTTGTCATCAGTGTGTATTTTAACAACTTTTATTAATTTCTTTTCAGCACAGTCTATTATAAAATGATGTCTAATTTCAATATGTTTAGTTTTTGAATGTTGAGCTGGATTCTTAATGATACACATTGTACTGCTATTGTCTATATGTATAATTGTGTTTAAGAAATTGTACCTATAATCAAGCATCTGGTTTTGAATCCAAAGAACTTGAGCACAACAACTTGCTGCTGCCACATATTCTGCTTCAGTAGTAGATGTGGCCACCATAGTCTGCTTCTTACACTGCCAAGAGATTAATCTACGACCTAAGAACTGACAACCACCTGTTGTAGATTTTCTATCCATGCTAGCACCAGCATAATCAGAATCAGAGAATGCCACTAGATCAAATGCAGACTCTTTAGGATACCATAGCCCCAAGTTAGGTTGACCTTTAAGGTATCTGAAGATTCTCTTTACTACTGTGAGATGAGACACCTTAGGATTTACTTGGAATCTTGCACAGGCACAAATAGCAAACATAATGTCAGGCCTAGATGATGTAAGGTACATCAGAGACCCAATCATAGATCTATACATGTGCACATCCACATCTTCACCACTGTGATCCTTTAATAGCAAGTGTGTCTCCTTATCAACTGGTGTGCTAGCAACCTTGGCATCTGTGAATTGGAATTTCCTCAATATTTCACCAACATATTTATCCTGAGAGATAAATTTACCATATGGCTTTTGCTGTACTTGAAGACCTATAAAGAAGGTTAGCTCTCCCATAGAACTCATTTGAAATTGGTCTTTCATCAGCTTTTCAAACTCCTTACACATTTGTTTCTTTGTAGAACCAAAAATGATGTCATCTACATAGACTTGTACCAGTAGAATATCACCCTTGTTCTTTTTAATAAAGAGAGTTTGATCAATTTTCTCTCTATGAAACCCATTCTTCAGAAGATATTTAGCAAGAGTTTCATACCAAGCTCTTGGAGCCTGCTGCAATCCATATAGAGCTTTCACCACCTTATAAACCTTGTCAGGATGCTCTGGGTCTATAAAACCTGGAGGTTGTATAACATAGACCTCCTCATCAATAGTACCATACAGAAAGGTACTTTTCACATCCATTTGATAGACCATAAACCCCATAAATGAAGTATAAGCAAGAAATAATCTTATTGCTTCAATCCTGGAAACTGGAGAAAAAACCACCTCATAATCTATACCCTCTTTCTGAGTATAGCCTTGAGCAACCAATCTTCCTTTGCTCTTTATCACAATGCCCCTCTCATCCTTCTTGTTCCTGAATACCCACTTTGTACCAATCACTCTCATTCCCTTTGGTAGATCAACCAGAACCCATACATTCTGAATTTTGAATTGAAGTAGTTCTTCTTGCATAGCTTCAACCCAACTTGATTCTTCTAAAGCCTTTAACACATTATTGGGTTCTACCTGGGATAGAAAACATACAAACATCCACTCATGCTCATCATCATGATGTTTCTCCTCATATACCACATTGAGAAATCCATGATGATCTGGGTCTTTTATTTGCCTTATGGTCTTGACTCCATATTGTACATCTCTTATGATATTGGTAAGTGGATGATTCCTATGTACAATAGTATGGGGAGTAGAAGGAGCTGCATAGCTGGTAGGCATGTTTTGCAGACCATCTCCAAAGAAATCAAACTCATCAACTTGAGAAGCAGTATCAACTGGTGAATCAAGATGAGGTTGACTTGGTCCAGCAGCATCACTATTTTGCTCAGCAGTAGGAACTTATGGCTGAGCAGTACTAACACCATTTGTACTGCTCGTTGGATTTTTAGCTTCTTTACCATTTTGACCACTGGTTTCAGCAACATCTTTCTCTTTGTCTACACCAGTTGATGATGGAATATCATCTTTCTTTGTAGAAGACTCATTCACTGGACTTTCTTCCATGATTGGTATGAAAATGCAATCATCATCTTCCTCCTCTGAACCTGCATCATGGTTAGTATTTGTACCTGTAACAGGCACATAATTCATGGAATCTGAAAGACTATCAATATCAAAATCCAATTTGGACCTACACCTGCAACATTTGGTTTATTCTCCAAAAATTCTATGTGCAGATTTTCTTCTACATGCTTGGTGCTTGTATTGTACACCCTAAAAGCCTTACTGTGCAGAGAATAACCAACAAAGAAACCTTCCTCAGATTTCCCATCAAACTTTCCTAGATGGTCTTTGGTATTAAGGATAGTAACATGACAACCAAAAGGTCTCATGAAGCTTAAAGCAGGGGTTCTACCTCTAAGAAGCTCATAAGCAGTCTTATTGTGAGGTTGCACAACTAAAACCCTATTCAATACATAACAAGCAGTACTAACTGCTTCAGCCCAAAATGAAACTGGTAGCTTAGAGTCAGCTAACATTGTCCTGGCAGCCTCTATAAGAGTCCTATTCTTTCTCTCAGCTACACCATTTTGTTGTGGGGTTCTAGCTACACAAAACTACCTCTTAATACCTTTTTCTCTGCAAAAATCATCCATCACCCTATTTTTAAATTCAGTCCCATTGTCACATCTGATTATTTTAACTTTCTTATCAACTAGGTTTTCTACTTCAACAATGAAGGTCTTAAGGATTTCACTAGTCTCATCCTTAGTTTTCATAAAGAATACCCAAGAAAACCTACTGTAATCATCAGTGATAACAAGACAGTATCTCTTAAAGTTCAAGCTATTCACAGAAGTAGGACCAAACAAGTCCATATGCAACATATATAAAGCTTGAGAAATAGAGTTCTGGGTCTTTGGCTTACATGAGGCTCTGTGTTGCTTACCTTTAAGGCAAGAAACACAAGTTTGGTCATTGAGAAAAGTTTTGTTTGATAAACCTCTTACCAACCCATTTTTAGCAATTTTGTTAATGGTTTTAAAATTAACATGACCAAGCCTTCTGTGCCACAACATTGATTCTTCCAATGTGGCTTTTACAACAAGACAAGTAAGTCCAACCTTAGGAACTAGTTTATTCATCTCAACACTGTATGTATTATCCTCTCTAGGGATTTTAAGCAATACTTGACTTTCATCAGGTAGCTTGAAATCAGGAGAAAGAATAAGACAATCAGTATCAGTAAATAAAACTTTGTTCTGTTTATCACAAATTTGTGATACACTGAAAAGATTGTACTTAAGTTCTGGTACATAATATACATTTTCAAAATCAAGATTACCAGTTTTAATTACCCCTTTACCAGTAATCCTTCCTCCAATACCACCACCAAAGACAACTGGTCCTCCATCCAGAGCAATAAAGTCTGAAAGATATGACATGTTGCCAGTCATGTGCCTTGAACATCCACTGTCTGAATATCCTCTATCTTCTTTACCATTTGAAGGATGTTCCTGCACACAAAATAAAGATGTTAGTTTCTTTTGGGGATCCAAACCATCACTGGTTTGGATCTGCCTTGTGCATCAAGATGAGAAAACTTGTTGGAGGTCTTTGATGCACCATTGGGTTTGGTAGAATTTCTAACCCAATGTGCTGAGGCCTTGACAGCATTGCCCCTTTTTCCCTGAACATTTAAGTGCCTAGCAGTAGGATCTGCTGGTCTAGCAGTTGGAAATGCTTGTTTAATTTTAGGCACCCACTTCTGATTAGTCATTGCTGTTTTCTTATAAAAATGCCTTTTAACTGTTTGTGCATGATTTGAAAATTGTTTTGCACTTGAAACAGTTTGCTTGTCATTAAACCACTTATTTTGACTAGCAGTTGAAACTGTTTTGATGCCAGTCTTTAACATAACAGCTTTGGGTGACATCTTATGATTTGCATTAGGGCTTGTCAATCTAGTTGGACTGTTTTGAGTTACCCTAGCATTCTTATTCCTATTCACCCTTGTATTCCCAGAAACCTTCTTTTTCCATGGGTTAGAATCACAATAAGCAGCCATATGATCAAAACTTCCACAAACAAAGCACACTTTTCTAATCATAGCAAACTTATTATCCAATTGCTTAGATTTTGAGTGATTCCAGTTCCTATGACTACCCTCAGAAATTGGTGATCTGTTCTTAGTCCTATACATCTCAGCATATCGAATACTTTTCCTAAATGGTTTTATGTTTTCAGTCTTAACCACTTTAGGAGTATGTTTAACTTCTACCTTAACAGCATTAGGTATGTCCTTAACCTCTACATCCTCATCATCAGATGTCCAATCCTCAATAGTTGGTGCATCTGAGTTCCTATCAGAGGACATCTTTTCCTCAGAAAGAGATTTATCACTAGCACTCACAAAAAAATCTTCTGCCTTAACAAATTTAACAGGATTCTCACTAATCTTAACACCATATCCAAGAAAATCCATATCCTTAAACTCTTCTAAACCTGTATGAGCTAAATCAATTCTTGGTGGAACAAACATTCCTCTAAGAGGGGGTGCAACTGACTTATATCCTAAACCAGACTTAGCTTTGTTAAGTATTTGATTCTCTACTATCTTCTGAACTCCCTTTGAAGTATGTTCAAGAGTTTCTACACTTAACTGGATGTTTTCTTTTTCCTTTTTAAGCTTCTCTAGTTCATATACAAGTCCACTCATTTTATCATCTTTTATTTGCAAATCCCTCTTTAAAAAACCTATCTCATCAGAGAAGTTTGACTCATTCTGTCTATAAAACACAATTTGTTCTTCCAAAACAGCTAGTCCTCTTTTATGATTTGTCAGACTAGAATTTACTTCATTAAATTCTACTCTAAGATCATCATACTGTTTCTTAAAATTTTCATAATCTTTTAAAGCACGACAAGAGTTTGAGCATTTTTGAAGTATATGTACCTCAGAGTCTGAGAAAGCCATCAAACCCAAGTTAGCTGGTTCCTCTTCTTCCTCCATGAAGCTCCAATCAAATCCAGCTCCATCTATAGCTACCATAGCCTTGGAAGAAGGCTCTTCAACATTAACTGTTCTCCTTGTTCCTTGTTGATTCTTAAACCCTTGACCCTGGTTGCTTTGTTGTCTTGGACCTCTACATTCCCTGGTAAAGTGCCCCATCTTGTGACAATTAAAGCATTCCACCTTATACTTATCATACCCAGCCACATCTCTTCCATTGAAGGTAATCTTATTCCCAGTCCTTTGGTAATACTTCTTAGCCCTGATGCTTATCAAAGCCAACTGCCACTTTAAATCCATAGCCTCCAAATCATCTTCAGCAATTTGAAGAAGATCTTCATTAAAGATCTTAGACCCACCAGACTGTTCTGACACAAATGCATATATGGTCTCTTCAGTCAAGCCAGCAATACTAGTTTTTACACTAGCAGTGCTAACTGTTGGTTTAGCAGTACCAACTGCTTCTTCATCATCATGATTCGAACTGTTTGAAGAAGACAAGAAAGCCATATTCCCTGAACTAGAACTGGTGCTACCACTCTTCTTGACCTTCTGCTCAACAATCTTAAGATTGTTGTAAAGCTCATTCATTGTCATTTTCTCCAGCTCTGGTTTATTGCTCCAAACCACAACATAAGTGTTCCATTCAGCAGGTAAACTATTTAGAAACTTCATGTTGAGGTCTTCTTGTGGAATCACAATCTTCAACACAGTAAGTTGACTGATGATCTTTTGAAGCCTATTAAAGATATGGTCCAAAGTTTCATTGTTTGATGCAGTGAAGTTCTCATAACTTTGCTTAAGTAGGGTTTTCTCTGCCTTCTTGGTAGCTTCATTGCCACCAAATCTTTCCACCACTGCTTCAAAAAGAGTTTTAGCAGTCTCGTAATGGCTAAAATTCAGCACTTGATCATTAGGAATTGCCATTAGTAACAAATTCCTAGACTTCTGATCATTCTTCTTTTTGATTATCTCCTCGTTTGTAACTGGCTCAGTGTTAAGCTTTGTGATCTTGGAACCATCAGCACGTGTTTCTTCAACAGCAATTGGTTTGAAGGAATCACCATTGATTATGATATCCCATAATGCATAGTCTTGCACCATGAAATATTGCTCTATTCTGAGCCACCATAAATCGTATTCATTCTATTTCAGCATGGGGAGTTTAGCAAGGATTGAGGTTTGAGGTGTCTTGATGCGTGCGTGCGAGTGCTCTAATTTATACCCATGGTATGTCGTTGTGGTTTTAGCAGTATTCAATTTTTAAATTTATATTTAACCGACTTATCAATAACACACACACTTTAACGAGCAGTGTACCCGGTCAGTATGAATATAATGGTAAGTAGAGTATCGATCACTAAGAGTGGAACGTATTATCTAGTTATTCTAATCAGTATTTTGATATCTTAAGTTAGCTATACAACCTAATTTAACGCAAGGGGGGTCAGCCTGAGAGACTGGCACGATTTGGTTGCAATTAAATAATAAACTAACTAATAGGCACGAATCAGCGAATAGCACACACGTACACAGATAAATACTCGAGACAATAAGAAGGCCTGTCCTGATAGATAAGTAGCTTGTCACTTGTTTTATTGCTAGTTTTATATGAAGTGTATAGTTCAATGCAACGCACCGAGATTAAGTCCTTTCTCGTTGGTTCTAATCTTATCGGCGAGTAAACCCTTAATGATTACTTATGACTATCCTATTTATCTTTCTTCCTACTTTTCTAAAGACGATAGAATGCATAGGCGATCTAATAAATAGGCGAGGGCAGAGGCATGGCGACCCGATCAACGCTCAGCTAGACACAGAGGTTATCAATGCACTAATAAAAGTCACCAAAGACATCCACATATAAACTTTAATTAATGGGAAAGCAGTTTTAAGGGAGTGCAACCTTTCCGTTGTCACATTACACAAGCCACCAATCCTGATGAATTAAAGTTTACTAATACAATAAAACAAAACTACTTAATGAATTGAATACATGCAGGACCTTCTTACAGCTCTTGTATCCTTGTTCAAGGTGTGTCTTGTGCTGCCACTTCGACTGAATTCGGCCTTAGGTTTCTGTGGTCTTCGGTCTTCTAAAACTGTCGAACTTGTCCAACCTCTTTAATACGTCTGGTCTTGGGGTATTTATAGTTTCTGTCTGAGGGTAAGATGCGGCGCATCTAATAAGTAGATGCGGCGCATTGACTTAACTTCGCGTGGGGTCCAAGATTAATATATTCAGGAATATTCGTACACCGCCAGAAGATGCGGCGTATCTCCATTCTTAGATGCGGCGCATGTCCTTGCTGTCTTGGATAATATCTTGTGAAATCTCGATAGTGATGCGCCGTATGTAATAAGTAAGATGCGGCGTATCTGGAGCAGAATGTCTTGATCTTGTACATTTCAGTAGACTCTTAACTTCTTGCTTGTTTTGCTCCATAATTAGTCCAAAATCGCCAAGTTTCACTAAATGCTTGTTTTTACCTGAGAATTACAAAAGTAAACATTAACGTATCAATTCTCACAGATAATATAATAAAACAAGTCAAATAAATAGGATAAATGATGTAATAAAATGTACTTATTTGAGTTCATCAAATATCCCCCCACTTGAACTTTACTGTCCCCAAGTAAACCTTAGAATTAATCTTATGAAAATGTATCCTAAAAGATATTAGGATTTATTTTTATATTTAAGCATGTATTCATTTTTGTCATGATCACACAACCAAACACTTAACGAATTAGAAGTAAAATAAAATAATTCGATAAAAGCAAATCTAATCGTTTAACTGTCCAGTCGTGACGAATATTCTATCATAAGCTTGGCAAGTATACACATCTCCCCCACTAAAGCCAAGGAATAACAAGTCTAAAGCGGTAAAAGAGGGTTTGTAGGCTTAAGGGTTAATCATTCTCCTTAATCTCTATCGATCTCAAATTCCAGAAAAGGCGACAAAATCACAAATACATGATCGAATCCACGAACACGATACTTGCAATTGCTCAAATCCTTAACTCGAATAGGCTAAAGATAGGACCAAGTAATCTTCACCAATAATATTATATCAAAAAGGGCGACAAAATCATAAATACATAGCCGAATCCAAGACTACGATACTTAAGATTGCTCAAATCCTTAATCTCAATAAATCAAAGGTTTGGATAAAGAAATGATATAGGGTATGGATAATATTTGGGATATAAATTGGTGTAAAAATGAAAAATAAACAAAACAGATAAATTAAAATCCTAAGTGTGGTTAATCACTATCCCAACCATCCCATGAATAAGACTCATATCATAGAATAACTCACGCTTTAACACTTGAAACACACGCTTTAGGTAGACATGAATTATACTCAACAAGATCTTAATCAAAGAATAACCTTTAGTTGTCGTTCCCATAACATTCAACTCCCATTCAATCCATAGATATAATATATAACAAATAGTGGTGATATCGACACTCAATACAAAAACTTTACATAAGTTGGTTAAAAACAAACTTCCAACTTTTCCTTTTTTCTTTTTCTTTTCTTATTTTTTATTTTTTATTATTTTTTTTATTATTTATTTATTTTTTATTTTTTTACTTTGAAACATAAACATAGATGTGTAAAATTTCACCACATCACTATAATGATAACTCTGGATAATTTTTCCATACTTTTCATAACTTCAGAAATAACGGTAATAGTGAAAGTAGTAAACACACGAAAAATAAACTCAAAGATATACAATATTTACTTTCACTCCAATTGCATTGTGCAATTTCCCGACCCTAACCATAGATAATGAAATTACGCACGCGAACACAGGTAATGTAAGGAAACACACTTTGCCTAAAGCAATTAACCAACCACGGATTTTAATCTACAGGGTTAGGCTAAGGTGTAAGGGTGTAACGAAACATTATAACAAAGGTGTAAGAAACGAAAGGAATGGCTCTGAGTGTTTTTCTAGGGTATCTTACTCTAAAAATGAGAGTAACAAAAGGGTTTATACGGGGGTTAACTAACCAGTGTAGTTAGCTAATAAACACATAACATTAAAGGCTATTTGGTGTAATCCTAGAATTTTACCAATTTAGACAAGTCATTCCAATTATATAAATAATACTTATTATGGTGGTCTCGAATAGTTATACAAGCCAAGTTCTAAAGTTTACAAGTCACCGGCACACTCACAGATTTGTGAATTTTGAAAAAATCATAATTTTTTTGAAAATAACGTCATGTGTGCAGCTATGCAACTTAGATCTCAAATAAAAAACATACTAAAAATTTTAAATTTTGATATATTAAGCACATTTTAAAGCATATTTTGAAAAGGTTTAGGACAAGTAAGTGTTTTAATTCTCCAATCCCCCCATTAAGTTAAACAACGTCCTCGTTGTTTGTTTAAAAGATTAAAAACATAGAAAATAAAAGAATTAGAACAGAAAAACTCCCCTGAGATTTGCTCGGTATGATCCTCCGTTAGTATAAGAGCAAAAATCAACTTCCTCGTGGATGAGAACGTTTAAGCTTCAAAATCGATGTATCCACAGGAAATGCAGGAATCTATAATACCACCAAGGCTTTAACACACCTAAGTTAAGAAGGTTCAAACTTGCATAATACATTAGTAGTTAGTAAAAATAAAATGTAAAAATTAAAATTGAAAATCATCAGGTCAGTCGATGCGCCGTATCTTTTGGAAGAAGATACGCCGTATCGAGCCTGGAATAATTACGGATCAGAATAGAAGATGCGTCGCATCCTTAACCAGGGATGCGCCGCATTAAAATAAACTGATAAAAAGTTTTAAAAGTTGAAAACAAAAAATGCAGAAAAATAAAGTAAGATATGACCAGTGCAGGAGATGCGTCGCATCTTGGGATTGAGATGCGCCGTATCCTTTGCGGGCCTGACTGACTCGACACAGAACAGAATAGTAAAAATTTTCCGGGTTGTCTCCCGGTCAGCACTTGTCTTTATTTCCAGAGTCTTCAAGTTAGACTCACGTTCAGCTCTTTAATATCGATCATTGAAGGAGTCGGAAACATCGCGCTCCCTCATCGCCAATTCAGTAATATGAACACTCCTTGCTCGTCCTTGATTTCCACGCCATTCTTCTTTAATATCTGTATAAACAAAGTTCTGTCCCTTTCGGGCAGAGATGACAAAATGATAGACGGGAAATTTTTATTATTAAATAGGCACAAATATGCAAGGTGAGGTGGTAGTTCAATAAACACATCATTATTCAAATTCGTATGCTCAACTATTCTCCTACGTTTGTTAATTACTACGCAATCATACCACTCATCATCAGAATCATTAACAACATTGCGTCTAAGTTCGGTAGGTACATTAAGGTCAATAAATTCCTCAAAGTTCTCATGATTAGGATTAGTTGAGTTGTTTTGAATCAATGTTTCTCCCATAAGCCTAGCTTCAAGATCGAGGTCTATACGCTCTCTTAATCCTAGCACATAGACACCTCTAATTATGCTTTTAACAGGATCTTGGCACTTATAGACTAGTTTATTATTCCCTACCTTAATGAGATTTTTCTTTTAAACACATCAATCTTAGCATGGGCAGTAGACAAGAAAGGTCTTCCAAAGATTAAAGGAATCTTAACATCCTCGGGCATATCTAATATAACAAAGTCTACAGGGAAAATAAACTTCTCAATCTTAACTAGCACATTATTAGCAATCCCTTCAGGTCGTTTTACCGTTTTATCAGCCAATTCAATAAGTAACTTAGTTGGTGCTAATTTTCCTAGTCCTAGGGTAGTGAATGTCTTAAGGGGCATTACACTAACGCTAGCTCCTAAGTCAGCTAACACATTATTGAAAGATATATCATTAATTGAACAAGGTAAAGTAAAACTTCCAGGGTCCTTTTCTTTATGAGGCAAGGCATTTAAGTCGGTTGCAGAGTTCTCTTCTTTCATTGTAGCCTTGATCTCCTCTTCAATCTAAAAACCAAAGTGTCGGCAGTATCCAACTCTGTATCAGTCTCCCTGTAATGGACAGTACTGAAGAACTCCAACATAAGCTCCCTGATAAGAGGCTCATCGACCCCGAACAACCTCTCCCAAGCAAAAGATCTAAACACCACCTCATCATCATCATCACTAACCACCATCTCCAACCTACGATGCAAACTATCAGCAGCATGCCCCGCTCCAATCAATCCAACATCAGCAATATCCAAAACCTGGACCCTAAATATTCTCTTAAAGTAAATCGAGTCTAGTCTCCACAAGTAATCATCCAAAGTCCCAGGAGTCAGTCCCATATTCTCGAAACGTAGCCACTGATGTCTGTGTGCAGCCTCTGGTAATGCCATCTGAAAAAAAATTTCAAAGTTAGTAAACAGTCTGCAAATTAGGTAGATACGGCGCATCTGATTTAATCAGTGCGGCGTATCTGCACAAAATATAAGAGATGCGGAGCAAGAAATGAGATACGGCGTATGGAGATGCGTCGTATCTAGATTAAGTAATACGACGTATCTAGAATTTTATTAAATTGGAAATAGGTCGTTACGCCGCATCAATTAACCTAGATGCGCCGCATCTAAAAGCATATCAGTATAAAATAAAGGGGGTCAGGCATGCATTCCAAGAATCCGTATCCGTGACGTAAACTCCCACTTAATATCACAGTTTCATTTACCCATTATAAAAGTTCTAAAAGCTTATTACACCACCACTAATCCATTTTCCCACTAAAATTCAAAATCGAATTCAAAACCCCAATTTACATTCAAATCAAACTAGGCCAGAAATTCGATGATTTATGCAAATTAAATACGGGGGAGATCATCTAATACAAGTCCTAATCATATCTCTATATCATTTAAGCCCTAATCGAATTAATCACATAAACCCTAATTTTTATATTAAACAAAATTAAATCGAAATAGAATAATTACCTTAATTATATGATTAGGAGTAGGTTAAGAGATCGGATTAGAGGGTTAATTTGAGAAAAATGCTCGGATTTAGAGTTTAATTTTACTGCGTGTATGTTCTTAACTGTGTGAGGATTTGGGGTAAAAATTTAGATCCGGCGCATTCCCCGTCGTATTTATAGGGCAAAACGATGCGCCGTATTGAAAAATTGGAATGCGCCGTATCTATTTAATCTCGTTGACTAGTCAATGAGTCCTAGTTGGTCAGAGATACGGCACTTGGGATATTTAGATCCGCCGTATCGCAATGTTAGTGAACGAAATTTAAATAAGGAACGTACATTGGCCTCCGCAACACAATTCTTTATACATCAAATTGGGGTTAAACGGCATACGATATATATAAATCCAAGATAAGATCAACAAGTATATTCGTTTTATTAGTAATTATAATCTTATTGTTTAGTAGATAATGATTTGTCCCGGGGTTAGGAACAAATATCGTGTTTTAGCTTACAAAATCAAGATTATAAATGTATAGTAAAATTGAGAGAACTCTTTTTAAGGCTAGGTGAATTATTGTAGAGGTTACCTGGAATTCTATTTCAAGAATTTAAGATGTTCTCTGTTACCAGTACTGAGTTTTCCTCCACTCTCGTTGTCTTATGTTCGATCACTCCAGCTAGCGTCTCTCGGTTTGGTTCAGAATGTAATCTTTCATGGTGATGCTTGAGTCATCATTTATCCTGAAAATAAACAACTTGTGCACGAGAGTAGCGGACCGATCAAAGTAAATATCAAAAATCAACTATATTTATCAAATTATACTCGTCGTATTAACAAAAGTTAATGCGCCGTATTTTCATTACGTTTCAAAATACAAGATTTTTGATTCAGAAAGATGCGCCGTATCGATAGAGATCGATGCGTCGTATCTGTTTAATAATTCGAAAACTGTTTTTAATTAAAACAATAGATGCGCCGTATCTGCTAAAGCAGATGCGTCGTATAGCGTTATCGTTTAAATTTTTTTTTATTAAAAACAGATACGCCGTATCTTGGGGAAAGATGCGTCGTATCGAATTAATTAAACGCGTTGTATTTTATAAAAATTAAACGCAATACGCCGTATCTAAGAAAATAGATGCGCCGTATCGTTTGAATAAGTTCAGTACAACGATAGCAGTATACAGAAAATACGAAAAATAAAAACAAATAAAAACAAACCAAAATAAACACAAATAAAAACACAAAAAAAAACAGAAAATATGCAAAATAATACAATGAATGCAATTAACCTAATATACAACACAGTTAGCGGTTAGATTAAAAATTAAAAAGAAAAACTTAATTAAAATACTAATCAAATTAACAGATAATAACAATTCACTCCCCGGCAGCGGCGCCAAAAACTTGATGCGTGCGTGCGAGTGCTCTAATTTATACCCACGGTATGTCGTTGTGGTTTTAGCAGTATTCAAGTTTTAAATTTATATTTAGCCGACTTATCAATAACACACACACTTTAACGAGCAGTGTACCCGGTCAGTATGAATATAATGGTAAAGTAGAGTATCGATCACTAAGAGTGGAACGTATTATCTAGTTATTCTAATTAGTATTTTAATATCTTAAGTTAGCTATACAACCTAATTTAACGCAAGGGGGGTCAGCCTGAGAGACTGGCACGATTTGGTTGCAATTAAATAATAAACTAACTAATAGGCACGAATCAGCGAATTGCACACACGTACACAGATAAATACTCGAGACAATAAGAAGGCCTGTCCTGATAGATAAGTAGCTTGTCACTTGTTTTATTGCTAGTTTTATATGAAGTGTATAGTTCGATGCAACGCACCGAGATTAAGTCCTTTCTCGTTGGTTCTAATCTTATCGTGAGTAAACCCTTAATGATTACTTATGACTATCCTATTTATCTTTCTTCCTACTTTTCTACAGACGATAGAATGCATAGGCGATCTAATAAATAGGCGAGGGCAGAGGCATGGCGACCCGATCAACGCTCAGCTAGACACAGAGGTTATCAATGCACTAATAAAAGTCACCAAAGACATCAACATATAAAGTTTAAGTAATGGGAAAGCAGTTTTAAGGGAGTGCAACCTTTCCGTTGTCACATTACACAAGCCACCAATCCTGATGAATTAAAGTTTACTAATACAATAAAACAAAACTACTTAATGAATTGAATACATGCAGGACCTTCTTACAGCTCTTGTATCCTTGTTCAAGGTGTGTCTTGTGCTGCCACTTCGACTGAATTCGGCCTTAGGTTTCTGTGGTCTTCGGTCTTCTAAAACTGTCGAACTTGTCCAACCTCTTTAATACGTCTGGTCTTGGGGTATTTATAGTTTTTGTCTGAGGGTAAGATGCGGCGCATCTAATAAGTAGATGCGGCGCATTGACTTAACTTCGCGTGGGGTCCAAGATTAATATATTCAGGAATATTCGTACACCGCCAGAAGATGCGGCGTATCTCCATTCTTAGATGCGGCGCTTGTCCTTGCTGTCTTGGATAATATCTTGTGAAATCTCGATAGTGAAGTAAGATGCGCCGTATGTAATAAGTAAGATGCGGCGTATCTGGAGCAGAATATCTTGATCTTGTACATTTCAGTAGACTCTTAACTTCTTGCTTGTTTTGCTCCATAATTAGTCCAAAATCGCCAAGTTTCACCAAATGCTTGTTTTTACCTGAGAATTACAAAAGTAAACATTAACGTATCAATTCTCACAGATAATATAATAAAACAAGTCAAATAAATAGGATAAATGATGGTAATAAAATGTACTTATTTGAGTTCATCATGTCTGCATGTCCATCTTCTTGGTTGCTAGTGAGTAAATACTTCTGGATCTTCTAAACTCAAAGTATCAGAAACCTGTCTCTGATACCACTTGACCGGATCTAAACACACACGTTGTGTTGGGGATACTTTGAGTATATACTTGATAGCACGCGGAATTTACTACCAAGTACTTAGAAGAATTTGTGTTTGGTGATTGTATAATCGTATGAATGTAACAATAATAATAAACAAGACAATTGTTTAACCAAAAACTTTGCTTCAATATATTGAACGATTAAACGTGAAGCTCTTAACAAATGCTTGTACGTATAGGATGTATGGATATCGATCATAAAACCCTAACTGGGGATCCTTTTTTATAGCACGAAGAGTCCTTTACAAGTAAAACTATATTCGTATCATTCTATACAAATAAGATATACATCATATCCATTCCATATTTATCTTCACACGGTTTCACCTTGATCTTCTAAGCAGTACGAACTTTTCTTCATCAGCAGTACTAACTGTTCTTGTATTCTTCAGCAACTGTTCAACCGTACTAACATATAAAGAACCGTACTAACTGCTTAATTTAATTCCCAACAGTCACACTATTGAGAGGTGCTTTGAGTTAAATGGTTATCCCCCTGGTTTTAAAAGGAACCCTAATTTGGTTAGACAAAATGGTGCTAATAAAAGATTTAATGCTAATTCTGATTTGTCTCAAAATTTGCCATCTACTTCTTCTGGTTCTTTGTCTGGTTCTTTCATTAATGAACAGATGATGAAACTTTTGAGTTTGATTAATGAGAAGCCTGCTGTTGGTGCTTCTGCTAACATGGCAGGTATTAAACCTAGTTTTTTAAATCACAATATGTTTTTCAATTTAAACATTGAGAAGTTTTTTTGTGCTAAAACTGGTGTTTCAGGGTATAATGTCACTTTGGGGTGGATTATTGATAGTGGGGAAAATCAACATATGACTGATTCTACTAAAAATATGTTTGATGTGGTTGATGTTTCTAGTCTGATGTTAACTGTGGTTCACCCTAATGGTACTATGGCTAAAGTTACTGCTGTTGGTAGTCTTAAGTTGACTAATAATGTTGTGTTATTTGATGTGCTTATTGTGCCTGAATATAATGTCAGTTTCCTTTTTGTTAATAAAATGATTAAAGATAGCAAGTATTTTTTTGGTTTTGATGAGCATAAGTGTTATATTCAGGATTTGAATCTGGGAAAAATTGTGGGGACTGGTAGTCAATCTGCTGGTCTGTATCTGTTTGATAGAAATACTCATGGTGAGTATGTTTCTGGTCTGTGTAACTCTAGTTTTGTTTGTCATGTATCTAGAGATATGTGGCATTGTAGACTTGGTCACCCTGCTGATCAGGTTATGTCTGTGTTGCAAAAAAAATATTGGTTTTAAAAATTGTGGTCAGTCTGCCCCTTGTGACATCTGTCATAGGGCTAAGCAGACTAGAGAGCCTTTCCCTTTAAGTGAACATAAGACTATTAGTGTTGGTGATTTGATTCATTGTGATGTTTGGTGGCTTTATAGAATTACTAGTAGAGATGGGTATAGGTATTTTCTTACCATTGTTGATGACTTTAGTAGGGTTGTTTGGGTTTATTTGCTTAAGTCAAAAATGGAAGTTTGTGAATATCATGAAAATTTTATAAAACTCATCTTTACACAGTTTGAAAAAAGAGTTAAAATTGTAAGGTCTGACAATGGAACAGAGTTTCTGAATAATAAAATGTCTACATTGTTTAATAATCTTGGTGTTATTCATCAAACTTGTTAGTGCAAATATTACGATATTTAAACTAAACGATTTCTTCGGTTTTAGTAATGACAAACATGTAACTTGTAATACATAACGTAAAATGTGCAAGTTACTTGTAAACACAAATCATCAATGCATACTTACATCAACACCTCCCGACGTCTCAAGTATGCTTCAACAAAGTCGTAGATTTCCATCCCGACGTAAATCACTCAAGGTATGGACAAACAAATCTACTACTTGACAAATGATCAAAGGATTATATTTTTCTCTAAACTTCACATTTTTAATGTGACAAAACATTTCTTTCAAAAATATATTTTACAAATTATTTTTGAATTAAAAAGAAATGTTTTATTTTGAAAAATAAGTTTAAAAACTCCCAACAGTCATTTTCCCCCCCAAACAGCTCCAAACATTCCCAAATAAACATTTCCCACTAAAAACAAACGGATGAGCGTCCACGGTCCACTAAAGTACCGACGGCTCCACTAAATTTAGTGGAGCCATGTGACAATTAGTGGAGTCGTGCCTCTGTAACGGCTAGTTTTCCCCTTGCCTATAAATAGTGGACCATTTTACACTTCCAACTTGATTTTTCCAGTCAGTTATCTCTGGTCTAATCCCTCCTCACTTAGAACACTTTCTTTGATCATTTAGAGAGTATTAGTTTGTTTAAAAGTGATCCTTTCATCCCACTAAGAGATCCTCTTCATTCCTCTTCAAGTGCAAGAGAAGAACACAAGGTATCCAAGTAGATATAAAGTGTTGTCATTCCTCTTCAAGTGCAAGAGAAGAACACAAGGTATCCAAGTAGATACAAAGTGTTGTAGTTGTAGGTAGAAGAACTTGTAACATTTGTTACACTCTTGATTGTATCATAGCGTACATCAAGATCATTTTTCTTTTGAGAGTTTGTGAAGGAAGATCATTGTGATCTTATAGAGATATTGAATATCTCTAGTAGCCATTGGGCTAGTGTGTTGATCAAGTTGATCAAAGGTAGATAGGGTAGATTGAGTCAAGTGAGGGTTGATCATTGTGATCTTATCGAGATCTTGGAGATCTCTTGAAGCTTGTGGGCTTGTGTGATTGATCAAGAAGATCAAGGGTAGATTGGGTAGATCGAGTCAAGTGGGAGTAGATCATTGTGAACTTGTCGGGATCTTGGAGATCTCTTGAAGCCATTGGGCTTGTGTGTTGATTCAACCAAATCAACACATAAATATGTCCAAGGAATACAAGGCAAGTTGTAATCCCGGGTCGTTATCCCCAACGAAGGTTTGAATGGAATTTTTTTTTGGTTCGAGTCGTGATTGTGTGTGATGAATAATGAAAACGGATATTTTGGATTTTTAACACTAAAATTTAAAAGCACATTAAAATTAGCAAACTTTATAACCATCACTATTTTTGAAACTTAAAAATAAGCTCAGAAAGAAGCTCAAAATGGAAACAGTAGGCTTATTAACAAAAAATGAAATTAAGGCAAATAAGCTAATAAACTAAAAAGCTAATCTAATAAGCTAATGCTGAACTGCAAAAAACTAAATCAGACTAAGCTAAGGCATACTAAAGTAATCTAAATAAGCTAAAGAGAATAGAATAAGCAGGAACAATAAGCAGCTAAGCACAAAAAACCAATAAGCAAAATGGGGTCTGATTTGTAGGCCTAAAATACATACTGAGGTAGTTTTTTAAGCTACTGAAAAGCTATTGAAAATCTAATATAAAAAATCTGAAAAATGTGGAACAAGTAGATAAGCTACCCAAGAGTGATTGTACCAAATTTGAGCTTAATTGGGCTTAATGAACTCATGATAAATCATAAACACAGCAGATTTGGACAAAATGGTATTGGTAAAAACAGCCCACTGAGGTGATTTTTAAGCTAAGAAAAAGCTGTTAAAAAAAGTAGCATAAAAATTCTAAAAAATGTGGAACAAGTCTATAAGAAACCCAAGAATATGTGTACCAATTTCAGAGAATAGGCTTATTTGAACTAAATGATAAATAAAAAAATAAGCAGATTTGGGCAAAATTTGAATGAGATGCTATGTTGTTCTTTGACAGCAGTTTGACGAACATGGGTGTAAATGACCTCAATCAACTTGAATCCCACTAATTAGAAAAAATAAGGCCTTAGTATCTAAATGAACCACAATGTAAAATTTCAGTCCTAACTATTATTTATACAATATAATCATAAAGAAAAAATCTTGGAAATTAAGAAAATAAGGTAAAAATTGAAAATCCTATGAAATCCTTATGACAACCTACAAACTACTTCTTGACCAACTTTAAGCAAGATTAACCTTAACCAATCCAAAAACAAGCCCCATCAAAATCTACCCATAAAAGCTTGTGCCAAACACCCCTTTTAAGGGGCTGGTTGAGTTTTTCAACTGATTGGTCAAAATTAAGCTGAGTGTGATGATAATCATTAACTTAACTAAATTAAGCACTAAAAAGTAATAAGCAAAACAGTTAAGCACTAAAATAAGCTACTCCTATATTAGCTATATTTTGTATTTTTTTGGCTTTAAGGACAAAATGGGAAATGAATCTTAACTAAGTGATAAACTGCATCAAAAGAACCTAAATAAGCACAAATGAACAAGGAAAAGCAAATAAGACAAAAATAAGCTAATAAGCAGTTTTGACTTTTTAAAATAGAAAATTAAGGAAAACTTACAAGAAACACTTGGGGTGATTGCATTCAGTTCAGATTGAGGCAAAAGAAGCTCAAAACAAACTATTTTGAGCTTATTTGAGAAATTCAAAATAAGTGCTTTTTTAAGGCTTATTCAGTTTTTTCTTATAATTGAAATTATAAAAAAAAAAAAAGAGGAACAATGGAATTACTTAATTCTGAATTTTATTAATAACTTAAAAGATTACAAGGCTTAAATTAAGACAGGAAATAGTTTAAAAAAAACAGTATAACTTAAATATATACGGAAATGGTCTAAAAAGAAGGGACTCCTAGTTTGGGGTAGAGGGCTCTGTATTAATAGCCATCCAAGCCTTTTTGTAAAATTTGCCCTTGCATATAATTGGAGAATCCCGCCTTAATGGGTTTTGGCGCCAAAAGATGTAACTTGATTGCCACATTCATAGGTGCTTTTGAGGGGGGGAAGCATTAATTGGCATGGCGGAGTAGCTTGGGTGGAGAGGAGGTGGGGGAGGGTAGGTGCAAGGTTGGGGGGAAGCAGGGGTTGTTTTCCCCCGGCAAAAATGGGGAAAGGGAGGGGATGGATTGGTTTGGATTGGATTCGGGTTGGGTTTAATAGGGATCCGGTTTGTTTTGTTAGTTTAGGATTAAATTGAAATAAATTTTAACCCTTTAGGGATAAAATGCCAATTCTGAAAAATATTTAATGACATTTTTGACATTTTGATTTCTTGAGGGTTGACTTTTGACAACTTGAGCATAATCTTGGCCAAATTGTAAATTTCTTTCCCCGACCTCGGCCTTTTGAAATTTTTTTCCAAATCTCGTGCCGTTTTTGCGTTTTCCCTTTATTTTTTTGTTTTTTCATAATATCCGTTTCCTGCAATGATAAACAAAAAAACACAACATATTTTGGGATATTTGGTTATTTTTGGTTATTAGTCCTTTTATTAGGTAAAAGGTATTGTAATTACACCAAACCCAAAAACCCCCGACTAAGGTTTTGCCGTTCCCCACGCAATGTTATCAACTACGTTTTTTCAACCAAAAAATTTCCAACCCTTTTTACAACTTTGAAAAGAGCAAATATTCAAAAGAGATTAAGATTAAAGTTCTAAAACCCGCCCCGATTTTTCCATTTTTTCACACTTACACTATTTTGTATTTTTCTCTTTTTTTTTGTGATGGGGATGTTTACTTTCATTATTTCACAATAAAATTTTGGATAACAGAGTAGAAAAAAACCAAATATAAAGAATGACCATACAGATAAAAATTTATCGTCCCTGATTTTTCACAAGTCCCAAACCAAGTTAAAAATGAAATCATTGTTAAAAAACAAGTTAAGATGCTAACGTCTCAGAATGTAATTTGTAAACTTTTCCAATCCCCAATTGTTCTATACGTTCGGTAATTGTGTATTTTCAAAAGTTTGATTCAGAAATCGACATTATTATGGTTGTTACTTGTTTAAATCAAAAGCTAATTTACCGGGAACCTCGAAAACTAAGGATCGAAAAGGCCTTTTCCATGTAGCGGCTTTCTTCTCGGAATCCAAACCAGTTGGGTTTTTTTGTGACCAGCTTTTGACACCTCACAAGAATAGTACCGAAATCACGGGAATTTCGTTTCAAAAATTTCTAAGATTCCCGGGTAATCAATATTAAATACTTAAATAAATAGCAACAAACGATCATTTAAAATTAAGATTCAAAGGAAGATCACTCCATGTAACGGCTTTCTTCTTGGCACATCCCAAACCAGTTGGTTTTAGGGGACCTGGCTTTTGACACCTCACAGAGAATAGTACCAGAGCTTTCGGACCTTTGAAATCAAAATCTACCAAATTCCGTTTAACCTTTATGACAAAATTGACGAATACTAGCTAACTCGATTTAAATTTAAGAAAAAGCAAGTTTCCATTTATTTATAATGATATTGACATTTTTTATTCAAGCAACATTGTATTTTTTTTACTTCATTCTTGCAATATTCTTTAACTTATTTCATTTTGCAATACATTCCAAAAAAAGAATGCTTTCTCCAAATTTAAATAAAAGTTAAAACTGGCTCTATATCAAAGTTGTATAAAAGTTTGTAATAAAACGAATTCTAAGTTTAAAATTTGAAAACAGCATTAATTTAGTTTGGGAGGAAAAACCACAAAATTACATTGATAAGCCTTTAAGATAACCAATAATCCTTGCTTAGCTCAGAACTTTAATTAACCTATCTTTTCTCGTTCTTCGCAAATTTAAAATCTTAAAAAAAAGATCCGCGAATCTTAGTCAAAAAGGTTAAGGGGAAACTAGAGCCAACACGCCCGGTCAAGTCAAAATTTTATTCCTACTCTAACCAACGGAAAATCAACAATGTGTCAAAACACTTATGATTTTTTGCAAATTTTTTTTAAATTTTCTCATTTTTTTGATTTTTGGTGGAAAAAAAGGGTTGCGGGGGTAAACGACAAAATGCAAGCAAATCAAATCGAAAGAATCCCCCCCCAAGATAAAACAAACTTTTGTCCCTAAATGTTTTGAAAGTTAAGGTCATATAGGCAAATCAAAGCCGTTTATAAATTATGCCAAATAGATAACGTTAGTCGATAAGATTAAGGACACCAGATTTCCTGTATGATGAACTGAGTGAGATAACAAACCATGAGCACGAGAGTCTTCACATGTGGGCAAATCCGCACAAGAAACAAACACAAAACAAGAAATGGAAAAAGATAGAACCCCTCACGTCATATTATTAGACCCCAAAAATTAAATACACGGATAAGCATGGGTTACCCCCCCGAAGCGCTGTTTATGATCAAGTCGTTAGCTTAATGCCCCGAATCATTTGTTTTGGGGGAAAGCTGTGGAAAGAAAAATCACGGTTTTCACTCAATATGTTTAGATAGAATTGAAGTTCTTGAAAGTTCCTCCGATGAGATACACCCGGTCAAAAAAATGATAAATGGAGATGTGGGGTCAAAATGGTGTTTCACTCCTAAGGAGTGAAGGAATGGAAAGCTACCTTATAGGGAAGAAAGGAGAAAAACTTGAACGAATAGTGAAGTCAACTTTATGGCGACCCCAAAAGGGGAAATGTCAAATATGTTCGGAAAAAAAGAATGTCCTTTTGAATGGGGATTAAAATTGAGGTCATATATCAAGTTAGAAATAATAGAGTCCGCCCTCATCATTCTTTACCCACTTCATCAAAATGAGGATCTACTTGTAAAAAGTACCGCATAAATTCAAAAGAGAGTTCAAATGATTTGAAATTTCTTTGGAACATCCTCATCCAAAGTGATTCGTCATCACTAGAGGAAAAATCATCGTTGGAATTGAAAAGAGGATTAGAGAAAAAAACCCCGGGAAAAATCCTCGCAGTGTAAGAGGTAATCATCATGAAAAGATCCATCCAATTTTCTGCGGAAATTTTCCCCCAAATCAATTGGGGGTTTGGGGAAAAATTTCCAAAACTAGACTTATGAAAATTGTCCATTCCTTTTCAGGAAGAGTGTATGATGTCTCCCCCATATGAAGGTCCCCCAGTCCATAGTTGGGGGAAAAGGAGTGGTTGCAATAGATGAGGGAGTTTTTGAAATGGGATCATTTAAATGAAACATCTCCTGCGTCCCCCCCCTCATTATTGTGATAAAGCTTTTTTTTTCCCTTTGCTTTCTGCACAATTTGCAAACTCTTTTTCCTGATTTTTCTGGACGGGGGGGTTTTTATTTTTAGCTGCGAATTCTCTAATATTCCCCCCCTTTGAAAAATATCCTATCATCGTCATCGAAATGGAAACCTTTTGAAATTTTTGGGAAGCCTTTTTTTGCTCGTTTTGGCTAGTATTTTCCCCAAAAATTTTTAGAGGAGAAAGATGAAAAACGTGGGGGTTGGAAATTGTCAAAACCGGGGAATATTATACCCCAAAATTAGGTTTGATTTCCCCGGGGTTACATTTTTAATCGTATGGGACCCCCAAAAATTTGCACAAGGAACATTCGGTGCATTTTTAAACGATGTATCATTGGGGAAATTTTTTTAAATGGTTTTTTTTCTCAAAGAATTTGAGGAGGGTGGTTGAAAACGTTTTGAAATTTTGGGAAATAAAGTATTTGATTTAGAAGTGAACATATACAAAGTCCTGAGTAAACCCACATTTTTGAAAAACACCCCTTTACAAAAAGAAACATTTTACGGATCTCTAAATTAAAAAATTTTGTGATCGAATGAAGATAGTGGGATTGTGGGGGTAGTCGGAAAAACTTTGAGAATTTTGAAAAAAATTTGGTTTGGATTAATGAATGATTTCCCAATTAAAAATCCCCTTTTACAATTTCCTCCACACCGCTCACACAAAAAATTGTAAAAAGATGTCATCACCCCCGGGGTTTTAAATGAAAACAGTGATACCGAGTGGACATAAGAATTAAAAAAGGAAAAAAAGAGAGAAGATTATTTTTGGATTTTTATAATTTAGAAACTTTTTAAAAAAAAAAAAAAAAGAGGGGGAAAATAAATTTTTGGGAAAGAAAATTTTTTGGGGGTTTTTAAAGAAAATATTTACGAGGAAAATGATAACTTTCGAAAGAAGGGCTTCAAAACACGCATCAACAAACGGAATCGAAAATTCATTAACCCTTTTCCCCGGGGGGGCCCAAAAATTTTATTCAACCAAATAAAACATAAATATGCCCCAAAAATAAAGGAAGTTGTAATGGGGGCGTTTTCCCCAACAAAAGGTTTGAATGGAATTTTTTTTTTGGTTCGAGTCGGATTGTGGTGATGAATAAAAAAAAAGGATATTTTGGATTTTTAACAAAAAAATTTAAAAGCACTTAAAATTAGCAAACTTTATAACCATCACTATTTTTAAAAATTAAAAAATAAGCTCAGAAAAAAGCTCAAAAGGGAACGGGGGTTATTAACAAAAATGAATTTAAGGAAATAAGCAATAAACAAAAAAACTAATCTAATAAGCAATGCTGAATGCAAAAACAAAAAATCAGACTAAGAAAAAAGGAACTTAATAAAAAAAAGTAAAGAGATGAAAAAACAGGACAAAGAGCAAGCACAAAAAAACCAAAAAGCAAAAGGGGGTTTTTTTTTTTGGCCAAAATCCCCATTGAGGGGTTTTTTTGCTACTGAAAAGCTTTTGAAAATTAATAAAAAAAATCTAAAAAATGGGGGAAAATAAAAGAAACCCCCAAAAGGGTTGTCCCAAAAAATTTAGTTTAAATTTGGGCTTAAAAATAAAATCAGATAAATCATAAAAAACAGTTTTGGCAAAAGGGGATTGGAAAAAACCCACTGAGGTGTTTTTTAAGCCAAAAAAAAGCTGTTAAAAAAGCAAGCAAAAAAAATTTAAAAAAAAAAAATGGAAAAGTCTAAAAGTAACCCAAAAAATGTGTACCAAATTTCAGAGCAATAGGGCTTATAATGAATATTATAATAAAAAACATAAGCAGTTTTTGGGTAAATTCTGAATGCGACTGCTATGTTGTTCTGTGACAGCAATTTGCCCAAAAAAAGGGTGTAAAAACCTCAAAAAAACTTAAAACCCACTTAACTCAGAATAAGGCCTTGGGAAAAAAAAAAAAATAAAGTGCAAAAATTTCGCCCCAATCTACTTTTTTGACAACTCAGAACATAAAGCAAAAATTTTTTAAATTATGAAAAATCAGGAAAAAATTAAATCCTATGAAATCCTTGATAACCTACAAACTACTTTTTGACCAATTTAAGCAAGATTAACCTTAACCAATGCCCCAATGAACAAGCCCATCAAATCTCCCCAATAATAAGCTTGTGCCAAACCCCCCCTTTAAGGGCTGTGTGATTTTTTAACTGAGGGATAAAAATTTTAACGAGTTGAAAAATGATATTAATTTTAAAAATTTTAACACAAAAAAAGTAATAAGCAAAAATTTTAACACTAAAAAAAAGTATCTTATTGAGTTATTTTTGTTTTTTTTGGTTTTTAAAAGGAAAAATAAAAATAAATTTTTAACTAAGTGTAAATAGCATCAAAAGAAAAAAAAGAAAAAAAAGAACAAAGAAAGGAAAAGCACAAAAATAAGCTAATAAGCTTTTTACTTTTTAAAATAGAAAAGAAGGAAAACTTACAAGACACTGGGGTGTTGCATTCAGTTCAGATTAGGTAAAGAAGCCAAAAAAGTATTTTGAGTTTTTTTAGCAATTCAGAATAAGTGCTTATTTAAAAGGGGATTCAGCTTATTTTCTTAAATTGAAAAATTAAATAAAAAAAAAAAAAAGGAACAATGGAATTACTTAATTTGAATTTTATTAATAATTAAAGATTACAAGGTTAAATTAGAAGGAAAAAGGTTTTAAAAAAAAAGTAATAAGCTTAAACTAACTACGGGAATGGGGTAAAAAAGCGGGACTCGTATGTGTGTAAGAGGGTTGTATTAAAGCCATTCAATGCCTTCTTGATCAAAATTTGGACCCGGGGTATAACTTGGAGAAACCCCAAACCTTTTTAATTGGTTTTTTGGGCCAAAAAAAGCAACTTGGATTGCCGCATGTCAAAAGGGGAGCTTTTGAGGGGGGGGGAAACGTTAATTGGTCATGGCCGGGTACTTGGGGGAGTGGGGGGGGGGAGTAGTGCAGGGTTGGGTTGGAGGGGGTTGTTTTGCCGGCAAGTGGGGAAGAGGGAATGGGGGGGGATTTGGTTTGGGATTGGAACCCCGGGTTGGGGGTTTTTATGGATCCGGATTTGTGTTAGTTTTTTTGGGTTAAAAATGAAATAACTTTTAACCTTGAGGGGCCAAAATGCCAATTCTGAAAAAAAATTTTCCAAGGCCTTTTTGAATTTGATATTTGAGGGTTGACTTTTGCAACTTGAGAAATCTTGGCCAAAAAATTTTAAAAATTTCTTCCCGGGTCGGGTTTTTTAAATTTTTTCCAAAATTTGTGCCGTTTTTGTCGTTTTTTTTGATTTTTGTTTTTTTCATAAATTTGACCCGCATTTTAAAACACAAAACCACATATTTGGCATATTTGGTTTTTTTTTTTTTGGCATTGGTCCTTTTATTTTGGTAAAAGGTAGTTAATTTTTCCCCATACATGTGTAATGATCAAAAAGATCAAGGGTAGATCAGGTAGATCGGGTAGTTTTGGGCTAGCTAAATTGCACTCACTCTAGCTAGTTTTGGAAAAAGGATAAGCGACCCCTACGGTTTTTTTTCCCCCCGAAGGGAGTTTGTTGATTTTTGAAAATTTTTTCCCATTGGGTACTCGGGGAGGAAGTAGGGCGAAGAGGAGTTGTGACCAAACCACATAAATCACCGTGTGGTTTCGCCTTCTTTTTTTATCTCTTTACTTTCATTTTTTCTTTTTCGTTTATGTTTATTTGCATTGCGTTTATGCTTGTTGGCAGTTTTTTATGTTATTTGATTTGTATGTGTCATGTTTGATTGTGTGGTTTAGTTTTTAATTTATTTTTCCCCCGATGTTATTGATCATTTTGACCTTTTAAATTCGTCCCCTTGATCGGGTGTTTGTCAAAAAGTTTTTTGTTTTTTAAAAGAAACGTTTTACCCCCCCACGGTTTTTTTAAAAAACTTCCCTTTCCCTTTTTTTTCCTCAGCAAAATGGGTTGCTGAAAAAGGAAACCCCGCACCCCTTGAATTTGCTAGGGTCTTATGTTTTTTGGGGGGGGGTTCCTTATTAGTGGCCTGAAGTGTTTTAATACCAAAATTTATTAACAGGGGTTTCCCCCTTGTCTTGTCGGGGTTCCCAAATTTTATTAGTGTATGGTAAGGACCCTGATCTCTCTCATGTGAGGCCCTTTGGATGTCTGTGTTATGCAAATGTTTTAAATAATTCTGATAAGTTCAGTTCCAAGTCAGACAAATGTGTCTTAATTGGTTTTTCTACTGATTAAAAAGCTTATAAGTTGTATAGTCTTGATAAGAAAACTGTCTTGTTTTCAAAAGATGTTAGGTTTTATGAAATTATTTTTCCATTTAAAATGCAATCTTGTGATACAAATAAACTTAGTCAAAATGAGTCTGGTGGAACTAATACTGAATGTTTAAGTTTATTTGACATCAACGGTTCTCAAAGTCCCAATGATAAAGAGGGGGATCCTTCTAATGTGGAAGGCAATAGGAGGGCTGCTTCTGATGACTGTGTTAACACAGTTGAGGATGAAGCAGTTACCATTGCAACCTAAGTGGGAGAAAATTTGGTCACCTCTGAGGGCAATGTTTTACAAAATCAAAATGGTGATGGTCCTAGCAACACTGAGGAAGAACCACATACTGAGTTTAGAAGGTCTAATAGGCAAAGAACTCAACCTGTTAGGTTTAATGATTACATTGTTTCCAGCTGTTGCAGATATGGTCTTGAAAAATATGTTAGTTATTCTAAACTGTCTGCTGTGAATGCCTGTTTTTCTACTACTCTTAATAAGTCTATTGAACCTAAGTCTTTTCTTGAGGCCAGTCTTGATCCTAATTGGACTGAGGCTATGGATGCTAAAATGGAAGCATTACATAGAAATAATACTTATGTGCTTACTGAGTTGCCTCCTGGTAGAAAGGATATAGGTTTTAAGTGGATTTGGAAGATTAAGTATAGGTCCTCTAGTGAGGTTGACAAATATAAAGCTAGGCTTGTTGCACAGGGTTTTGTTCAAAAAGAGGGTGTTGGATTTAAAGAAACATTTAGCCCTGTTGTTAAAATGGTCACTGTTAGGTGTTTAGTTAATTTAGCTGTGACTAATGGTTGGCCCTTATTTCAACTTGATGTTAATAATGCCTTCTTGTATGGTGATCTTCATGAGGAAGTTTACATGAATTGCCTCCTGGTTATTATGATAAAGATGAGACCAAGGTTTGTAGACTTGTCAAGTATTTGTATGGTCTTAAATAGGCTCCTAGGCAATGGAATGAGAAGTTAACTACTGTTTTAGTTGATCATGGTTTTGTCCAAAGTAAGAATGATTATTCCCTATATGTTAAACATGATAAGGGTGTGTTTATGGCCATGTTGGTTTATGTGGATGATATGGTCATCACTAGGAATAATAAACTTGAAATTGAAAAATTTAAACTGTTTTTAAATTCTAAATTCATGATAAAAGATCTTGGTCTTCTAAAGTACTTTTTGGGTAAGGAAGTATTGTCTTGAACTTCTTAGTGAGTATGGGTTATTGGCTTGTAAGCCCGCTGCTACTCCTTTGCAGCAGAATGTGGTGTTAAATCATGTTGAAACTGAGAATGATAAGTTTATCACTAATTTGACTGAATATCAGAAGTTGTTAGGGAAACTGATATAATTGTCTATTACTAGACCTGATATTGCTTATGTTATTCATTGTTTGAGTCAGCATATGCATGCTCCTTTGCAATCTCATTATAGTGGAGGATTTAGAGTATTGAGGTATCTCAAACAAGATCCAGGTACTGGTATTCAGTTCAATAAGGGTAAAAAGTTTAGTCTGCATAGTCTGCATGCTTTCTCAGATGCAGACTGGGCTAAATGTCTTAAGACTAGAAAGTCTGTTTCAGGATTTTGTGTTTATTTTTGCAATAATCTTATGTCTTGGAAAAGTAAGAAGCAAACAACAATATCTAGGTCTTTTGCTGAGGCTGAGTACAGATGTCTTGCATCTGCTACTTGTGAAATCATTTGGATTAATAAAATTTTGAATGATCTAGATATTGAGGGCTTGCTTCCTGTGAACTTATTTTGTGATAGCAGTTCTGCTATTCATATTGCTGCTAATCCTGTTTTCCATGAGAAAACTAAACATTTTGAAATTGATCTTCATTTGGTGAGAGACAAAGTCTCTTCAGGTGTAATTAAAACTGTCAAAGTTGGGTCTGCTTATAATATTGCAGATGGTTTTACTAAAGGATTGAGTGTTACTCTACATAAGTGGTTTTGTGAAAAACTTGGTCTTGTGGATATGTTTAAGCCATGAGACTGAGAGGGGGTGTTGGATGGTTTGGTTATTTGTGTCATTCTCATGGTTTATAAGTACAGGGACTATTCCTGTACTTATTTCTAATAGTTTGGTGTTTTGTCTGTGTTTAACAGGTTTGTCAAACTAGAAGGGCTGAAGTGGAACTTGGCACTGTATAAGCTATCATCCCCAGCTCTCTCTCTCTCTCTTGACTCACATTCGTATATCTGATCTAGGGTTTTCTCTTTGTCTCTCAAAGCTATTCATTGTCTGGTATTTTTGTGATCATCTTGATTATCTGATTTAGTGTTCATAGTGTTTGTCTGAGAGTTGTAGTGAGGTTCTTTGTATTTGATACTTGTAGTGTGATAAGTTTGATCCTTATGTAGGGGACAACTTCTTTTCTCTTGTATTGTTTGGTGAGCACACATTTGTGGACTCATCTTCTTGATCTTATAAGTAATAAAAACATTCACCAAGGGATGGTTGGCTGGGTGAAATTTGTGTGTTGTGGTTGTGTTTCTGAGTTCATCTATAGTTTTAACAAATAGTCAATGATAATCTTCAAATTTATCATCAGAATCATCATATTCGCGATCATTATTCGTTATCATAACCATCAACGCATGTTATGGATTCAAACGCTTGTAATGATTTTGGTTCTAACATTGTTGCACGTATCCATTTTCTATCATAAAACACACATCAACAATCCTTTAATCTTAGAGAGAGAAGAGAATAAGAGGAGAGAAAGAGAGAGAGAGAGAGAGAGAGAGAGAGAGAGAGAGAGAGAGAGAGTGGTAGAGAGCAAAAACTAGTACACACACATACTAGGTGTGTTTCTCATAAAACAAACGAACTTCAACTCACACAGCGTACTCTGTAGTGGTATATATACCCCATTTGTGAGTTTCTAGGTGGGCCGAGCATTGGGTCAAGCCTATAAGGCTTTGAGTATACATAGTTGACTAACATTTGGCTTCCTATTACAAGTTATATTTATGACTAGCTAGCACAAGGTTCGTATGCTATGAATGACTAACACTTTTAACCCTAACAATCTCCCCCTAATGGGTGGTCATTTATTGATGATGTCACTTGATTTCTTGGTTTTGTGTCTTCGAGAGCTTGAGCTTGAATCTTGTGTAGTAAGAGCGATCGGTGTGGTAATGTGAGGCCTCACGTTAAGCTGACATGGACACCCATAACGCAGCGTTAAGCTTGTGTTATTATACCGTTGCCACGCGTTAAGGTCATGCATTAACCCCAGTGTTACCATGGCAACGCAACGTTACCACTTTTTTTTCTTTCGATTTAAATGCGTTTTGGTATGTATTTTGGTGTGTGTTTTATAACGCGTGTGTGTGTTAATGTGCAACTTTTTAAAGGTTGAAGAAAGCCAAGTTTTGGTGTTTTACATTTTCAATCCTTGTGGTTTTTTTTTCTATTGTTTTTCAAAAGTAAAAAAAAATATAGTTATTGTAAATTTTAGTTTTGTAATTTTAAAGAAAATGTTTTTTTTTTTTTTTTTTTTTTTTTTTTTTTTTTTTTTTTTTTTTTGTATTTTATAAATGGAAAAGAGGAAAAAACTGGGGCCTAAAATGTGGTGTTATGGTTGAGTTATAATAAGAGGTGTTTTTTTTAGTTTAGGTTAAAATGTTAAAGTTGATGTGGCGCTGACGTGGCACTGAGATAAGGTATAACTCATGGTCATGATACCTTATGCTCTAATAGGATTTGCTTAAGTCCTTGTTCCTTCATACTTTGTAATCTTTGTGTAAAATCTCTATCCTTCACTTGCCTTTGATCAACATCTTCAAATGTAATGTAGTTACGTCCTCTCCGACATACTCATACCACTTGGTTGATCTTTAGTCTTCATATTAGTGTCTTCCTCATATCTTTCTTGAACATGTTCTCTGACTTCTTGAGCATTGAATTTAATATTATTCTTTGTCTTGATCACTTTGTCTTGAACTTTCTTGATTATAGCTCGTTAAGGATGAGACATATAAGTATGAGTATGTGAAGATGAATGTGTTGATATACATGATGGTGGTGCATCCTTGTAACACCCCCAAAATCTGGTTTAGCGCAAGCATACATGTTTTGGGTGCTACTAAATTGGTAATCACAACACACATATATAGAGAACGGATTATCAAATTCGTTTTAAAAGTTTACATTACCAAATTCAAATTGTTTTACAACAAATTCAGTTGAAAGAAATAAGGCCCATTAAACATGTTGGTGCCAAATAAAAGTTCAGATACTATGTAAAAACACTTTATAGTGGTTATGACCGCGCCATGCCCTGCCCTCAATTACATCATAATCAAACACTTGAGAAAACATGCTAAAAAGTCAGGTAAACGCTGGTGAGTTCATAGGTTTACAGTAAATAAGAACAGATGGACCACAACAAATAATTCAGCTAGTACACACTAACTATACGCTAACACTAAGCTCATGCAACCGAAGCTACGACAGTTCCGTATGCAAAGCTAGCAAATATAATATAATATTAGGGGCCCTGCGAGTGTTTATCCCAATACACTCGGCATTCCGATATGGTATACATTCGCATTGACTCGTCTGGCCAACCGAACGGGGGAGTCACCCCCAATAGTTCTATTTATATCAATCGCGCTTCCCGCAGGAACTGACGGTTCATGATAGTGGGCATAGTGGGATCATACATACTTAGGTATCCGTGTACTAGTGTGTAAAAACAAGTGCTCGGTTATTGGTCCATGAAAACAGTTTTGCATGTTTCTCACCCCAAGGTTTACAAAACAGTTCAGATAGAAAATGGGGCTATAAACTCACCTCAAAACATTAGCAAGCTGCTAGCAAAGTCAACAGATAGGGTACGACCGCTCCGACACGCGACCTAGATTATAGTAATTCTTAGTACACGACTCGTGTTTTAAAAGTATTGACTCATTGAAAAGTTTATAAGTTTCATAAGTGTTCGTGTATTTCTTGCTTGCTGTGTGGTAAAGTATTTTTCAAAAGTGGTTTATCGATGAAGACTCTTAAGTGATGGCTCTGGTGAAGGTGTAAGGTGAAATAACGTGTGACGGAATGATCCATGTCTCGTAGTCGTCATCGGAAAATACACATGTAATATATATATATATATATATATATATATATATATATATATATATATATATATATATATATATATATATAATATATTAATATTAGTTAAATTATAATAGTTTAAGTATTTAATTAATTAGGGTTTGTAGTTAATTAAATAAGTGTTAGTGGATTAATATAATAATATATATTATATTAATGTATAAAAATAAAGGATGGGGATAGTGGGGTATTATTATATTATAAATAATATAAGTATTTATAATATAATGATAATTATAAAAGTGAAATTGTATAAGTATTTAATTTAGGAAAATTAAGTAAAGTTGTAAGTATATAAATATATAAAAATATATATTTAAAAGTTTTAAGATTAAAAATAATATATTTCGTCCTTTAGTCGGTTTTCACCAAAAATATTCTAAGTGTGGGATTTTTAGAAAAATCGAGCATGACCCGTTCGCAATTTTAACTTTTTCATTTTTCTCAAGTGTTGCAAATTGCTTAAAACCAATCTCATCACGTTACTAATAGTGACTACTTAGTCTAATAAATATATTTCTAAGTAAATACGTACGTTTCGTTGCGTTTTCAACTAAATTATAGTTTTCACAAAATAATCATATGTTACGGTTTAAAAGTCAACGATTAGTCAAAGTTTTTTCAAAAGTTAACAAAACATTAATTTGGACCTAGAAGTCCATTAACGAGCCAAATTGGGTCCAAAGTGTTAAAACGATTCCAAAATGGTTTTAGTCGATATCTAACGTTTTAATAGGCTAATATATATAAATAACAAGTCGAAAAATAATTTAAAACTCAATTTAAGCCATCCGAAACCATCATTGGGCCGAGAAGCCCAATGTAAGTCCATTAGCTCATTTTTAGTCCGAAACCAAATAAGTCTTCTAGTTTACGTTTTAGTTCGCGTTTAATATCAAATAATCAATTAAGCTCATCAATTACACAATCTAGTACCAAAAACTCATGTAGGCCGAAAATACCTTGGCTCGGCCCAAGTTGATGTCGAAACAAATATAAACCCAAAGCAAGTCCAAATTTTTATTAAGTTACTAGTTACACTAACTAGTTATATTTTAGTTAATAAGCTAACAAAATAATCCAATAAGTACAAAATAAGCACACTTCACCACTAGAGCCAAAACTTTATGTTTTTCAAAACCCCAATAATTATTTAATTTTTGTGTATGTCGATTTGCATTTAATTCCCAATTAGGGTTTTAATTTTCGTAAATCACATAACAAGCCCTAATTAAGCATTTGTAACACCAAAGTAACATGTAATTAGCTCAAGTTTACCACACAAGCAAGAAAACACATGACTTATGTCCATAATATGTGGCGTACGATTTATGTGTATATATGTACTAAACCCTAGCTTTTTCAAATGACTAAAATATACGCAATGAGCACTTTGTATCACCATTAGACCTCATATAAACATGAAAGATGCAAGATTAAAAAAGTGTTGAGAATCCTTACAAAGTTTGTGAAAAAGTCGAGACCCACAAGGACAAAACAATAACCTAAATTGCTTCCAAATGACCCAAGACACGTTCCGATTAACCCAAAACTCTTGAAAGTAAAACCCGATTCACTTTAACTTCAATACATTTTTGTAAATCTTGATTTTGTTAAGTTTCGGTGGTGAGGATGAACACAAGAGAGATAAGAAAGTTTTTGAGAGCAATATATGTGTGTGTTTTAGTTTGTGAGTGATTTGTGTTAATAAAATAAGCTGATGAGATCGTGTAACTACAAGACAAGCTTGTTGTTTTGTTCCCTTTCTCTTTGGGCACCAAACAGACACAAGAGGGGAGGGGGAAACCCTTTCAAGTTTTATTAATGTTCCGTGTGTATCGGGTTTTGTTAAAATGCTCCCGTTAATTTTCGGTTTAACGTTTTTGGACACGTACTCGCAAAATAAAGTTTTTATCGACGTTTTTATCAGAATAATAAAAAAAATATTATTATTTACTCAGAAATATATTTATTTGACTTAAACCATATCTACTATAGTGTCGGTACGCGTGTGGGGTCGTTTTTCAGTAAATGCGAGAAAGCTTCTCGGTTTAATACGTAACTTGTCAGTAAATATCAGGAAAGGAATAATTTACGTTTACTGACAAAAATAGACAGTTTCAGTGGTTACTGTAAGCTACAGTACACGGGATTGCATCCCGAAATGCTCGTGTGAGCTCAAAAATATTCAGTTATGCTCAGTTATGATCAGTTTAGTAATAATAAATAGACATTTATTATTAAAATAAAGTTTGAAAATGACAATTTGTCACAATCCTGAATGACTTTCATCATGAATACATGCACAATAAATGTAGAAAATAATGATGTTAAACCAATCGAGAATTGTTCCACTACAATTGTTTTACTAATGAATGTCTTGATTTCATTCACCTTGGTGGGTAGAATTATCCTCCTGATTCGTTTAAGAACCGATATCAATACTTTTGATAAATTCAAGTATAGGCCTACGTCATCAGGACTCGATTCATGTAAGGAATCTCCTTAGTAGGTTTTCCAGCTCAAAGTGCCAGGTAATTCTTGTTTAAGAATTCCCACACCTGCCGTTACCATGAATTGGATGCCCTGAAGGAAGCTAAAAATGATCCAGGTGAGCCGCTGGAGTACATACACACTCCACGACTATAGACCATTTTAAACTAAGTAACCACCATGCTTAATCCAAAAGGATTAACTAGTAGACCCACTGTCAGTGCTGTTTGATGTCGACACTGATGGGATTTCCATTCAATAATCGAGGATCGCTGTGTGATTACCACTATGAATGTTCTAGTAAGATTACTAGGATATGTGAAGGACTCTTAAATACAACTTGTGTTCTTATTGGTGAACAACAAGTGTAAATTGACATGTGTCCTATGAGATTTTATATTTTGAATCTCTTTTGGCTCTAGACTCGATTTGTGCGTTTTGGTTTTAGTGAGCGGAGGCTTGAGCAGACTGCCACCTTTTCAATATCAACACATATCGGAGTGAGAGGTTGATAGATTACATGGTTATCTCCATTAGAAATGAAATAAGAATCTTTGAGAGAAACTTGAGTGGCTGTGAAGGGCTGTGTATTGCATCACTGGGTCCATGATGTATGTATTCAATATCATAATCATCTTTGTGGTGTAAATTTTTAGAAACCATGTTGGTGTGGTTATATATACCACGGATCAAACATCCCCATATGGCTTATTCATCTTTTAATGCTTATTATGATAAGCTAGGTATGTTCCTTATAAGCTCCATGTGAATGTATGTTCCTAGGTTATAAGGGTTATCCGGGGACGTCTTTAAGGGAACTCGTGATAGTGTTCAAGCTAAATTGAGGTGAGTAACGTAGTTTAAAAGTGAACACGGGTTTTTATGTTCCCATAAGATATATTTTATAGCATGCATTTCTCAGGTCATTAGACGTATTTACATGGATAGCATTGGAGGATCATATTAGAGTTACATTTTGCGTTCTCATCATGTCAAAGATTTCTTGCATTACGCTTAAAGTTTGGCTATGAACAAAATCTTCTTTTACTTATGATGTAAACTCTCAAAACTTTGTCCTTTTGTAAAGACTTTATTAATGAAATCAAACGTGTATTTTCAAATGACTCATGTAGAGGTCGTTCATTATGATTTGTAACTTTGTTCCATGAAAGTCACTCCACGATATCTTCCGCTGCGATCTTGGGGGTGTGACGGTGTGATGTTAGTTGTTCAATATTATGACAGTTTGTGAAAATGTTTGACTCTTGATGGTCAAACTCAGCAGAATGACCAAAACAAATGAACAATAAACCAGTTGACTTATGATGGTCAAAACTTAGAAAACAAAGCAAACAAATGCTACAACCTTAGCAAACAAAGCAACATGAAAAACATACATCTAAGTCAAATAAACCAACTTACTTATGAAGGTCAAAACTATCAGAATGACCAAATACATTATAACAACCTGTGATTTTTCAGGTCATTATCTATCTATAAACCCAAAATATTTTATTTTGAAAATTCACAAGATTACTTTCACGTATACTTATTTAGTTCAATCGCGTAAACTTAGAAAACATTATTTGTGCACAAACGACTTTAGACTAAACTTAGTCTATATATTTCTGACGTAATATATTTATTACTAGTACATATTTCCAATTATACATTTACGGTCTTAAATTATTTAAGTAGTTACGTAAACATATACTTTTACACTTCCATGCATGCATAAATATTTCCACTACACATCTACACTTACACTAATACATTATAACAAAATTTTATAAACACTACACGCTTTTACACCTTGATCGAACTAATTGGAGTTAAACCAATAATGATGTTAAACCAATCGTCATCGTGGATCTTTCCTTAGAGAATTTTTCCGCTACAATTGTTTTACTAATGAATGTCTTGATTCCATTCACCTTGGTGGGTAGAATTGTCCTCCTGATTCGTTTAAGAACCGATATCAATACTTTAGATAAATCCAAATATAGACCTACGTCATCAGGACTCGATTCATGTAAGGAATCTCTTTAGTAGGTTTTCCAGCTCAAAGTGCCAGGTAATTCTTGTTTAAGAATTTCCACACTTGCCGTTACCATGAATTAGATGCCCTCAAGAAAGCTAAAAATGATCTAGGTGAGCCGCTGGAGTACACACACACTCCACGACTATAGACCGTTTGAAACTAAGTAACCACCATGCTTAATCCAAAAGGATTAACTAGTAGACCCGCTATCAGTGCTGTTTGATGTTGACACTGACGGGATTTCTATTCAATCATCGAGGATCACTGTGTGATTACCATTATGAATGTTCTAGCAAGATTACTAGGATCTATGAAGGACTCTTAAATACAACTTGTGTTCTTATTGGTGAACAACAAGTGTAAATTGACATGTGTCCTATGAGATTTTATTTTTGAATCGCTTTCGGCTCTAGACTCAATTTGTGCGTTTTGATTTTAGTGAGCGGAGGCTGGAGCAGACTGCCACCTTTTCAATATCAACACATCTCTGAGTAAGAGGTTGATAGATTACATGTTTATCTCTGTGAGAAATGAAACAAGAATCTTTGAGAGAAAATTGAGTAGCTGTGAAGGGATGTGCATTGCATCACTGGGTCCATGATGTCTGTCTTCAATATCATAATCATCTTTGTGGTGTTAATTTTCAGAAACCATGTTGGTATGGTTATATAAGCCACGAACCAAACACCCCCATATGGCTTATTCATATTTTAATGCTTATTATGATAAGCTATGCATGTTCCTTATAAGCTCCATGTGAATTGTATGTTCCTATGTTATAAGGGTTAGCTGGGGACGTATTTAAGGGAGCTCGTGATTGTGTTCAAGCTAAATTGAGGTGAGTAACGTAGTTTAAAAGTGAACACGGGTTTTTATGTTCCCGTAAGATATATTTTATAACATGCATTTCTCAGGTCATTAGACGTATTTACATGGATAGCATTGGAGGATCATATTAGAGTTACATTTTGCGGTCTCATCATGTAGAAGATTTCTTGCATTACGTTTAATGTTTTGTTATTGATGCAGGATTTCTGACCAGGTTTTATAATTATAAAGTTCTCGTCTACCTATGGTCTACCTAATGCACTAACGGGCAGTGTACCCGATCGTGTGTAGTTTAGTATTCGGTAAAACAGAGGTCGTCCCAAGAGCTATGCGTGTGGATCTAATTTAAGGTTTAGTGTCACTGGTTTAAAGGGGGTTTTGTAAATTGATTAATTAAACTAAAGAAACAAATGCAATAAAAACGTGGAAAGATATCAATTGGGAGAAACATGCTAGCCTAGTTACTAATCTTGTTATGCCATGATTATGTTTTCTAATTAATGTTTTCTATTGCTCCACATGGGGTTTTAAGTCAACTAGACTCAGTTGGTCAATTCATCTAGTCCTATTTTCCATAATGTCCTATTCCGTAACCTAATGATTACAAGAGTTTGTGGGTTTACAAAATGGGACAGTCATTATGTGCCGCTACGAGCTAAGACATATTTAACGGAACCCGGCCTTTCGGATATTAGGTTCCCCCTAACTTCTTAAGGATTTCAGTTTAGAAGGTGTTCGTTTAGTATAATTCACACGCAAGATAGTGATCGTCCTATGATCAATTCTTAGCACTACTCGCAACCTGATTGATGACATCAAATAATCCTGACTTTTTAGTGTCAATTTCCCCCTAATATGCTCATTATTTGTATCGTTTTATATGGATATATACTTTGATTTCTTTATATTTCGTTTCCAGGTTATATGTGAGCATAGGAGCGAAAGAGACGTGTATTTGGAAAAGCACTTACAAGATTATACAATTTAGTATGCTAAAGAAGTTACGGCGTAATTCTACTCTCCACTTACGCCGGAGCTAAGGATTGATACACGAAGACCAAGTCAACGCTGATCAAGGATCACGACGTAACTACCATAAGAGGTTACGCCGTGACTATTTGAAGACTTAGATGAAATTTGATACAAAGAAGGTTACGCCGTAACCAACACAAGAGCTTATGACGTAAATATTACACAGAATAGGGTTCAATCTATGTTTTATTCATTATTGTTTGTCTAATTTACATTATGTTTGGCTAAGCACCTTTGGTACTAGCCTAGTTATGATTCCTATATCGTTTTGATTATGTTTTCATGCTTTTATTATTGCTTCTAGTGTGTGTATGCTTAGTTATTCGATAGATCCTCTAGTTTCGGTAGTTTTGAAGACCATTTGTACGTATTACACTAGGAGAATTGACCAAAGGACCCTAGAGTAGTAGGTTGCAAGGGTTGGTAAGAATTGACCAAAGGACTACCAATTCCCTTGTGTGCGAATTGACCAAAGGATCACCCTCCGGGTTGGATGAACTTAAGAAGTTAGATGTGTGGTCTAAGATCCGAGAGGCCGGATCACACAAAGAATTAATCTAGCATGTAGTGGCACTTAATGACTCAAACTAGTCTTCCTGTAAGCTTTGACAGCCATAAGGATCTAGACCTTTGGTGTCCTAGCAGGATTCTAGGGAGATAGGCTAGACGAATTGACCAGAGGAGTCTAGTGAATCTTATGCCCCACTTGAAGCGATAGAAAGCTTAATTAGAAAACATAGTCATAGCAATATAGGATGAACAACTAGGCTAGTACACTTTCTCCCTACTGCATTCAAATCTATTTAATTTCCGCATTTCATTTCTGTTTATTAGTTTAACTAATCAAACAAATCATAAACCCCTTTAAAACGTGACTTAGACTTAAGTTAGAATCCAGATACACATAGCTCTTGGGACAACCTCGGCTTTACCAAATACTACACTACAAACGACCGGGTACACTACCCGTGTGTGCATAAGGTAGACCATAGGTAGACGAGACTAATATAAATATTAAAGCCTATTCAGAAATCCTACATCAAGTTTTTGGCACCACTGCCGGGGAGCTATTTAGGATTTTAATTTGAGTTTTGTAAATATCCTTCTTTTATAATTTTAGGTTTTTATTTGCTTTTTAGGATTTTTTGTTTTTTGTTTTCTTTTTCCTTTCTTTTCTGTTTTTGTTTTTTTTTGTATTTCAGGAAATCATGGAGATGGAGCCAGATATTGATAATATGACGATGAATGAATATTTGGAGTATGAGCGTGAGAAGAATTATAGACTATTGAGCAACATTCGATCAAGGAGAACTCTTGAACCTCTCCATCAAACCCCATGACCATTCACCAATAACGGTTCCACATTTCCCAGTAAGAGGAACAATGTTGATATTGGTAGCATGAGTATAGAAGAATACGATTTGTACATGGCTACGCAATATATCTGATGACGTATGAAGTGAGGGATCCCACTTATGGTATTAAATCCTAATTTTCTGATCGAACGGCATACACACCCGATCCTCAACCTGAAGATAGAGAATTGATGATAGCAAGAGGGTTGGATGAATTATTCAGAATTGGAACTGAAAACCTTCAAAGAATGAAACAAGAGGTGATTCATAATGGGTGTGATAATGAAGAATTTGGGGATGTAAACCATGAAAGTAAGGACCTTCTTAACTTTCCTATTTCTCCCTTTTCTAATATTTTTGCTAGTGTTTGTGAACAGGATATAGATAATGTCGATATCGACACTGCAAAGGAGAATGAGGAAGTCCAGGAGGAATGTGATGAAGATGACATGATGATCTTTGGATAATTATGGTCGAGGATGTAGAAAGGCTTAGGCAATTACTTACGCCTCCTATGCAATCCGACCCTAAACCAAAGCCGGTAATGCAACTGTACACGCCACCGGTTACCGATCAATTGATGGATGTGAGGGATGAAGAAACAAGCAAGGATTAACCAAAGAAGATAGAAGCGATGAGCTTATGAGATGAAAAAGTAATTCCACAAGCTAATGTGGAATCGAATACAAAACAAAATGGTATCACTTCTAACTTTTCTTTTTCTATCACTAAAGACCTTGCTAGTTTCTCAAAACAGGTTGCCAAAACTGTAAATGATGAGGTGAAACCTTTAACCTCACACATCACACCTCCCGATGATGGTTATGTAGCACCGACTACTAACCTGATTGTGGTTAAGCTAGAAAAGGAATTTGGAGGCAAAATTTTGGGCACTACCGCGATTGTCATGGAGACAAATGAGGTGTGTAAGCCGATTATTCAGCCGCAGCATGGAGTGAGCCAATCATTAAAGCCATCGACGAAGATGGGTAAGGTAAGGAGGGAAATGACATATATTCCAAGGTATAACTCTAATACATCATTTCCCTACCCCATATAAAATTCACACCCTTACGGTGTTTATTGCTATTTTCACCCACACTTGATTTCAAGTGAGGGGATGAACACCCTTTTACTTAGTAAATAAGGGTGGAGTCAAGCTCGAGACTCCAAAAAAAACAAGCTCTTCATGGGAGGCACCCCATGCCTATCTTTTTATTGTTTGTTTTAATTTTATAGGATTTTATGCTTGGTATGTTTGTGCATCATTTTTACAGGTTTCCACAGTTAAGAAATGCAGGAGAAATGTTGGAAGGACCTCTTATGGCATTTAAGAGGTCGGAAAATTCAGGAATTGACACCAGAAGGTATTACGGCGTAACTCTAGTTTCAAGTTACGCCGTAATCTTTTCACAGTACGAGCTCATTGTCAGGTCACATTACTTACGGCATAACTCAGTCTTGAAGTTACGCCGTAACTTCTTACTGTAGCAAACCATTTTCAAAAACATTTAGCAAGTTTGTATATTTTTAGTAGTAAAAGAACTTTGTGGGTGTATTCCCTATAAACCCTCACGAGACTTCACTCGTCCACTTGAGACACCGAGTGGTTTAAAAGGCTTGTTGCATATGCTAAATGCAACCGTTATTCCTACGAAAGTGAGTTAGGATTTTCATTTCCTTTTTATACTTGTTGTTTTTCTAGTATGATGCATTTGGTTGTTTAAGTGGATTTAGAGAATCTAAGTTTGCTCATGGAGGCAAGACAAAGGCACGCATGTTCAACGTGATCCTTCTTTCATTTTGGAGCAAATTTCAGGGAAATTCTCGTTCCAATTCTACTTTTACCTCATCTTTATTTCATGTGGGGGGACGGGAGTAGAATTATTACTTGAACTTGCTTTCCCTCATTTTTTCTAGTTTATTTTGAAAAATTATGCCATTTTTAAAATTTTGACATGTTTTTCTTAACCTAACTAGAATAGACCTTAGCCGAGCACACTATAACCCTTGATTTTCATGGTGAGATCTAACCTTTCAATTTCCCCTTATTTACCCCAAATCCACCAAATATTGAGTGTGCCGGTAGTGTGTAAACTTTAGAACTTTGCCTTTACATCATTTCGAGACCATAAACGAGTAGTGTGTCGAGTTAGCTTCATACATTTGGAAGAGACAATTGGAGAAGGCAATATTTTAGGATTAACACCCAAATAGCCCATATGTGTATATAATTGTGTGCGTTTATAGATTATTCACCTCGACTTTTCTACCCCCCGTGTTAAACCCTTTTGTTGCACTCATCTTTAGTGCAAGATACCCCTAGATACACCCTTCCGAGCCATTCTTCTCATTTCATTCCCTTATCAATATTTTTTCGATACACCTATTCGCCTTATCCTACCGTGTAGTCTTAGCTCATGATTGGGAAGTCGCCGTTTGCTTAAGTTTGAGGTTCGAGTAGAGAGATTCAGGAATCACGCCTACGTCAAAGACATATATTTGAAGATCATTGAAGACCCCCCATATTTTCTCATATATGATTCATCTCAAGTGGGCGGATGATATTATTTGTTGTAGTTGTAGTTATGATTCCAAAAAAAAAAAAAAAAAAAAAAAAAAAGAGAGAGAGAGAGAGAGAGAGAAAAAAAAGAAAAAAGAATATATTTAATTTTGTGTATGTATAGTTACTATTGATAGTGCATCATTAAAAGCACTATGTTATGAGCTTATCAGATTTAGTATCGAGGAGGCCACTTCGATCACATTTGAAGAATTGAGTTGGTGACGAGTTTACACCAACATGTTGATGAAGACCTAGTAGTGTGCACGTCATGACGTCCACTAATGACACACTTACTTGTTACATTATGATCTAGTTTTTGCGTCTTAAAGCTTGAATTTTGGATAGATGGCAGACGGTGACGACTTGGTTGTAGGCTAAGACTATTTGCTTCTTATTTTTTATTTTTCACCCATTATGTGCATCCCATGTCTTATCCTACCCTTTAGTTGTGAATCATGCTTAGGTGAAGGTCTGAGTAGTCATTGGTGTCTTGGCCATGTATTTGGTCATGTATCGATGGTCTTTGTCGCTTTCGCCGTAGTATGTTAGTAACGACGCTGCACCCTAGCCTTATAATTTGTTCACCCAATATTGCCTTCTAAGATTGTTTTGACCTTAGTTCTAGTGGTGGAGATTTGTGTAACCGTCAAGCCTATGATAGAATACATGCTATGAATGTGCGTTGAGTGATCACCCCGAAATTGACACTTAGATTAGGGAGAGTATGAGTGTTTGTTTCCCATTTCGTGAGGTGTTCGGCTTTGAATATTCTAGCATAGGAAATTTTTAATCTCATATTTCCCAAGTAATTTGGGGGATATCTTTTTAGAAATAATTCTAATAAGGTCTACTTGAGGGCAAGTAGAGTTTAAGTGGGGGGATATTTGATGACATCAAATAATCCTGACTTTTTAGTGTCAATTTTCCCCTAATATGCTCATTATTTGTATCATTTTATATGGATATATACTTTGATTTCTTTATATTTCATTTCCATGTTATAAGTGATCATAGGAGCAAAAGAGACGCGGATTTGGAAAAGCACTTACAAGATTATATGCTTTAGTATGCTGAAGAAGTTACGGCGTAATTCTACTCTCCACTTACGCCGTAGCTAAGGATTTATACACGAAGACCAAGTCAACGCTGATCAAGGATCACAGCGTAACTACCACAGGAGGTTACGCCATAACTATTTGAAGACTTAGATGAAATACGAGATAAAGAAAGTTATGCCGTAACCAACACAAGAGGTTACGGCGTAAACGTTACACAAAATAGGGTTCAAGTGATTGATGAGATTACGACGTAACTACGCAAGAAGATTACGACGTAAAGGTAAACCCTAAGAAGATTACGATGTAACCATGCATGAAGATTACGACGTAATTGATGCCGCCGAAGATTACGGTGTAACTATCCATCAAAGTTATGCCGTGACTATCACTAATGGATAAAATCGTTTGAAGAATACACTAGTTACGGCGTAACCACAACTCAAGGTTACGCCGTAGCTTTGTCGGGGCCTATAAATACAGCACTATTTCACCACTTTTCGGTATCTCTTTTCTCCCCTCTCCTAGGGGTCGATTAGGGTACCACTCAGTGGCGGAGCCACCATGTAACTAGGGGGGGCGGTGCCCTCAACAAATTGGCCGAAAAAAATTTTATATAGTGCAAAATTTCGGGTTTTACCGGAAAAAAAGTTAAATTGCCCCCGGCTCAAAACTTAAATTGCCCTCAACAAAATTGAGCCCAACATAAAATCTTTTTCTTTTGTAAAAATGTGGAAAACTTGCCGGAAAATATGAAGATTCCGGCGAGGGTGGCCGGAAACTGCTGGTGTTACCGGCGGTGGAGGGGCTGGTCGGCAGTGAACAAGAGAGAGAGATGAGAGAAAAGTGTGTTTGAGTCTTTGATCTATCATTTTACATGATTTAGGAAAAGATTTGAGTGTTGAAAGAGTTTTGGTGAAGAAGACATACGTTCGGTTAAGAAAAAAAGAAAGTAAGATAGATGAACCTTTGGTATTGGTGAAGAAGATAGATGTACGGGTAAAACAAGACAAGTGAGTTTGTCAGATTGCTTTGAAAAAGGAGAAAGTAGAAACACATTTGATAGTTTTAAACTACTTTTAATTGTTTCTTTTTTTATTAGTTAGTTTGGATTGTTTCTTTTTTAATTGTTTCTTTTTTATTACTTTTACAATAAACATCGCGGAACCCATTTAACATATCAAACGGACTTGAAAATTAACGAAACTTGCGTCATTGTTCACGAAATAATTTTTTCAATAAAAACGATTATAAATATGCAATATTTTCAAAAATCAATATTTTTGACAATTACGATACGTTTTTTACTTTTTAGGTTGTGCCGGTTCACTAATAGGGAAATATGCAAAAACCTAAAAAAACTTATGAAAATATAAGAAAACGGGCGAAAACGTATGAAAACATAAGAAAACGAACAAAAACATAAAAAGACAAAGACCGAGTACCCGACCCGATTGGTTTAGCGCTACACGAAAAACCTTCTTATTGTTCGATGCCCCCCGTGGTTGCATTTCCTGGCTCCGCCACTGGCACCACTCCATCACTATTTCCAGTACTTTTCGGTTACAAGCCATCTTTCAAGGAAGAATTCACCTGTAATCACCATTCTTATTAGTCAATCATCAAGTTATTTGTATTGAACATTATGTTTAATTCAATCTATGTTTTATTCGTTATTGTTCGTCTAATTTACATTATGTGTGGCTAAGCACCTTTGGTGGTAGCCTAGTTATGATTCCTATATCATTTTGATTATGTTTTCATGCTTTTATTATTGCTTCTAGTGTGTGCATGCATAGTTATTTGATAGATTCTCTAGTTTCGGTAGTTTTTGAAAACTGGTTGTACGTATTAGACTAGGAGAATTGACCAAAGGACCCTAAAGTAGTAGGTTAAAGGACTATCAAATCCCTTGTGTGCGAATTGACCTAAGGATCACCCTCCGGGTTGGATGAACTTAAGAAGTTAGATGTGTGGTCTAAGATCCGAGAGGCCGGATCACACAAAGAATTAATCTAGCATGTAGTGGCATTTAATGACTCAAACTAGTCTACCTGTAAGCTTTGACAGCCATAAGGATCCATACCTTTGGTGTCCTAGTAGGATTCTAGGGAGATAGGCTAGACGAATTGACCAAAGGAGTCTAGTGAATCTTATGCCCCACTTGAAGCGATATAAAGCTTAATTAGAAAACATAGTCGTAGCAATATAGGATGAACAACTAGGCTAGTACACTTTCTCCCTACTGCATTCAAGTCTACTTAATTTCCACATTAATCAAACAAATTATAAACCCCTTTAAAATGTGACTTAGACTTAAGTTAGAATCCAGATACACATAGCTTTTGGGACGACCTCGGCTTTACCGAATACTACACTACACACGACCGAGTACACTGCCCGTGAGTGCATAAAGTAGACCATAGGTAGACGAGACTATTATAAATATTAAAACCTGGTTAAAAATCCTGCATCATTGATTCACTAGGGTCCTATGACCAATTCTCCTAGCTTCCTAAATACTACCCAAACTTCCATGCTACCAAAACAAGGGCGTCACAAAATAAGAAAAGAAAGTATACATATAAAGCGATAAAGAACGAGAAAACTACATCATAACACTAACATAACTAGGCTAACACCAAAGGTGTTTAGCCTCTCATATTAAAGCATGCAGAAAGTTCAATGTTTAACATCATGAATGAAGACATGGAATTGAATACAATAATGTAATACGAAATTCTAAAACTTATGTGGTGATAAGTGTGAATTCTCCCTTGGAAATGACTTGTATGCTGCTGGAATCGTCCTCATTGAAGCCCTTAAATGTCTCTGATTTTTGTGTGTTGAGAGGATATGTAAAAATGCCAGAATTAGGGCTTGTATTTATAGCCTTGTCCAAGGTACGACGTAACCAGTAGGGTTAGTTACGCCGTAACCTTTGGATCTAGGACGATCTTATACACAGTGATAATATTACTGCATAACCTAAAGATAGGTTACGAACGTAGAACCCTCGTTAACGGTTTTACGCCGTAACCTTGTAATTGGTTACGTCATAAATTCTTTAGACCACGAAAATCTTCTAAGTCTTGGAAACATATCTACGGCGTAACCTCTGAAGGAGTTACGCCGTAACCTTGGTCAGCGTTGACTTTGGTCTTCTAGTATAAATCCATGTTACGGCGTAAGTAGAGTATGGATTTACGCCGTACCTTTGTCTGGTCAGCATACTCTTGTGTATTTGCATTAAAAAACTTCCAAATCCGCGCCTCTTCGTTCCAATGCTCATTAGTAACTTGAAAATGAAATATAAACGAATATGAGTATATATTCAAGTAAATTGATACAAATGATGAGCATATTAGGGGAAATTGACACTACAATATCAGGACTATTTGATGTTATCAAATATTCCCCCACTTGAACTCTACTTGCCCTCAAGTAGACCTTATTAGAATAATTTTTAAAAAGATATCTCCCAAGAGACATGGAAAATATGAGTTTAAAAACATCCAATGCTAGAATATATCAAAGCCGAACACCTCATGAAATGGGAACAAAACACTCATACTCTCACTATTCTAAGTGTCAATTTTGGGGTGGTCACTCATTGCACGGTCGTAGCACGTATTCTATCATAGGCTTGGCAGTTACACAAATCTCCACCACTGGAGCTAAGGTCAAGACACTCTTTAAAGGCAATGTTTGGTGAATAAATATAAGGTTAGGGGTGATTTGTCATTACTAGCATACTATGGCGAAGGCGACAAAGACCATCGATACATGACCAAATCCATGGCCAATACACCAATAACTGCTTACTCCCTCACCTAAGTATGTTTCATAACTAAAGGGTAGGATAAGACATGGGATGCACATAAATGGTGAAAAATAAAAATAAACAAGAAAATAGTCTTAGCCTATAACCAAGTTGTCACCGCCCACCGTCCATCCAAAGTCCAAGCTTCAAGACGCGAAAACCGGATCATGATGTAATAAGTTAGTGTGCCAATGTAGTTGTCATATGGCGAGGTGCACACTAACTTAGACTTCAAAAATAGTTGATGTAGATTAGACATCAACTTCAATCTTCAATCAAATGTGATCGAGGTAGGCTCCTAAATTCTTCGATCAATAAGTACTTAAGGATTAGTGCATATAATACATACACTATCCTTTTTACAACATTAAACAAATAAACTACTCTATTTTTTTTTTTTTTTTTTTTTTTTTTTTTTTTTTTTTTTTTTTTTTACAAACAATAACTAGACATCCCCCCACTTGAGATGAATCATATATGAGAAATATGGGGGGTCTTCAATGATATGTCTTCAACGTAGGCGCGATTCCTGAATCTCTCTACCCAAACTTCAAACTTAGGCAAATGGTGGCTTCCCAATCACAAACTAAGACTACACGGTAGGCTAAGGCGAATATTTGTAACGAAACAATACATTATATGGGTGAAGAAATGAAAAGAATGGCTTGAAAGGGTATAACTAGGGGTATCTTGTACTAAAGGTGAGTGCAACAAAAGGGTTTAACACGGGGGTCAAAAAGTCGAGGTGACTAATCGATAAACGCACACAATTAAACACATATGGGCTATTTGGTGTAAATCCTAAACATTGCCTTCTCAAAATGTCCCTTCCAAATGTATCAATCTAACTTGACACACTACTCGTCTATGGTCTCGAAATAATATAAAAGCCAAGTTCTAAAGTTTATAAACTACCGGCACACTCAATATTTGGTGGATTTGAGTAAAATGGGGAAACTGAAAGGCTAAACCTGTAACACCCCCAAAATCTGGTTTTAGCGGAAGCATACATGTTTGGGTGCTACTAAATTGGTATCACAACACAAAGTATAAAGAATGGTTTGACCTCAATTATTTAAATAGATTTCATATTCAAAAGAGAATTATTTACAAAATTTCAAAAATTGGTGCGGAAATATAAGCCCATAAAAGATTTCATGTGGTCCCAATTATATCAGAGTCTTCTATGACCATGCCATGTCCTGCCAAAAGCCTTCACCACTAGATTATCGCCTTAACCTGAAAATACATGCTAAAAGTGTCAACACGAGGTTGGTGAGTTCATAGGTTTAAATATTCGTGAATGTGGAATGCCATTTTATAATATTCAGTTAAGCGGTACGCTCGTAATGACCAGTACACCTGGTAGTGTGACCGTTACGCCCGGTAATGTGACCGTTACGCCCGGTATGTGACCGTTACACCCGGTCATGTGACCGTTACACCCGATCCTGTTATATGTGTTCGTCCAGTACCCCTGGTCAATGTGTGTGTTATGTGTACATATAATGCATTCGAGTTAACATTCAAGTATTTCAGCCAAACAGTCAAATATGGAGTAAATAGTTCGCATTTTCCAAATAAACAGTCATAGAGTTTAATTAAAAACGAGCATGTATTCTCCCCCAAAACAGTTGTAAAACAAGTAAAGGTAGAGGGCCATGAACTCACCTTGGCTTGCAAGCAACGCAAAAATATCACAGTGGTCACATCTGGCATCATGAGTAAAATATAACGATATCGAGGGTATAGGCACAACGGTGCCGGATCAGCACAACCTAATATATATGCAGTCATCTCAGAATACGTCTCGAAAAGTAAAGAGTTATGAAAAGACAAGCGTCTTAGTTTTCGTGGATTACTCGTATCAAAGTTTGTAAAAGTTTAGTGTTAACGTTTCGTGTGGTGTGGTAAGAAAATAGAGACTCGACATACAACTCACGCCAAAGAGGAGAGACATCAACAAACTCAAGAGAGTAGGATGAGAACTCAAACCAAGGGAGACAACTCTAGAAGTCAATGACCAATAAACACCTTAAATAAAATAACTCAGTTTGCACGTTTCGACATTTACCCCGATATCCCAAATAACTTGTATAAAACATAAACGTTTTATAATAAAAATGAGTTTAACTAATAAAATTTGTTTTTCTCGATTCGTCGAGACTTGGATTAACCAAAACTGAAATTGCAATATTTAACAAGTTTATGTCTCGTTTGGTAAAATATATTTCGCTTAAAATTTATAAACAAACACATCTTAAATTGTTTTGGGCTTATGAGCCCTTTTTAACCAAACAAACATCATTGGGCTTCGGCCCATTCTTTAAACCAAACACACCCACATGGGCTTGTTAAGCCCAAGTCCAATTTAGAAGAAATACTAATACAACTCATCTTAGACTAGCAGTAAATTATTAAACCCAAGTTCACATTCTGTGGCTGTTAACAAGACACAAACATTAACTCACATTTTTACCATTGTTGTTACTAAGAATCGAGACCAAAACCACTATAAACACAACCACGAAACAAGAATATTACAATTTATATCACACCGAGACCACTTGGTCTCGGCTCCAAACCGGTAACGACAACAACAACGAGCCATACTCGTTTACCAATTCCACATTCAGATCGAACCAAGCGCACCCTACGTGGGTGGCTCACCTGAACCAGGAGCAAAACACGACTCTCGCAGGTTTATCACAACCAACTCGATTCTAACCGGTTCTCACTCGACCCGAGAACAACACTTCACCATTATACGAGTAATTAAAACCCGCGACTCTAAACGATTTAACCTCACGACTTGACAACAATAACAACAACAAAACTTCAATAACAACAAACATGGTAACTGGGCGCACCCTACTGAGACCATAACTGATATCAACCATAACTGAGACCATATATATCAACCATAACAAACATGGTAACTGGACAAAATCTGAAGGACTAAATGGGACCAACCCGACCCGGTAACAAGCAAATCGGTGACAAATCTTACCACACGAAATGTTTAGCAACCATGTTCCAATTTGAATCCTAACCAGGAAACTAATTAAACATGTCTTTCATTATTTTAGTTTCACGAAGACTAACAACGAGGTTAAATATAATTGCTTCAATATAAAAGTAATTTAACAAAACAAGTTTTATTGAGTTAATCCACGAATTCATCAAACTCAAGATTCCAATATATTTACAAAATCAGTAGAAATGAACACGAAGGAGATTTGGATAAAACCTTTACGAAGGTGAGAGATGTCGATTGAGAAACAATGGAACCCAAGCACAAATCGATCCAATCCGAATCCAAGCGAGAACCACAGCAGACTCTTTATCACTCTCTTAAGAAAACTTTTCTTGTGATAATTTACAAGTGAGATTTGTGGATGTGGGATCTCCTGTGGATTCGGTGTGATTAAAAAGAAAAGAGGAGGTAAAGCTTGACCAACTTTCCTAGCGTGCTTCTCGTGAAGAGCCTAGTTTGAGAAAGGTCACCATCAATTTTCCTTCCCAAGAGCTAGGCGTGACTTCGGGAAGAAGAAAAGCAAGAACTCGTGACTATGGGGAGAAGAGAAGCAGAGAAAAGGAAATAAAGTAAAAAGGAGAAGATAAAGAAGGGGGCGGTTGTATCTTAAATGGAGGGTTAGGTTTAATGATTCCCCGTGTATTCCGTGTCCCGCTGAGTTAAATTTTAAACGTAACCTCTTGGTCTGGTAAAAATACGGGAAATATATTTCTGCAAACGTTTTTTTTTTTTTTTTTTTTTTTTTTTTTTTTTTTTTTTATAAGAGTGATGTAAAAACAAGGTTATTGACCCCGATAATGAATTATAAAATTTAAGCCATTACTGTTGTGGTGACGGTACGCTTGTGGCGTCACGTTTTTCAGAAAACGAGATGACTTCTTGGTTTTGCAAATAAATTACCAACAAATGATCATTTTACTTTTCTTGATAAAATTTAGTGATTTGGAGGTTTACTGTATTGCTATAGTGTGCGAGATAACTTTCTGAAATAGTCAAATAAGCTCAATTAAATTGTCAAGTAATAATAAGTTAATTTTTATCATAAAAAAAAATGTTTGAAAAATTACGGGTGGTTACAAAACCTCACCAAGGAAATCAAAGGGTATAGGGCATTCGACTAAGGTCTATTCTAGTTAGGTTAAGAAAAATATGTCAAAATTTCAAAAATGGCATAATTTTTTAAAAATAAACTAGAAAAATGGGCAAAATAAAGTTCAAGATATAATTCTACTCCCGTCCCCCCACTTGAAATGTACAAAGTCCCGTTTGTACGTAATCATGCAATAATAAAGGAGAAAAGTAGAATTAGAACGAGAACTTCCCTAAAATTTGCTCTTGAAAATGGTAGAAGGATCATGTTTGAGAAAATGTGCCTTCGCTTCGCCTATGAGCAAACTCCAAATCCCTGAAATCACATCACTACTACAAGCACAAATCTAAAAAGAAAAAAAACAAAAAAAGAAACCTAACTCACTTTCGTAGGAATCACGGTTGCATTTAGCGTATGCAACAAGCCTTTTAAACCACTCGGTGTCCCGAGTGGATGAGTGAAGTCTCGTGAGGTTTTTCATGGAACACACCCACAAAGTTCATTTAAAAACTAATACAAGGTTTTGGTAAGAAAGTTAATTTAAAAATTAAAAAATTTCTGGTACAGGAGAAAGTTATGGCGTAAACTCATGATTGAGTTACGCCGTAAGTAATGACACCTGACAAAACTGCATATATCTGGCGATGGTTACGGCGTAAATATATCAGCAAGTTATGCCGTAGTAACTTTCTGAGAGGAATTCCAGGAGTGAAAGACTCCATGGTGCGTTTCCAAGCCATCCGTCTTTCTCCAAATCTGCAAAAAGTCATAACAAAACAAACCAAACCCAACTAAACTAAAAGGAAAGGAAAAGGGATAATTCGGGTTGTCGCCCGAAAGAGCACTTTTGTTTATTACCGAGTCTTTAAGTTAGACTCAAGGTCACGGTTCAAGGTTCCCGATGGATTTGCCCAACCTCATCCATCTCTCTCATAAGATTGTGCCTTACACATGAAACATTTGTAGCGGTGCGTAGAAACTCCTTCTTTTCAATTTTCCGTACTTTAGAAAATCGATACCTAGTGATTTCAAATTTTTCTGCAACAATCGGAGGGGGTCTCTTGTAAGGTATTCCTAAAAGCTTGCATCTCTATTGTTCGTACACTTCATCATCGGGATCAGTGAACACATCATACCCTTGTAAGTCAAGTTAGTCAAAAATTCCATCTAAGTCATCATCGTCGGATTTCGTATCTTTGAACCATTCATCATCAAGCTTATCCTCGGTAATCTCACGGTCGCAACGGTCTTTCTCTTCATCCCACCTTGTTTGGTATTCATTCTTATCATCATCCTTGGCATCGTCAGGATTCACATCATTGCTTGGAGCTTCTTCTTCCATGCATGCTTCTTCATTCATGTACCCGTTCCAAATTTTCTCTATAGTTAAAACATCCACTTTACCATACCTAATCTTGATCCAATCGTCAAATGCTAACCTATCTACCCATGGTAGCTCACTTCTTTTATCATCGTTTGTGAATGACCATAAATACTCATCATCTCCAATCCTTACCTTGCTACTTCGTCCATTACAGTCTATGACATAAGGGTCACAAGAAGCCAAAAATTCATCCCCATTGTTGCCTCCAACTCTAATCTTCTCTCACCAATGATTTCTTTCATTTATACTTCCTGTATCATCCTTTAGCTCAACCTTGTTGTTAGGGAGCTTCATTTCATATGCTTCATTGTTGTCGTTGGTGATGGGTATTTCATCGTCATGGGAACAGTTCAGGCTCTCCCAAATGTTACATTTCTCTTCTTTATCAATCTTACCATACACGATACAGATCCAATCGTCGAATGGTATTGTTCCTTCCAGTAACATCCGGTAATTTTCCAAACCCTTTTCACTAGCCAAATATTTATTTTTCCATCACCTTAGTATTTGAACTTTTTCCTAAACTTATTAGAACTTGAGAAACGCGAGATATCTTGAGAAATGTGAGCGTTATCCCTTTATTATGTTAGCACAACCTAGAAAGCATGAAACAAATCAAATTTGCCAAATAAATTAACTTTGAGAAAGTTATGCATATTTATACTCGTTTGTATCAGAAAAATTATTTTGGAAACAATGGCGCAAGTTTCATAATTTTTCGAGTCCGTTTGGTACGTCAAATGGGTCTCACAGTGATTATCGTAAAATTTTCACAAATTTGACACATATACCCCCTCCGCCCATAAGTTACACCGCACCCCCTTCAATTTTACTTTGTCCACCTTTAGTCCTTTACATAGTATAAAAACATTTTTATTATTTTCTTTTCTCATAACACACACGCACTCACACATATATCCTCTCTCCCCCTCCCACTCGAAGGATCTCCACCACTGACCACCACCACCGTCCGTCGGCCACCACCATCGCTAGAACTTTTTCCGGCCAACCACCAAAGTTCACCAAAACATAGATCAAGACCCCTAGATCATTTCTGGAGCACTTGAGCTCACGAGGAGCTCGTTTGATACCCGAAAACTGTCACGCCACCACCACAGTTAGCACCACCACACACCGCCGCTTCACCCACCATTTTCCCTCTCAGTAAGACCCTCACGCGCCCCCATCCCCCTTTATTTTTAATTTAAATCAAAACCCTAACTCCAAAACTTATTAAATCCGATTTTTAATAATTAAAAACCTTTTGTTTTTATCAAAACCGTGTGGATCTAATTGGTTTGACCTCGACTCGGTTCGAGTCACGTGACTCAGCCGAGTTGACTCGAGGCGAGCTTTGGTTATTTTGTTTTAATCTTGATCTATATTAGCTTGTTCCATGTTGTGTAGCTTGGATTTGGAGTTGGATTTTTTTTGGTCTCGGCCTTGGGCTATGACAGATGGTGAGTCAAGTCGTAACTCGTGGTGAGACACGGCGTGGGCTTAGGATTAGTTTGGTTTAATTGTAAGTGGTCTTGGAGTTGGATTTGGATTTGTTTGTTTTTGGGTTCGGATATGTTATCGAGTAGGCCGAAGGGTACAAGACTCATATCGAGTCAAGCCGTGACTCAATGTGAGTCACAGCATAAGGAGTAGTATTTGGATTTGTGTTTGTGTTGGTTTTGAATTTGTTTTGGGTTGTATTGGATTCGGTTATGGTTTTGGTTAGGCCGAGAGCTACCACGGCTCGATGAGGAGTGAGCCGTGACTCAAGGGAGTCACGGCATAGGTTATTAGTTGTTGTTTAGGATTTGTGTTTGGTTTGGATATTGCCGTTTAGATTCGGTTTATGTTTTGCGTTAGCCGAGGAGTACATGACTCATATCGAGTCAAGTCGTGACTCAAGATGAGTCACGGCATAAGATGTTGGTTTGTTATTGTGTTTGGTTTAGTTTCGGAATTGTTTGTTTGGGGTCGAGAGCCATATGGCTTGGATACGAGTCAAGCCGTGACTCGAGGCGATTCACGGAAAGGGTGTTATTAGGTTTTTTTATGTCTCGGGTTTAGTTATGGTTTAGTGATATCGTGTCCTAGCCGAGAGCTACCTAGGCTCAATGTGAGTCGAGCCGTGACTCACGGGAAGTCACGGCAAGAGTCGAGTTTATTTGGTTTAGTTTCGAATCAACTTTATAATAGTTTTATCTTTTTATTTTAGTTTCTGTTACTTATTTATTTATTTGTTTAACGATTGGTGTTTCGGAAATAATTTGGATAATATGGGATATGATTTAGACATTGGACTTGGATATGTTATTAACCTATGCTCGGATGAGAATTGGACGTTATTAGATTTACGGTATTAGCCGATGGACCTTATGGACGATTTTGGTAATTGAGACGGAAGAGTATGTTAGACTCATAAGAGTTTAACATATTTGGACCCGAACATACACAAATTGGTCGATAAACTTGACAACTAATATATACGCGAATGATAGTGTCCAATTATGTATATTTAACTTGTAAAATGTGACAATAAAACTTATATTCAAGAGTCGTAACGACTTGGAAATGCTTTATAAATGGACGCATGATGCCCAAATTTCGATAAAATCTTTTATAACTTAGTCGTTTATGATTACTCAATATCCTAAAAACCTTTTCTAAACTTATACGTTTTCTTCCTAAATCATGATCTTTTATCAACTATTTGGGATATGGGTAAAACACCGAAACAACCTATTGATATTTTCTTTCTTGTCTTTATTATTTTATTCTTCTTTTTAATCTTAGTTCATCTCTCTTTTCGTTATTCTTTTCTTCTTATCCGTTTGTGTTTGCCGACTTTTATTATTTTAACTTCTTGTATCCACACGAGTCTTAAACGTTATTTCTCTCAAACGCCATTGAAATAAAATCTTTTCATTTCAAATACGAGTGTTAGGAATTTTATAATTTATGTAATAGTTCATTGCTGCTGTTAGTATAAAGCGGTTCCTTCTGGTAGTATTGGTTACTGTGGTCATGGTTTCTGCTGGTAGCTTTGATTCGTTTCTGCTGGCAGTGTTCATTGCTGCTGGTCATAGCGTATTTTTAGTATGTTTGTTAGATTTATTCTAGGAAGAGATTTGTTTATATCTCTTTACACGGTTTTGTTATGAGCTGTATTAGGGTTTCTTAGACTATAAAAGAAACATGCAGCTAGGGTTTATGTACGAGATTGAAAAACAATATCATTAGACAATAAAAGATCCATAGAGGATCAATGTTTATTAGTTATTTATTCTTCTTTAACTCTTGTGTTTAGTTTTCGCCTGAATACAAGTTTATCATACAGAGATTCTCAAAGTAGTTGGTTTGTGTTTACATAAGCTATCTACACGTTTTGCAAAGCTCTAAGATCTATCAAGGCGCACGATCCTACAAGTGGTATCAGAGCCTGGTGAGGATCTCTGACAAAGAAGAAGAAGTTCTCTAAACAATCTCCTAAACCCATTCTCAATGGAAGGCGAAAATCCGGAAAATTCTGTCATCAATAATGAAAAACCTGAAAATTAACAAGTCCAACAACAAATAGTCACAACCACTGTGTCTAACAGTAATGCTAAATTCCCATACCTCAAGAAAGATGAGTACGAGATTTGGGCTATGAAGATGGAGTACTGGATCTCAAACAGTGATCATAATCTATGGAATGTGATCCTGAAAGGGGACGGCATAAAAAGAACAGGAAAGGATGAGAGAGGGAACATCACTATCCTTCCACCTATGTCTGCAAAAGAGCATATTGCTCTACAAAAGGAGACCAAAGCAAGAACTCTTTTGCTTCAGGCTCTCCCAGAAGATCATATGGGTGACTTTCATCACCTGAATGATGCTAGGAAAATCTGGCGTGCTGTAAAAGCAAAATTTGGAGGGAATGAGGAGTCCAAAAAGATGAGAAAGTCCATGCTCAAGCAGGAGTTCCAGGAGTTCAGGATCTCTGAGGCTGAAGGGATTCACAAAGGTTATGACAGGTTTGACAAGATCCTGAGCCAACTCAACCAGTTGCAGGCCAGGCCAGACGAGGAAGACTGCAACACCAAGTTTTTGAGGGCTCTACCTCCCTCATGGTCACAGGTTTCCATCACCCTTAAGGCAAGAGGTGGGCTTGATTTCATGAGTTTTGATGATCTTTACAACAAGCTCAAGACCCTTGAAATTGACATCAAAGGGTATTCAACCTACTCTTCTCATACCCCATCCCATACTGCATTTGTTGGTGCTTCAAGTACTAACAAGATCTCACATGGTTGTAGCCCAACTCCCACTTCTTCATCTGTTTCCTATTCCCCTGCTACACCTAGAACACAGCCAAGATCTGACAATGTGGTTGAGGAAGTTCTTCATTCGCTTGTTGCTGAAAGTACTCCAAAACAGCAAATGGCCTATGAAGACTTTGATCAGATTAATGAACTGGATCTGGAAGAGATGGACATCAAGTGGCAGTTTGCTATGCTGTCAGTGAGGGCCAACAAATTTCTGAAGAAGGTAGGGAGGAGGATCAAATTCAATGGACAGGAAGGAGCAAGGTTTGACAAAAGGAAGGTGACATGCTACAAATGCTCACAACCAGGTCACTTTGCTAGAGAATGCCCAGATAAGAAGGTGGATGACAAAACAAGGTATTCTGCTTTCAAGATTCAAGAATTGGAGTCAAAAGATCCCAAAGCTTTGTTGTCTGTGGATTCCATGCTGGATTGGGAACAACATGAGGTAGCTGCAAAGAACTATGGGATGATAGCTGGAGTTGGAAAGAAGGCACAAGTGGCTGAGGATTTTGCTTTGATGGGATACCCATCTCAGGTACAAGATTGTCCATTTGGTTGTAATGTTAAATATGCTGAAATGAAAAAGGAATTTGATTATATAGAGCCTCAATATAAAGAATTGTTTATTAAAGATCAAGCCTATAGATACTCACTTAATACATTAGAAAAGCAAAAGGTTTGGTACCAACAGAATTAGTTAGCTTATGAGGAAAAGATAAGGGTTTTAGAGAGAGACTTAAAGTACACAACTAATGAGTTAAAATATATTGAGAGAGAATATGATAAGGTCAAATTAGAAAATCATGAATTACAGGCTAAGTTAGATACTGAATTGGCTAGACAAAATGCATGGCATGAATCAGCTAAAAACCTAGTCAAATTAAATAACAGTACTCAGTCTGTAAGGTGTAAGAGGGGATTGGGGTATGAAGTTGGGCCAGATGATATTTATGACCCTAGTGACCCAAGTATATTTGACCCTACCCTTAAGGAGCCAAATTACCAAATTCCTGTAAAGTATGTCAAAGAAGGAGGAATGAATGATGTTCCTCCACCCATAAGAGGAGTGTTTAAACCTACCCCTATCCACTTAGACCTTGACACAGACTTGAATGAATCATATATGTCCTATGGCAAAAAGTCAAGTGACTTGCCTAATCTTGATTGTGACTCTAATTTTGTCTCTTGTTCTAACAGTGACAAATCTTCAGAAATCAAGACAAATGATTTTGAATCTTGTGATTCAAGTGTCAAGTCTACCACCACCAAGTCTGAAGACTTCTCCTCAGAAGTAGCTAAGGATGAATCTCATTCAAAGACAGCTACTTTTGAAGACAATTCTTCTGTTTCTGTTCAAAACAATGATGTTTCTAGTTTTGGTTCTATTTCAAACAATGATGTTTCTGATTTTACTTCTGTTAAGAATAATTTTGATTCTGGTTTTGATAATTCTGGTTGCAATAAGAAATGTCATGTTAAGAATAAATCTTTTAGAAAGAAGTCATGTTTTGTGTGTGGTAGTTATGCTCATCTTATCAAAGACTGTGACTTTTATGAGAAACAGATGAGTATGTGTGGTGGTCAACAACAAACTAGGCCTATGTGGAACAATGTTAATGATATACCCCCATATGTTTCTCAAGCAGCAAGAATGAACTCTTGTAGAACTTCCTTTCCTGCTGGCAAACCTGTTGCTGCTGGTAAGCCAGTTGCTGCTGGTAAGCCAGTTGCTGCTGGTAAGCCAATTGCAGCTGGTAATCCCAATCCTGCTGGATGGAAAAGAAAGCTGCTAGACCTTTCTACAGACCTACAAGCACTTATTTTCAGAATGATTATAGGCCTGTGTATTGTTATGACCCAATGAAAGGGGGGGGGGCAAGATGAGAAACTGCTGTTAAGTCCTCAGCAGGTTGTTCTTGGAGAAACAATGACCAATACATGAGAATGGGGTCCAAGAACAATGGTGGATCTCATCAATCTCCATGGTTTAATTATTATTGATCCACAAGGCAGGCTCAAGTCAGTAATGGCTTGGGTCTCCCATGTATCTCATATTGTTGTATGTACTCTTTTGTTGTAGGATAATCCTCTTAGAAGTAAAGATGTAGGCATTGTTGACAGTGGATGTTCCAGGAGTATGACAGGAAACATTGAGAGACTGCATGATTTTGTACCCTTTAATGGAGGGACTGTGACATTTGGTGGAGGAGATGGCAAGATTACAGGGAAGGGAACTATTAGGACATCAAAGCTGGATTTTGAGAATGTCTTTTATGTGGGGTTCTAGCATTACTATAATCCCTTTTGATGGACCCAGATTTAACCATTTGGTGGTCCATATTGGGATGCTTAATCCTTAAGTGCTGAGATTGAGGGGAGGTATAAGTCTAAGGGGAGGCTTCTTGTTGTATATTTTTTTTTCATTTTCTTTGTTTTCTTGTTTCTGTTTATTTTCTTTTCTGTTTGTTTTGTTTCTTTAATTAGTTTAAAAAAAATCGCTTGTATACTAACCATTTGCAGGTACAGTGTTGGTTTTTAATCACACAACACATGGTAATCATCTCACCATGTCTATCAGACAAGAAAGAGTTGACTCACCATGAGGGTACGGCTCTGGTGTGATAATCAAATCCGTTGATAGCTGTAATAGTTTGCTCAAAACTATAGGGTTCTTAACTCACCTATGTTTCATTACTAAGAGTTGAATGGTTTTCAATTCGCCTTGGCTTTTACTCCTTTTGGGGTTTCCAAAGAATTGGCTAGCCCACATATATATGGCTTGTGGTAAAGGCAGTTGGAAAACCATATTTGGTAATCAATTCACCAAAGGTTATATTAAATCTAAGAATTGGCTAGTCCTGCGCAAACGGCCACAGGTAAAGACAACTCAAATCCGTTTATAGTTGATGATTTACTAAAAATCATATGGTTATCAATGTACCATGGTCTTACACACCAAAACATTGGCTACTCCAGTAGTGATGGCTATTGGTAAAGAGACATCAAATCCATTAATTTTCAATGATTCACCTCTCACAGGAGTTAACACACCTGGATGTGATGAGAATAGTATGAAACTTAAAAGTTTTGATGTACAAATAGTCATGGTTGCTGCTGCTGGTTTTCCTTCTGTTGCTGCTGGATACTTGGACTTAAAGATAAAGGTTACTTGTTGCTGCTGGTTATAGTCTGGTTACTGCGGGTTACTTTCTTGTTGCTGCTACAGATCAAGTTCAATTCTCTACCTCTGGACTTCAAAGATCTATCAAGAAACTGGAAATTAACCTAGTCAAATTCCAGTTTAGGGGAGGATTGTTAGGAATTTTATAATTTATGTAATAGTTCATTGCTGCTGTTAGTATAAAGCGGTTCCTGCTGGTAGTATTGGTTACTGCTGGTCATGGTTTCTGCTGGTAGCTTTGATTCGTTTCTGCTGGCAGTGTTCATTGCTGCTGGTCATAGCGTATTTTTAGTATGTTTGTTAGATTTATTCTAGGAAGAGATTTGTGTATATCTCTTTACACGGTTTTGTTATGAGCTGTATTAGGGTTTCTTAGTCTATAAAAGAAACATGCAGCTAGGGTTTATGTACGAGATTGAAAAACAATATCATTAGACAATAAAAGATCCATAGAGGATCAACGTTTATTAGTTATTTATTCTTCTTTAACTCTTGTGTTTAGTTTCCGCCTGAATACAAGTTTATCATACAGAGATTCTCAAAGTAGTTGGTTTGTGTTTACATAAGCTATCTACACGTTTTGCCAAGCTCTAAGATCTATTACTTTATAAATTGCTTTGAGGTTTATTGTTGAGACATATTATACGCATATTAGGTTGTGTTGAGGTTCATTTGCTGTGCTGTCCCATCTGATCATATTGTGATATCTTATTTCATCTATTACTAAGGTGTGATTCGTAGCCCCACTTTTACTTTTAAATTGTTTATAAACCCATGGGGGAGATACATGCTATTTACTTATTTTTATAAGCACATTTGTTTATTGGTATGCTATTCCTGACTGAAACGATAATGCTAAGTACCGTCCTTGCCACAAGCAAGTCCCTCGATCATGAACCATTAATCACTTATGAGTGAGCGCGATTATAATTTATAGGCCTATAGGAATTGACCTTCCCGCCATGTGGACTAAGGTCGGTCCACATGTGATGTACTATATTCGAGTTTTACTATGTATCTGGCAAAGTACCTAGCTTTGGGGGCAAGTATTATATTATGAAATTACGCTGTTACTGTCGACTTACGCCAAGGTTATTGGTGCCGGTTAACGCTTTGTGTGTCATGAGCTTAGCAGAATTATTTGACGCTTACTTGATATCTGTATTTGTTACATATATCTTTCAGACTTAAAATCTTGTGCTCAATTGTTTATTTATTAAACCTATGGATTGCACTCAACCTTTGTGTTGACTTTTTAGCATGTTTTATATCAGGTAATTAATGCATATTTGTGGGCACCGGAATTGGCTGAATACTTTTGATGGCTATCTTGGGCTTTACTATCTATCTCTACTATCTTATCATTCGAACAACCTTTTTAAACTGTGTCTTTTAATTCCGCTGCAAACTATGTTTTCTTTCCGCTGCAAACTATGTTTTATTTCCGCTGCAACTTATGTTTGAGAGTCTTTTGGACTCTAAATGTTTAATTTTTTATTCGAATGATATGTTTTTTGCTAATACGTCTCGTTATGAGATCGTTTTCTACGGATGTAACTGTCTTACCCCTCACGTAGCACCCCAAACTCCATTCCGCTGCCATATTCCGAGTTGGGGGTGTTACAGAATGGTATCAGAGACAGGTTTATAGAGAACGAGGTCATACTCGACTATAAACATTTTGTGTGTATCAAAACATTTTCGAAATTGATAGCCATCAGCCCTCCGTGCCACTTTGCTCTTTAATTGCTTTACTTAAACTTTTGTGTGTGCATGCTTTTGCACTATTATATGCTTGGATTTTCTGCTGCTATCTCACTTCATATAAAACTATTTTTATAAAAAAAAATGGCTAGAATTTTTATACTATTCCCGAGACTCCTTGTAGAGTATTATGCCTACACCAGTCCCTACCAGTTAGTTATTAGTTGCACCCGTTGATCACCCACTTGCACCACCGAGTCCAGAGGAGGACCCACACCCTATTGATGTACCTCACCCGGAGGATGATGATGATGACGATGATGACGAGGAGCCATTGGAGGAGGAGCAGGAGGCTCTCCCCATGCCACCTTCACCAGTAGTGTCGGACATTACTCATGAGTCCGATACTTCAGATGCATTGGGTCACGCTCTAGCTATAGAGGTGACGCCTACGTTTGAGATCGGCGAGTCTTCGACTGCACAGCGAGTTGCTCCTATGGAGCTCAGAGCCGAGCTAAGTCGTTTAAGGCAGGACATCTTTTGGTGTCAGGGCCGTTATATGTCGATGTCTAGGCGATTGTGTGCGCGACAGTCTGATGTTTTAGAGTTGAGGAAGGAGATTAAGGGAGCTAGGAGAGCTACAGGTGATTTGTATGTAGAGTTATATGAGCAGGTTGCGAGGTTGAGTTCTACAGAGAAGGCGGATACAGAGATTCGGGAGCGTTTGGCGTTATTAGAGCAGAGGATGACAGAGGTCGAGAAGATTGTTGAGAAGTTGGGCCTTCGAGCGGTGTTCACTGATATCGATAGTCGTCACTACCAACGTATGTTTTATTTTGGGGGGCCGAGAGCCACCAGGGCCGATGAGGAGGGCCTACTCAAAGGATCACACATGGGTTATTATGTTGTTTAGATTTTTTTGGGTTTTAGATATTGCTGTTTGGGGTTTTATTTTCTTAGCCAGGAGTAATCCATATCAGTCAATTCTGACCAAGATCAGGGCATAAGATTTGGTTTGTTATTTGTTTGTTTATTTCGGATTTTTTGGTTTGGGGGAAGCCTAGGGCTTTTAATCAACCCGTGATCGGGGCAGTCCAAAAGGGGTTTTTATAGTTTTTTTATTCTGGGGTTTTTTAGGTTTGTGATTTTCCCAAACCAATACCTGGGCTAATGTGATCACCCGAATAGGAATCACGGCAAAGTATTTATTGGTTTATTTTGAATCAACTTAAAATTTTATTTTTTTTTTAGTTTCTGTAATATTTTTTATTTTTTAAACGTTTGTGTTTGGAAAAATTTAAATAGGATATTTTTAAACTTTGGGACTTGAAGTTTTTAACCTTGCTCATAAATTGACTTATTTTTACTTTCCCGAGGACCTTATGGAATTTTTGGTAATTGAGAGGGAAATATTTAGATCTAAAGTTTTAAACAATTTGGACCCAACATACAAAAATTTGGTCCAAAAAACTTGACAACTAATATAAGATATGTCCAATTATTAATTTAATTTTAAAATGTGACAATAAAATTTATATTCAAATTAACACTTGGAAATGCTTTAAAATGGACCACTCCCCAAATTTGAAAATCTTTTAAAACTTAGTTATTTACTCAATTCCCAAAAAACCTTTTTAAATTTATACGTTTTCTTCCAAATCAGACTTTTAAAACTTTTTGGGTAGGGGTAAAACAGAAACAACCTTTGATGTTTTTCTTTTTTGTTTTTATTATTTTTTTTCTTTTTAATCTTTTTACCTTTTTTTCTTTTTCTTTTCTTTTATCCTTTGTTTTTTCCCTTTTATTTTTTTAACTTTTTTACCCAACACGATTTTAAAACTTATTTCTCCAAACCCATTGAAATAAAATTTTTCATTTAAAATACAGTGTTGGGAATTTTTTTTTTTTTAAAGATTTCATTTCTCTTTTAGTATAAACGTTCCCCCGGGGGTATTGGGTTTACGGGTCATGTTTCTGTTAGCTTTGATTTGTTTCCTTTTCGGTTTTCATGCTGCGTCATAGCGTATTTTTATATTTTTTGTTTTTATTCTAAAGAATTTGTGTATATCTTTAAAAAGGGTTTTTTAGGGCTTATTGGGTTTTTCTTAGTCTAAAAAAAACATCACTGGGGTTTTTTTACAGTTAAAAAACAATATCATTAGACAATAAAAAATCCATAAGATCAACTTTTGTTAGTTATTTATTCTTCTTTAACTCTTTTTTTATTTCCGCCTAATACAATTTTTTCATACAAAAATTCAAAGATTTGGGTTTGTTTTAATAAGCTATCTAACTTTTCCAAGCTAAAATTACAAGGGCCAACCAACAAGTGTTACAGAGCCGGGTGGGGATCTCTGAAAAGAAAAGAATTTTTTAAACAATCCCCAAACCCCATTCTCAAGGGAAGCGACAACCCGGGAAAATTCTGTCATCAATAATAAAAAAACCTGGAAAATTAACAATTTAACAAAAAAAATAGTCACAACCATTGTCAACAGTAATGTAAATTCCCATACCTCAAAAAGATGATACAATTTGGGCTAGAGATGATATAATCTCAAACATGACATAATCATGGAATGGATCCTAAAAGGAAGGGCATAAAAAGAACAGGAAAGGATGAAAAGAGGGAACATCCAAACCTTCCACCTATTCTGCAAAAAAATTTCCTCAAAAAAACCCAAAGCAAAAACCCTTTTTTGCTTCAGGCTCCCCGAACAAGGGGTGTTTTTCATCCCCTGAATATGCGGGAAAATCGGGCGTCCCTTAAAAAAAAAATTTTGGGGGGAATGGGGATCCAAAAAGATAAAACCATGCCAACAAATTCCGGGATTCAGGCTCTGGCAAGTTTCAAAAAGGGGTTATGACGGGTTTTACAAATCCACCAACCCAAACCCCCATTCACCAGGCCAGACGAGAAAGCAACAAAAAGTTTTTTGGGGCTTACCCCCCCTCATGGTAAAGGGTTTCCATCCCCCAAAGGGAAAAAGGGGGGCTGATTTCATATTTTGATATCTTTACAACAACTAAAGCCCTTGAAATTGACATCAAAGGGTATTAAACCCTACTCTTCTCAACCCCTCCCATACTGCATTTTTGGTGCTTAAGTACTAACAAATCTCAATTTGTACCCAACCCCCCATTTTCTTCATCATTTCCTATTCCCTGTACACCTAGAACACACCAAGTCTACAAGTGGTTGAGGAAGTTTTCTTCGCTTTTTGCTAAAAGTACTTCCAAAACAGCAAATGGCCTATGAAACTTTGATCAATTAATGAACTGGATCGAAGAGTGGACTCAAATGGCATTTGCTTCGTCGTAGGCCAACAAAATTTCTGAAGAAGGCAGGGGAGGATCAAATTCGATGGACGGGAAAGGGAAAGGGTTTACAAAAGGAAGGTGACATGCCAAACTCAAACCGGTCACTTTTTCTAAAATGCCCAAAAAAGGGGAACAAAACATATCTTTTCAAGATTCAAGAATTGGGGTCAAAAAAATCCCAAAGCTTTTTGTCTTTGGGGGTTTCCTGCGGGTTGGGAACAAGAGTCTCAAAGAACTATGGATAACTGGGTTGAAAAAAGCACAATGGCTGGGGTTTTGCTTATGGGGTCCCATCTCATACAAGATTGTCCATTTGGGGTTTTAATGTTTAAAATGCAAATGAAAAAGGAATTTGATTAATAAGCCTCAAAAAAGAATTTTTTATTAAAACAAGCCTATAGATAAACACTTAATACATTAAAAACAAAAGTTTGGGACCAAAAAATTATTAGCTTTAGGGAAAAAAAAGGGGTTTTGGGGAGAACTTTAAATACACAATAATGATTAAAATATTTGAGAGAAATTGATAAGGTCAAATTAAAAATATAAATTTCCTAATTTAAAACTAATTGGGTAACAAAAAGCTGGGAAAAATCACTAAAAACCAGTCAATTAAATAACATATCAGTCTTAAGGTGTAAAGGGGGTTGGGTATGAATTAGGCCCCAAGATATTTATACCCTATACCCAATATATTTACCCCACCCTTTAAAGGGGCTAAATTTTACCAAATTCCCTTTAAAATAGTCAAGAAGGGGGAAAAGAATGTTTTCCTCCACCCAAAGAGAGTTTTAAACCTACCCCTACCATTAGACCTGACAAGACTTGAAAATCAATAGTCCTATGGGAAAAAATAATACTTGCCTAATCTTGATTGTACTCAAGATTTTGCCTCTTGTTCTAACATGACAAACTTCAAATCAAGACAAATATTTTGAATCTTGTGATTCAAGTTCATCTACCACCACCAATCTGAAACTTTCCTCAGAAGTAGCTAAGGATAAAACTCATTCAAAACAGCTCTTTGAAACAATTCTCTTTTCTGTTTAAAACAATGATTTTCTATTTTGGTTCTATTTTTAAACAATGAGTTTCGATTTTACTTCTTTTTAAAATAATTTTGATTGGTTTTGTAATTCGGTTGCAATAAAAATGTCAGTTAAGAAAAAATCTTTAGAAAGAAGTCATTTTTGGTGGGGGGTTTTGCTATTTTCAAAAACTGTGACTTTATGAAAACGATGGTTTAAGTGGTTCAACAACAACCGGCCTTTGGGAAAAATGTAATGATATCCCCCCATATGTTTCCTCAAGCAGCAATGAACTCTTGTAGAACTCCTTTCCGCGGAAACCCTTTCTGCTGGAAACCATTGCGCTGGGAAAGCCATTGCCTTGGGAACCCAAATTCGCTGGGAATCCCCCAAACCCTCTGGGTAAAAAAAAGCTCTTTAAACCCTTTCTACAGACCTACAAGCACTTATTTTCATAATGATTATAGGCCTTGTATTGTTATGACCCAATGAAAGGGGGGGGGGCAAGATGAGAAACTGCTGTTAAGTTCCTCAGCAGGTTGTTCTTGGAGAAACAATGACCAATACATGAGAATGGGTTCATGAACAATGGTGGATCTCATCAATCTCCATGGTTTAATTATTATTGATCCACAAGGCAGGCTCAAGTCAATAATGGCTTAGGTCTCCCATGTATCTCATATTATTGTATGTACTCTTTTGTTGTAGGATAATCCTCTTAGAAGTAAAGATGTAGGCATTGTTGATAGTGGATGTTCAGGAGTATGACAGGAAACATTGAGAGACTGCATGATTTTGTACCCTTAATGGAGGGACTGTGACATTTGGTGGAGGAGATGGCAAGATTACTGGAAGGGAACTATTAGGACATCAAAGCTGGATTTGAGAATGCCTTTTATGTGGGTTCTAGCATTACTATAATCCCTTTTGATGGACCCAGATTTAACCATTTGGTGGTCCATATTGGGATGCTTAATCCTTAAGTGCTGAGATTGAGGGAGGTATAAGTCAAAGGGGGAGGCTTCTTGTTGTATATTTTTTTTCATTTCTTTGTTTTCTTGTTTCTGTTTATTTTCTTTTTTGTTTTTTTTGTTTCTTTAATTAGTTTAAAAAAAAATCGCTTGTATACAAACCCATTTGCAGGTACAGTGTTGGTTTTTAATCACACAACAAATGGTAATCATCTCACCATGTCTATCAGACAAGAAAGAGTTGACTCACCATGAGGGTATGGCTCTGGTGTGATAATCAAATCCGTTGACAGCTGTAATAGTTTGCTCAAAACTATAGGGTTCTCAACTCACCGATGTTTCATTACTAAGAGTTGAATGGTTTTCAATTCGCCATGGATTTTACTCCTTTTGGGGTTTCCAAAGAATTGGCTAGCCCACATGTATATGGCTTGTGGTAAAGGCAGTTGGAAAACCATATTTGGTAATCAATTCACCAAAGGTTATATTAAATCTAAGAATTGGCTAGTCCTACGCAAACGGCTACAGGTAAAGACAACTCAAATCCGTTTATAGTTGATGATTTACTAAAAATCATATGGTTATCAATGTACCATGGTCTTACACACCAAAACATTGGCTACTCCAGTAGTGATGGCTATTGGTAAAGAGACATCAAATCCATTAATTTTCAATGATTCACCTCTCACACAGGAGTTAACACACCTGGATGTGATGAGAATAGTATGAAACTTAAAAGTTTTGATGTACAAATAGTCATGGTTGCTGCTGCTGGTTTTCCTTCTGTTGCTGCTGGATACTCGGACTTAAAGATAAAGGTTACTTGTTGCTGCTGGTTATAGTCTGGTTACTGCGGGTTACTTTCTTGTTGCTGCTACAGATCAAGTTCAATTCTCTACTCTGGACTTCAAAGACCTATCAAGAAACTGGAAATTAACCTAGTCAAATTCCAGTTTAGGGGAGGATTGTTAGGAATTTTATAATTTATGTAATAGTTCATTGCTGCTGTTAGTATAAAGCGGTTCCTGCTGGTAGTATTGGTTACTGCTGGTCATGGTTTCTGCTGGTAGCTTTGATTCGTTTCTGCTGGCAGTGTTCATTGCTGCTGGTCATAGCGTATTTTTAGTATGTTTGTTAGATTTATTCTAGGAAGAATTTGTGTATATCTCTTTACACGGTTTTGTTATGAGCTGTATTAGGGTTTCTTAGTCTATAAAAGAAACATGCAGCTAGGGTTTATGTACGAGATTGAAAAACAATATCATTAGACAATAAAAGATCCATAGAGGATCAACGTTTATTAGTTATTTATTCTTCTTTAACTCTTGTGTTTAGTTTCCGCCTGAATACAAGTTTATCATACAGAGATTCTCAAAGTAGTTGGTTTGTGTTTACATAAGCTATCTACACGTTTTGCCAAGCTCTAAGATCTATTACTTTATAAATTGCTTTGAGGTTTATTGTTGAGACATATTATACGCATATTAGGTTGTGCTGAGGTTCATTTGCTGTGCTGTCCCATCTGATCATATTGTGATATCTTATTTCATCTATTACTAAGGTGTGATTCGTAGCCCCACTTTTACTTTTAAATTGTTTATAAACCCATGGGGGATATACATGCTATTTACTTATTTTTATAAGCACATTTGTTTATTGGTATGCTATTCCTGACTGAAACGATAATGCTAAGTACCGTCCTTGCCACAAGCAAGTCCCTCGATCATGAACCATTAATCACTTATGAGTGAGCGCGATTATAATTTATAGGCCTATAGGAATTGACCTTCCCGCCATGTGGACTAAGGTCGGTCCACATGTGATGTACTATATTCGAGTTTTACTATGTATCTGGCAAAGTACCTAGCTTTGGGGGCAAGTATTATATTATGAAATTACGCTGTTACTGTCGACTTACGCCAAGGTTATTGGTGCCGGTTAACGCTTTGTGTGTCATGAGCTTAGCAGAATTATTTGACGCTTACTTGATATCTGTATTTGTTACATATATCTTTCAGACTTAAAATCTTGTGCTCAATTGTTTATTTATTAAACCTATGGATTGCACTCAACCTTTGTGTTGACTTTTTAGCATGTTTTATATCAGGTAATTAATGCATATTTGTGGGCACCGGAAGTGGCTGAATACTTTTGATGGCTATCTTGGGCTTTACTATCTATCTCTACTATCTTAATATTCGAACAACCTTTTTAAACTGTGTCTTTTAATTCCGCTGCAAACTATGTTTTCTTTCCGCTGCAAACTATGTTTTATTTTCGTTGCAACTTATGTTTGAGAGTCTTTTGGACTCTAAATGTTTAATTTTTTATTCGAATGATATGTTTTTTGCTAATACGTCTCGTTATGAGATCGTTTTCTACGGATGTAACTGTCTTACCCCTCACGTAGCACCCCAAACTCCATTCCGCTGCCATATTCCGAGTTGGGGGTGTTACAGAATGGTATCAGAGACAGGTTTATAGACAACAGGTCATACTCGACTATAAACATTTTGTGTGTATCAAAACATTTTCGAAATTGATAGCCATCAGCCCTCCGTGCCACTTCGCTCTTTAATTGCTTTACTTAAACTTTTGTGTGTGCATGCTTTTGCACTATTATATGCTTGGATTTTCCGCTGCTATCTCACTTCATATAAAACTATTTTTATAAAAAAAAATGGCTAGAATTTTTATACTTTTCCCGAGACTCCTTGTAGAGTATTATGCCTACACCAGTCCCTACCGGTCAGTTATTAGTTGCACCCGTTGATCACCCACTTGCACCACCGAGTCCAGAGGAGGACCCACACCCTATTGATGTACCTCACCCGGAGGATGATGATGATGACGATGATGACGAGGAGCCATTGGAGGAGGAGCAGGAGGCTCTCCCCATGCCACCTTCACCAGTAGTGTCGGACATTACTCATGAGTCCGATACTTCAGATGCATTGGGTCACGCTCTAGCTATAGAGGTGACGCCTACGTTTGAGATCGGCGAGTCTTCGACTGCACAGCGAGTTGCCCCTATGGAGCTCAGAGCCGAGCTAAGTCATTTAAGGCAGGACATCTCTTGGTGTCAGGGCCGTTATATGTCGATGTCTAGGCGATTGTGTGCGCGACAGTCTGATGTTTTAGAGTTAAGGAAGGAGATTAAGGGAGCTAGGAGAGCTACAGGTGATTTGTATGTGGAGTTATATGAGCAGGCTGCGAGGTTGAGTTCTACAGAGAAGGCAGATACAGAGATTCGGGAGCATTTGACGTTATTAAAGCAGAGGATGACAGAGGTCGAGAAGATTGTTGAGAAGTTAGGCCTTGGAGCGGTGTTCACTGATATCGATAGCCGTCACTACCAACGTAGTATTCAGGAGTTGAAGGATGAGACCCATGCCATGCAGTGGCAGGCGTACTATGATAGGATGACGCGTTTCCGTTTTGATGACAGTATTGATGTTTTGGCTAGGTATGAGGGAGATCGCCAGTGAGAGTGTAGAGATCATCTTAATTATGGTAGTTTAGTATCATGATAGTGGTTTACCTTTGTACGTACTAAACTGAATAGTTTCAGTTAGTAGATTTTATCAGAAACTTGTAATCGTTTTGCATATCTTGTAAGACTTATAGCAAGTATTAAATCTATGATATATTTTGGTGATGTACTATTATTGATGTTAAATGTGTGCTTTATTATGATGATATCATGGTGTTGTTTATCTTGTGATGTGATTCTGTTACGTTAATCAAATACTTACAGTGTTGTACATTTGTAATGATTGATAGAATTATGCCACCTAGGAAGATGACTCCAGCTGCGATCCAGAAGCTGATTGATGATGGCATTGCCACGGCACTTGCCGGGTAATCAGGTGTTTGCAAACCGAATGTTGGACAAGCAGGAGTGCAAGCTGTCAATGATAACCGTCTCTGTACTTATAAGGAGTTCATGAATTGTAAGCCTACTACTTTTAAAGGAACTGAAGGAGCTGTTGGTTTAACTCAGTGGTTTGAGAAAATGGAGTTGGTATTTCTAAGGAGTAACTGTTCTGAGGATTGCAAGGTGAAGTATGCGACAGGTACCTTGGTGAAGCTTGCATTGTCCTGGTGGAACGCTTATGCTCAGGATATGAGGTTAGGGAATGCTTATAATATTTCATGGGAAGAGTTTAAGAAGGAGATGGTCAAGAAGTATTGTTCTCGTAGTGATATGAGGAAGTTGGATACCGAGTTCTACAATTTGGCTGTGAAGAGTGTTGATCTTACTACTTATTGTTAGGAATATGAATATTCAGTTGAAGACTCGGTCACCTCAAGTACTTATTAGATCATCATAGCTCGTAGGATTATCAGTAATATTATATAAGCTTAGTATTATTAGTATTATTAGTTTTATTAGATTAGTCGTATCTATATTTGTGGAGTGGGTCGGGGCTTTCCCCACTGTCAGCTCGCTCCACAGTCCACTAGGGACTTATTATGTAATAGTATAAATACTCCCTTCCCACCCATGGGAAGTGATGCGTGGGTTTTGCAACCTTACAACAGGTTTTACCTCTCGAGGGATCTCAAGAGGCTTACAACCCCACCAGGCAGTGTACCTGACCGATGTAGTATAGTGTAGTGGTAAGTACGGGGGATTGATCGTTCTCCACAGGGAATAGTGTTCGTTAGGTGTGAAAGGCTACTCTAATTAGGTCTAAGGGTTGAGGAAGATTCTTTTTATGTTTTTTATAATTTTATGAAAGCAAGTAAAATCTCGGGTTTTGAAGGAGTGGGCGGAATTAGTTGCTAGTCAACTAACCCAAATTACTACAAATGCAAATAAAATAAAATAACAAAAATGAAAAGTGGTGAGAAACTTATGTGTAGAGGAATGTGTTTACTTAGATTTCCTTACTCCCTAACTATCTTTTACTGGTTAATTAGTGTGTATTAGTCGCGTGGATGACGGGTGTATTCCTTAATACCATTCGTGGGGTGGCGTACTTACTTCCCCAAACTCTACAAGCTCCTACTTCACTCCTATGTCGAGCCGGCTAGGAAGCTCCTAACATGGGATCACTAGAATTCGCTTGTGCATTAAATACAACCATAAAAACCTTTAGTACGCGTTTGGTTCATGTTTCTTAAGACGTTCAAGCAAGTTACCGAATAGGAAGTTAGCCAGTTTTCTTAAGCCTAACATAGATAAACAATCATCCAATACAACTAATAACACACTAACAACCAATAATCAATAGCTAGGTTTCATTAGATCTAAGCAAACACAAGATAAATTTAGCCTAACATGTTAAACAAAAGACAAGCATAAGATAGAATCAAACAACACATAGACATATTGAATGATTAATTGATAACTTATCTTTCAATGAAACATGGAAGATCTCAAGGCAAGAAGCCCTGAAAAAGTAGCTAAAATCGTCTTAGGGTTTTATCCCAAAATTCCACACACTAAGCTCTCCCTAATGACAAAAAATTAGAAAACTATATATAGACTTTGACATCTGACGGCGTCACCTTATGCATTGTGACGCCGTCACCTCGCCGCTTTTAGGGTTCCCGGATGACCATCTTGACGCCGTCCCTCTTTAGCTCTTCAAAAATCCATTCTGGCTTATCAAGGCTTGACGCCGTCGGATCCTGAACGTGACGCCGTCCCCTTATGATTTAAGCCGTGACGCCCTTGATTTAGTTAAAGCGTGACGCCGTCAGAATTCTCATGCAAACTCACTGGCCCGTCATGAGTAAATTTCACATCCAACTTTTCTTGCCAAGGCATGACGCCGTCCCATGTTAATTATGACGCCGTCAAGAGTAACTTTTAGCCGATTCTTGAGACTTTGCCGTTTTCTTCACTTTAATGCTCCAAAAACGTCCAAAATGCCTCCTTTTCCAGATTTCTCCTCAAAAGTACCTAAAATGACAAAAGGAACGATTTAGGGCAATATTTGATCAAATAAATACGATTTCGGGCTTAAATGACCCCTTAAAAGCGGTACACTTTTCGCCTCATCAAATACCCTTACACTTGAGATTTGCTTGTCCTCAAGCAAATGCGCTTTTATTCTAATCAAAATACAAGTTAGGGGTCATTTAATGCAAACATAAAAGTAATTACAGCAAATAATCGTTCCACTTCAATCATAATAAGCACGGAGATTACATACTAGCACCTCACAAGTAGTGTTTAGATACTCACATCTCTCAAGTGTCATCAAAATAAATCTCATAAATGAAAACGGAAAATATCTCTCACTACCTGTCATAGCAAATAGATTACCATAGGCTTGGGAAAGGATCGAAAACCTCCTCCACTAGGCGTAAGCACCTAAGATAAACTATCAAAGAGGGCTTTTAAATGGGTTATAACGTTAGGTGTAGGGAAAAGGAAAACACGGTTTTGTTGGATAAAGGATATTTTACTGGTGGCGAGTTAAAGATCTTGATCAATCACATGTACTATACAACGTTGCTAAGCCAAGACTAGACTCGATCTTAAGCTAATGAAAGAAAATAACAAAACATAAACATAAAATAAACATAAAATGAAACGGGATGGTAGTCCGTATGTTTTTTCTATTTTTCTTTTTTTTCTCATTTTTTTGTATTTTTCTTGATTTTTTTTTTTTTTTTTTTTTTTTTTTTTTTTTTTTTTTTTTTTTTTTTCATACACTTTTACCCTACCATCCAAAATAATACATCATAGGGGCATTGCATCCCCTTACACTTGAACTTTTACATAACTTTACAAATAACTATTCTAATGACTCGAATTAAGATAATTGAAAAACTTGGAGTACTTTTAAAACATTTAGCACATATGGGGGTAATAAATGATGTTCTTCCCCATTACTCCATTACACTAGTACTTTACCCACGAGTCCCAATCGTCCCAAAACAATATGTACAAGGATATGACTCGACTTAGCAACCATGCAATCAACTAGATAATTAACTTGGGTTTAAACAAATGTTGTCACAATAATGCACTAAAGATGAGTGCATACAAGGTAGGCTAAGGCGATTTGGGTGTACATTTAAGTGGGGTGTAACAAATTCTTCCTTTAAGTAAAATGCTTAAAGGTCGAAACGAAAAGATAGGCTCTGAGGGGTGTACTAGGGGTATCGTGTACTAAAAATGAGTACAACGCAAAGGGTGTGGGAGAATTACTTGACCAATGTAGCCAAAGTAATTATAACAAAAACACAGGTGTAAAACAATGGGTTAATCCTAATGCCTCTTATCATGTAGTAAATCTAACTACACGAATGTAGTCTCACTTGTGGCCTCGGAATGGTCCTAACGCAAGTTCTAGAATCTAAGTGCTACCGGTACACACATCATAGCATAAATGCTTTTCCTACCAATTCTAGGGGCGAACCTCACATATTTGGGGGTGGAAAATTTTTTTAGTGGTACGGTTTTTGTGCTAGTCATATAACTCCTATCCGTGAGACGCTCATTAAGATCAAAGTTTCACTCCTATATGTTGTAAAAAATTTTAAATTTGGCACTAAAATTACCTTAACAAGTATTTCTCTCAGTTTTATTACACATCTACCATCAAACAAACAAAAATCAAGCGCAATTGTATTCTCAAAAATCGTACTTTTACCCTCCCCTTACACTTAAGATGAACATTGTCCCCAATGTTCAAATAACAAGATGTAAAAGCATAAAGTAAAAGAATGAAATCAAATACTCCCCTGATTCGCTCGTTGGATAATGAAATTACACGGTTAAATCTTCCTCCAAAGAGAATGTTGAAGCTCCATGACTAATGCATCGCCATAAGCTTGATTCCATAAACATTTCCTTGTCCAAAATAACCTGTTAAACCTGAGAAAACAAACACGAAAACCTGCATAACATCGGCGGGAAAAATCTATATATAAGGATATAATGCTTGTGGAATGATAATTTTGCAGATTCCTGGAGATTATAAGTTGGAGATTTTAATAAAAACTTTTTATGAAAACAAAATTTTCAAAAATTTCTGGAAATTAAATCTGACGCCGTCAGGTTATAACCCCTGACGCCGTCAGAAATGACCTGACAAAAATTTTCATTTTAAGTTTCCGGAAAATTTCTTGAAAAACCTTTACCTTACTTCCTGGAAATCCTGCAAAACATCATTATGACTCGATACAAGCATTTGACTCAAACAAATACGAATATGTATGCTAACTTATTATTATTATGATTCATGTTCATTTGTGTTCTAATAAACCGATTTAGATTTCCCTTACACTTATCTTTTGCAAAATACCTTTATATGTAGTTAAGACGAAGTTAAAAACAACATAAAGCATTTTCACAAATTAGTTTTGAACATGAATCAATAAGAATAAAAATTACACACACATACGAAACAAATAAAACAAACACACAAACAAATGAACACACAAAGCAAATAAAATAAATAACGCTTGGGTTGCCTCCCAAGAAGCGCTTTTCTTTATTAACGAGTCTTGTAGCTAGACTCAAAGTCACGTACATTACGTGACTTCTTCATCAAAAGTAATGTCTTCCTCATTGATCATTTCATTACCATTCTCTTGATAATGCTTGATTCGTTGAATGTTCACAGTGAATTCTCTATCCTCGTCGTCAATTAATACAACGGCTCCGGTTTTAGAGGAGCTCCTTACGGTAAAAGGTCCATACCATCTAGATTTAAGTTTCCCAGGAAATAGCCTTAAGCGAGAATTATATAATAAGACCTTGTCTCCTTCTGAAAACTCCTTGGGTCTCTTAATCCGTTGGTCATGCCATCTTTTCGCCCTCTCTTTGTATGTGATGGAAGATTCATAAGCCTCTAATCTCAACTCATCAAGCTCTTGGAGCTGTAAGAATCTATTTGTTCCCGCAACTGTATAATCCAAATTACAAGCCTTAAGTGCCCAATATGCTTTGTGTTCCAGTTCTACTGGAAGGTGGCATGCCTTGCCATATACCATACGGAACGGGGTTGTCCCGATTGGCGTCTTATAGGCGGTTCGAAATGCCCACAAAGCCTCATCGAGCTTAAAAGACCAATCTTTTCTGTTTTGATTAACTGTTTTCTCTAATATTCTTTTTATGGCTCTATTAGTGTTTTCGACTTGACCGTTGGTTTGAGGATGGTAAGCGGTGGAGAATCGGTGAGAGACTCCATATCTTTTCATGACTTTCTCCATTTGTGAATTGCAAAAATGGGTTCCCCTGTCACTAATAAGAGCCTTCGGAATTCCGAACCTAGCGAACAATTTCTTTAAGAAATGAATGACTACCCTAGCGTCGTTAGTCCTAAGGGCTTGTGCTTCCACCCATTTCGAAACATAATCAATGGCCACCAAGATGTATTCATTCCCTCCAGAAGATGGGAATGGTCCCATGAAATCAATTCCCCAGACATCAAAAACCTCACAAACTTGTATATAATTCTGTGGGGCTTCATCCCTCCTAGAGATATTCCCAGCTCTTTGACATGCGTCACACGTTTGTATCATTCCCTTCACATCACGAAATATTGTAGGCCAATAGAATCCCGCGTCGAAGACCTTTCGTGCAGTAGTGCTTATTCCGTGATGTCCTCCAGATGGACCCGCATGACATTCTTTCATAATTCTGACAGCCTCTCTTTCCGAAACACAACGCCTGATTACCTGATCTGGACATCTTCGAAATAAGAAGGGTTCATCCCAAAAGTAGTACTTTAATTGATTAAAGAACCTCTTTTTTTCATGCCTGCTCATATGCTCAGGGATTACTCTACTTGCCAGGTAGTTAGCATAATCCGCATACCAAGGTTCAGAATCATTTATTAACATGAGCTGCTCTTCAGGAAATGTTTCCCGAATCTCACTCTGGTCAGATTCAGCGAGGCTGGGGTTTTCGAGACGAGAGAGATGATCAGCCGCAAGATTCTCTGCTCCTTTCTTATCACGAATTTCAACATCGAACTCTTGCAATAATAGGATCCAACGAAGTAACCGTGGTTTAGCATCCTGTTTAGCGAAAAGATATCGAATAGCTGAATGATCCGTAAAAACAACCGTTTTAGAAAGGACAAGATACTGGCGAAATTTATCAAAAGCGAATACCACGGCTAGTAATTCCTTTTCAGTGGTAGTGTAGTTTTCTTGAGCAGGATTCATGGTTTTGCTAGCGTAGTATATTGGCTGAAAGTGTTTGTTAAGCCTTTGGCCTAATACTGCTCCAACAGCATAATCACTAGCATCGCACATGATTTCAAAGGGTAACTCCCAGTTAGGGGTAACCATAATTGGAGCTTGGGTAAGTTCCTGCTTCAATAGATCGAATGCGTCCTTGCACTCTTGAGAGAAGTCGAACGGGGCATCCTTCATGAGTAACTGAGTCATCGGTTTGGCTACCTTTGAGAAATCCTTAATGAATCTCCTATAGAAGCCAGCATGACCCAAAAAACTACGGATTGCCTTGACAGTTGTTGGATAGGGAAGTTTAGATATAGCTTCAATTTTTGCCCGGTCTACTTCGATTCCACTTCCTGAAATTTTGTGCCCCAGCACAATCCCTTCTTTTACCATAAAGTGGCACTTTTCCCAGTTTAGTACCAAGTTGGTCTCCTCACAACGTTTGAGCATTTTCTCAAGGTTAGCAAGACAGCGATCAAAAGAGTTCCCAAAGACTGAAAAATCATCCATAAAGACCTCCATGCTGTCTTCCATTAACTCATGGAAGATTGCCATCATGCAGCGCTGGAAAGTGGCGGGGGCGTTACATAGTCCAAAGGGCATTCGCTTGTAGGCGAAGGTGCCATAAGGGCATGTAAACGTGGTCTTTTCTTGGTCCTCAGGAGCGATAGGGATTTGGAAATACCCTGAGAACCCATCTAGGAAGCAGTAGTACTCATGCCCTGCTAACCTTTCCAACATTTGGTCGATAAATGGGAGAGGGAAATGATCTTTTCGGGTTGCATCATTCAACTTCCTATAATCGATGCACACACGCCATCCAGTTACTGTTCGTTGAGGTACTAACTCATCCTTATCGTTCTTCACCACCGTCATTCCTCCTTTTTTTGGTACAACCTGTACAGGACTTACCCATGGACTGTCCGAAATCGGGTAAATTAGTCCTGCGTCTAGGAGCTTAATGACTTCCTTCTTTACGACTTCCTTTATGTTGGGATTTACTCGCCTTTGAGGTTGCACGCTGGGTTTATAATCCTCCTCCATGAGGATTTTATGTGTACAAAAGGTAGAGTCAATACCCTTGATATCGGCTACACTCCATGCTATAACTCCTTTATATTTTTTTAAAACTCCCAAGAGTTGATCCTTTTGTTCACTTTTCAAAGAAGAGCTTATGATTACCGGAAGTTGATCTTCCCCTTGGAGGAAAGCATATTCAAGGTTGGTTGGGAGTTCCTTGAGTTCTACCGCAGGTGGCTTGATGATGGAAGGTTTAAGTTTGTTCTCGGGTTTACGAAGCTCAAGCTGTTCGATTTCTTGTCTGGGATAGAAGGAGACTGCATTCACATCCATAGCCTTCTCCTCCTCTAAGATGGGTAAGAAAGCTTCATCTCGCAACCAACCGGCTTCCACCTGTTCATCTACACAATTATCAATCTCGTCGGATAGTTCATCGATTTCTTCGATGAAATACAGTTGATTATCTGCTTCGAGAGAAAGATTCATTGTGTCCTTGATGTCGAAGGTTAAGCTATCGGCCCCCACTCGTAAGGTTAGTTTGCCGTCATGAACATCAATAACAGCACGAGAAGTTGCAAGGAAGGGTCTTCCTAGAATGATGGGCACAAGATCATCTTCTTCCATTTCTAGGATGACGAAGTCAACTGGAAATTTAAACTTCCCTACCTTAACCAGCACATTCTCGCATATTCCTAAGGGGTATTTGACTGATCTATCGGCCAGTTGGATGCTCATACGGGTTGGTTTCAACCCAGAATACCCTAGCTTGCGGAACAGGGAATGCGGCATAAGATTGATGCTTGCTCCTAAGTCGGCTAAGGCATTTTTGACTGAAAGAGATCCAATTGAACAGGGCAAGGTGAAACTACCTGGGTCGTCCACCTTCTTTGGTAGCCCTCGTTGAGTCACCACAGAACATTCTTCTCCTAAGGTTACAAGACCCTCGAGCCCTTTCCTGTTGGTGAGCAGCCTCTTGAAGTATGTACTATATTTGGGCATATGATAACATGCATCAAGAAGGGGTATGGTGACGACCGAATTCTTTAAATATGACAAGAATCTTTTATTATCACTTTCGACCTTTTGATTCTTGAGGCGAGATGGGTATGGGACTTTAAGGGGCTGTTTGGCAGGAGTAGGTGGGGATGGAGTTACCGGTGGGGTTTGCTCGGGATTTTCGTCGTTCACATTATCGTTCTCCTCATGAGGGGTGTTGGGTTCCATGGCGTTAGATGGTTGAGCTGGGTAGGGTGGATCCTTAGTAGTTGTTCCAGCACGAGTGGTGATGGCGAGTAAAGGATCTCTTTGTGGTTCGCCAAGGCCGTCGAGAATGGCGTTGAGTTCTGCGAATTTGGCCTTCACGTCGTTTTGTTGGCTAGTGACGAGGTTGTCGAGACCATTTAGTTGCAGATTCTTCTCAAACGTGAAGTGCCCAAGATCATCCTCAAAAGTGCTCCTAATCTTGTAGTCAGGATATTCTCCTCCTCCCTCTTCTCTCACAAGATTTCCCCAGGGGGTGAAATCATTGTTTTGGTAGAAAGTTAAGAGCGAAGGATCATCGAAGATGTCGTGGCTTGACAAGCATGCTTGTTCGGTGGTGGTATCATCCTCGCATTCCTCTACTTCATGCGGGCCACCACATTGATCACAGATCAAGTATGGGTTTGATAACCGCTTAGTTGGTTGCGACTTGTCTAGATAAGATACCTGATCATTCAATCTACTCACCCGGCTAGCAAAAGGAGGCTCTTTCATGATCTTGGAAACGCTCATGATCGAATCGGGTTCATCCCAGGTATCGTCTTGATCATTCGCGTATTCCTCAATTCTATTCCATCCTTCCTCAACGCTTAATTTGGCTATTTTTCCTTTTGATGAATTATTAATGCCCAATTGGTCATTTTTGGAGACGCTGTCGTAAAAGATTTGGACAAGAAGCCAGAGTTCAATGCCATGATGAGGGACCTGTCTAATTAGATCCTTGAATCTAACCCAAGATTTGTGAATAGGTTCTGCTGGTCCAACATGGAAGCGGAGGATTTCGTCTCTCAACTTTGAAGTTCTTCCTATGGGAAAGAATTTCTCATAGAATTTTGAGATAAGCTGTTCCCATGTGAAGATGGATTCGGAAGGAAGTTGGTTATACCAGTCTCCGGCTCTTTCATGAAGGGTAAGGGGAAAGAATCGCAACCGGGAGGTATCTCTAGTGGCTCCGTCCGTGTGGAGGGTATCCACTATTTTCAGGAAGTCCTTGATGTGTTGGATTGGATCTTCAGTTTTCAATCCGTGAAACTTGCATACACTTTGGACCAGCCAAATATCAGTTGCACGCAAGACCCCATCCGTGTGTTCATTTGGAAAAACGATAGCATTGGAAAAACCACGAGGGGTGGGAGAAGAGTAGTCCTTGAGACATTTGGGGATTGGGATTTCGGGAACTTCCATATCGTGATTGGGTTGAGGGCTAGGAGGTGTAGAATGATGATTGGATTCTTCCTCGGAGAGGGCATCATCAAAATTGATCGTGGATGGTTCAGCCGCTTGGTGGAGTCGCCTTAATTTATGCATTTCCCTTTCGGGTTCAGCATAGGGTGTGGCAAGAGTCTTTATCGAGCTTCGGCTCCTAGTGATTCTAAGATTAGGGGGGTCATCATCCAAACTTAGGGAATATCCTCCTAAAGTGCGGGTTCTAGGAGGTGGTGGTGGGTTGTGGGGGTTAAGGATATTACCATCTTCCATGATGTCGGATGGTAATGGTTACGAACAAAGACACGAAGAAAATAGATAGACTAAAGAAAACCTAGAAAAATAAAATAAAAATCTCACTAGAAAGGAATCTAGTGAGTAGACCTAATAGAAATAAAAATTCAACCTAAACAATAACTATTCCCCGGCAGCGGCGCCAAAAACTTGATGCGTGGGTTTTGCAACCTTACAACAGGTTTTACCTCTCGAGGATCTCAAGAGGCTTACAACCCCACCAGGCAGTGTACCTGACCGATGTAGTATAGTGTAGTGGTAAGTACGGGGGATTGATCGTTCTCCACAGGGAATAGTGTTCGTTAGGTGTGAAAGGCTACTCTAATTAGGTCTAAGGGTTGAGGAAGATTCTTTTTATGTTTTTTATAATTTTATGAAAGCAAGTAAAATCTCGGGTTTTGAAGGAGTGGGCGGAATTAGTTGCTAGTCAACTAACCCAAATTACTACAAATGCAAATAAAATAAAATAACAAAAATGAAAAGTGGTGAGAAACTTATGTGTAGAGGAATGTGTTTACTTAGATTTCCTTACTCCCTAACTATCTTTTACTGGTTAATTAGTGTGTATTAGTCGCGTGGATGACGGGTGTATTCCTTAATACCATTCGTGGGGTGGCGTACTTACTTCCCCAAACTCTACAAGCTCCTACTTCACTCCTATGTCGAGCCGGCTAGGAAGCTCCTAACATGGGATCACTAGAATTCGCTTGTGCATTAAATACAACCATAAAAACCTTTAGTACGCGTTTGGTTCATGTTTCTTAAGACGTTCAAGCAAGTTACCGAATAGGAAGTTAGCCAGTTTTCTTAAGCCTAACATAGATAAACAATCATCCAATACAACTAATAACACACTAACAACCAATAATCAATAGCTAGGTTTCATTAGATCTAAGCAAACACAAGATAAATTTAGCCTAACATGTTAAACAAAAGACAAGCATAAGATAGAATCAAACAACACATAGACATATTGAATGATTAATTGATAACTTATCTTTCAATGAAACATGGAAGATCTCAAGGCAAGAAGCCCTGAAAAAGTAGCTAAAATCGTCTTAGGGTTTTATCCCAAAATTCCACACACTAAGCTCTCCCTAATGACAAAAAATTAGAAAACTATATATAGACTTTGACATCTGACGGCGTCACCTTATGCATTGTGACGCCGTCACCTCGCCGCTTTTAGGGTTCCCGGATGACCATCTTGACGCCGTCCCTCTTTAGCTCTTCAAAAATCCATTCTGGCTTATCAAGGCTTGACGCCGTCGGATCCTGAACGTGACGCCGTCCCCTTATGATTTAAGCCGTGACGCCCTTGATTTAGTTAAAGCGTGACGCCGTCAGAATTCTCATGCAAACTCACTGGCCCGTCATGAGTAAATTTCACATCCAACTTTTCTTGCCAAGGCATGACGCCGTCCCATGTTAATTGTGACGCCGTCAAGAGTAACTTTTAGCCGATTCTTGAGACTTTGCCGTTTTCTTCACTTTAATGCTCCAAAAACGTCCAAAATGCCTCCTTTTCCAGATTTCTCCTCAAAAGTACCTAAAATGACAAAAGGAACGATTTAGGGCAATATTTGATCAAATAAATACGATTTCGGGCTTAAATGACCCCTTAAAAGCGGTACACTTTTCGCCTCATCAGGAAGGGTTGGACCTTTCAAGCTAATAGATTACAAGTTACTTTCTCTCTCTAAAAGGCTCCCACTTTCTCACTCTAAGTCTTCTTCTATTCGATCCAAACAAGCCTCAAACTAGTGATTCTTGTATTGTGAATACCCTACAATTGGTATCAAGAGCCATGGTTAGGTCCATGAGAGTTGGTATTCACGGATTTGTGTAGTTCTTGAGGTTTTTCTTGTTGGTTCGAGTTGTAGTTTTAAGTTTTTTTGGATTCGGTTTGTTTAGTGGCTTAAATCTCATTTTGTACTTTGTTTAGTGATTAGAAGTTGTTTTACTTTGTACTTTCTAGATTAAGATTAGTATTAGAGTGGTATTTGGTGTTTGGATTCACAGATCTAAGAACGGGGTGGTGATTTTGGAGCAATTCGTGGGTTTTTGTGGTAGTGTTCTTGAATGCGGTTTGTGTAGTTGGGACGATCTTGAACGCGGTTTGTGGTACATCGGGTACGCGGTTTGTCTTTTTACTAGTTTAGGCAAAAGGACAAACTGCATTGAAAGTGACAGGTTTGGTAGTTTGTGCCAACGCGGTTTGTCTCTTAAGTGCATACGCGGTTTGTGTCAACGCGGTTTGTATATCCAGTGTGAACTCGGTTTGTCTCTTAAGTGCATACGCGGTTTGTGTCAACGCGGTTTGTATCTCTAGTGTGAACTCGGTTTGTCTCTTTGGCGCATACGCGGTTTGTGTCAACGCAGTTTGTATCTTCAGTTTGAACTCGGTTTGTCCCTTAGGTGCATACGCGGTTTGTGTCAACGCGGTTTGTATATCTGGTGTGAACTCGGTTTGTCTCTTAGGCACATACGCGGTTTGTGTCAACGCGGTTTGTATCTCCTGTGTGAACTCGGTTTGTCTCTCAGGCGCATATGCGGTTTGTGTCTACGCGGTTTGTCTAGGCGGTTTGTATCTTGGTGATTTTAGAAATTCCCGCGAAAGATTTGATTTCTCGGTTAAATCACAAGATCAGTAAAATCCCGTAGTTACTATGGCTACCACATCAAATACATCATCAGATGATATTCAAGCAGCAGGATCTGACACTCGTCCACCTATGCTAGATAGGACGGATTATGAGTCTTGGGCACAACGAATTAGACTTTATTGCTTGGGAAAAGATAATGGTGTTAACATTCTTAAGTCAATTGGCGAAGGACCTTATCAGATGGGTACCACCAGAGACGTTGTTACAACTGGTGAAGATGGGACTGTAACTTTGGGCATTGATAGACCTAGAAACTATAATGATCTTAATGAAGAAGAAAAGAAGAGGTATGATGCTGATATTAGAGCCTCAAACATAGTCATTCAAGGTCTTCCAAAGGATGTATACAAGCTCATCAATTTTAACACTGAAGCCAAGGCGGTGTGGGACAATGTTAAAATGTTGTTGGCAGGGTCAGAACTCACAAAGGAAGATCGTGAGTCACAATTGTATGATGAGTTCGAGCATTTCAAAATGAACCCAGGAGAGAATGTCACAGATTACTATGTGAGATTTCATAAGTTGGTGAATGATATGAGGATGATCAGAATGACTATGCCCAATATCCAACTTAACTCAAAGTTTGTGAACAACATGACTCCTGAATGGGACAGATTTGTTACTGCAGTCAAACTCAACAAAGGTTTAAGGGAGACTAACTATGAACAGCTGTATGCTTACCTGCAACAACATGAGAAGCATGCCGTCTATGATCGGGTGCTGAGAGAAAAGTTGAATCCTTCAACTACAAATGACCCACTGGCTTTCATGACAAATGTACAACCAACAATCCAATCATCATCCAATCCAAGCTATCACCAACTTCACTCACAAATACCTGCTATGAGTTCACAACTTGACTCAGGCTACTCTCAGACCGACAAAATGATTGACAATCTCACCAATCAAGTATCTCTACTGGTTCAACAGCTTCAAGCATCACTCCCTCAGACCAATAATCAGTTAAGGAATTCTTCCAACCCACGCAATCTAGCAATGGTGGAGGATGGGAAAATTGTGGTTCAGAATGTGCAAGGGAGAGCTGGTAGAAACATGGGTCGAGGTTATGTGCAGAATAGAGCAGGGAATGCCAATCAAGGGAAAGGGAAACAGATCAAGTGTTATAATTGTGGGGGGCTTGGACACATTGCTAGAAACTGCAATCAACCTAAACGTCCTCAGAACTCAGATTACTTCAAAGACAAGATGCTGTTAATGCAAGCTCAAGAAAATGGAGCTGTATTGGATGAGGAAGAGTTATTGTTCCTGGCAGGAGATGGAGGAAATACTTTTGATGAAGATGTGGATGAGAAACCTGTTCAGGATCTAGCACTTAATGATCCTAACATCTTCAAAGCAGATGACTGTGATGCATTTGACTCTGATGTGGATGATGAACCTACTGCTCAAACAATCTTCATGGCTAACTTGTCTTCCCTGGCCTCATCTCGTCAAGCTGGTCCTTCTAATGCATCAGTGATATCTGAGGTACTAAAAATTTATGACACATATAATATTGTCGAGGGACAACAGATTCCCGAAGAAGTACATCAGGCAGTTGTTTCTGACTCAAGTGATGTTGATATGGAAAATAGCAATATTGTCTCATATGAACAGTATTTGAATAGCAACAACTCGCCTGATGTACCAAATGGTGAATCCTTTGTCAATAATGATGTGTGTGCTATGAGTAATGTATGTGCCTTAGATAATGCGGGTAATGTAGACAATGCATGTGTGTACCATGAGAACAAATTGCCTGTCCCTGATGATAACTTGATCACTAGACTAAACATCTATAAAGACCAAGTTGCTATGTATGAGCAGCGTGCTAAGTTTGAGCTTAATGATCGTGAGCAGAAATTAGAAGGTCAAATGAGTACACTTATTAAAGAGTCTAGAGCGCGAGAAGAAACATTAAAAATAGAGTTGAGTTCTTTGAAAAGTCAGCTAGAACAGTCTGTCAAACAGAAACAGGAAGCACAAAAGTGTGTAACAACACTTAAGCAAGAATTCAAACAAAAAGAAATAACTCTTTTAAATGATTTCTCTAGACTCAAAACATTAAAAAATAAGCTTGAAGATAAGTTGTACACACAAAATCAAACCATACAAACTGCTCAAATGATTCATAAGCACAGAAAGTTGAGTGATAAGCACAGTAAAATCATGATAGGTGAACCTAAGTCAACCATCCTTAGGGACATGCAAGTGCTTCAACCATCCCTATATGATGGTAATGTGATGCTTATGCCTATTCATGACCAACCTGAGCATATCTACACTGATGAAGAGGATGAGTTGAGTGATAAAACGAGGGAAAAAATGAATGAGAAAATGAGGGATCCCGAGTGCATAGCCAGACGAATAATAATCAAACCCCATGATTATTATGAAGAAAATTGTTTGACTGTGTTTGCTCCTCAAAAGAAGTTAACACCTGAACAGATATTTTGGAAACAAGATAATGAAAAACTTAAGGTAGAAAAACTTAAGGCCAACACTCCCCTCATTAGAAAAGTTGCGTCCATAACGGTGTATCCTCCCAATACACCTAGGAATTTAGTGCCTTTGTCTCTTCCCACTGAATGCAAAACCTTTATTAGCTTATATGTGCTTTGGCAACTGTTTGCTGATTTCGATAAAACATGTAAGAAGAGAATCACACCCACTGGCATTACTGAGGGGGAAAGGTGTTTTGAACATGCAAAAAGGTGTTACTTAACTGAGGTCATGCCATTCTTTAAACTACTTAAAGAACACTTTGAAGGGTTGCAAACTGCCCTTAAAGCCGAAATAAATGAAATGAAAGTAGTGTTTAAAGATATGGAAAATGAGGTGAATGAACATGCAATAGAACTTAAGAGTCGAGAGATTGAAAGAAAAAACATACTCCTTACTAACGACAACTTGATTGCTAAATGTATTGCACAAGATGTATTTTACACTGTCACTGATTCCGCATTGTCTGCCTGTCAATTTAATGAGTTTGCTATTGCGTTAAATGTCACCCAGAATCGTGTTGTTGAGCTTGAGGGGGAGAATTTTAAATTGCTTGGAAAAATTCAAAATGATGACCATGATAATATGGTTAAACGTTTTTCAAAATTGGAAGTTGAATATCTTAATTTGCAATTGAAATATCAACATTTAAATGAAAAACATAAAATATCGAATGACAAGACATCCTTGGATGCTCCTGAATTTGATACTTATTTTGAATTAAGCAAACGAGATGAGACAATTCAAGCTCACACGAACACGATTCGACTGCTGAGGGCCCAAATTGCCCAATTGAAATCCAACAAGTGTGAAGTATATGGCACCAATAAACCTTCGTCTTCAGATGCTCAGAATTTTCAATATCAAAACACCATAAATAAGTTACATTATGAAAATGAGTGTTATCGAGAAGAAAATTCAAAGGTTAAACAACATTTCAAAGAGTTATATGATTCTATTAAAGTTACAAGAAGCAATCACAATGATCAAATAACTTCTTTGACAAATGAAATTGAGAATCTGAAGGCTCTGGTGAAAGGTAAAATGCCATGCACCACTTGTAATTGTGATGCACCAAAGGCTACTGATAGTAAAAAGTATGATGTTGATGTTGGGCGTATTCCGTTTAAGCTTAGAAATAACAGCCTTGCCCATCAAACATATCTCGATCATCTTAGAGAAGGCCTTGACACACTTCGTGAGGTAGTTGAAGAGGATAGGAATAATAAGCCACTTGATTAAGCAGTTGTCTATGCATGCAAACTCACGAAAAGGATTCAGGAAAACTTAGAATATGCCATAGGCTCAATTCCTAAGTTTAGAGGCCATAGAGATAGATTTGTTGCATCATCATCCAATGTTGAGAACAAGCATGTAGCCTTTGATCTACCACCCAAAACATCAGAACCCAACACATCATTATCAGGAAGGCATGTGACAGAAAAACAAACTAATGTTACCTTCGATGCTTCTACAGGAGTAAAAAGTGACACCCAAGCTAGCGGGTCAAGGTCTAGAGGAAATGAAAGAAAGGATAGGACTGCGCCAGCTAAGAATGATCACTTGAAGAATGTAGAAGCCTAACCTAGGAACAATAAGTTTGCAATGAGTAGGATGAATCGTGTTGATTCTAGTATCAAAAGTACTGTAATTAATTCGAATTCTAATGCTGTCTGTAAAACATGCGACAATTGTTTAATTTCTGCTAATCATGATGATTGTGTTGTGTCATTCTTGATGTCTTCTGCATCACCCCATGTTATGAATGGTAGAATAACTGAAACATGCAAGAAAGCTTGGAAAGCTACAGGAAAAACATTTGCTAGCATAGGCTATCAATGGAGACCCACTGGAAGGAAATTCAATTTAGGAAAACAGAACACGTTACCTAAAATGAATATGGATAAAATTGTGAAAGTTAAGGAATGGAGACCCACTGGAAGGAAATTCAATTTAGGAACACAGAGACCTTTACCTAAAATGAATAGGCATAAAATTGTGAAGAATAAGGAATGGAGACCAACTGGTAGAATCCTGTCTTTAGAGTCACAATGCCTTCCATCTAAGTCTTGTCCTACCTCTAGTTCTGTCTCCTCTGTAAAGACAGTTGCATCTGTGAAATCTGTGGTTCCTGAATATGTGTGTGCTGACCAAATGGACCCCAACTGCACTTGGGGATCCACATTTTCCAGTTATCCATTGTTGTCTGGTTTCAAATGCAGGTCGTACAAATCGTCCTATGGTATTTGGACTCAGGCTGCTCAAAACATATGACTGGGGATCGCTCGCGGCTCAAGAACTTCGTGAAAAAGTTTATCGGGACAGTTAGATTTGGGAACGACCACTTTGGTGCTATTATGGGTTATGGAGATTATGTGTTTGGTAATAGTGTAATCTCAAGGGTATACTATGTGGAAGGACTAGGACACAATCTGTTTTCTGTGGGTCAATTTTGTGATTTAGATCTGGAAGTGGCTTTCAGAAAGCATACATGTTTCGTCAGAGAATTGGATGGTTTAGATCTCCTCAAGGGTAGTCGGGGCACCAATCTATACACCATATCAATTGAAGAAATGCTGAAGTCTTCTCCCATTTGCTTGCTTTCTAAAGCCTCTAAAACAAAATCATGGCTGTGGCATCGTCGTTTGAACCACTTGAACTTCGGTACCATAAATAATCTTTCCCGTAAAGATCTTGTTAGAGGGATGCCCAGAATGAAATATGAGAAAGATCATCTCTGCTCTGCATGTCAACTGGGTAAAAGCAAGAAACAAACCCACAAGCCTAAAACCATCAACACCAACTTGGAAGTTCTTCATACCCTCCACATGGATTTGTGTGGACCAATGAGAATACAAACCATAAATGGAAAGAAGTACGTTCTGGTGATAGTAGATGATTATTCTCGGTTCACATGGGTGAAGTTTTTGAGAACCAAGGACGAAACTCCAGAGGTTATCATTAAACTAATAAAACAGCTGCAAGTAAGGCTCGATAAAACTGTCAGAATCATCCGCACTGATAATGGTACGGAGTTTGTTAACCAACAACTCCGTAATTTCTATGAAAGTATTGGCATCACGCATCAGAAAAGTATCCCTCGCACTCCTCAACAGAACGGAGTGGTTGAACGAAGGAACCGTACTCTGGTGGAAGCTGCAAGAACTATGCTTATATTTTCAAAGACACCGATGTTTCTCTGGGCAGAGGCTATTGCAACAGCATGTTACACTCAAAACCGATCCCTAATTCATCCGGTTCATGAGAAGACTCCCTTCGAGTTAATTCACAACAAGAAACCAGATCTTTCCTTTCTGCGTGTGTTTGGTGCACTTTGCTATCCAACTAACGATAGTCAAGACTTGGGAAAGTTAAGAGCTAAAGCAGATATAGGTATTTTCGTTGGATACGCGCCAGACAGTAAAGGGTATCGAATCTACAACAAAAGGACCCGTAAAATCATGGAAACCATTCATGTTACGTTTGATGAGCTGAGTGAGCTACCTGTTTCAGGACAAATCAGTTCTGGACCCGATCTTCACCTTTTGTCTCCTGGACCCATTAGTTCAGGACTTGTACAGAATTCCACGCCTGCAGATTCTTATGTGCCACCTACATGTGAGGAGTTGAAGAAATTATTCGATCCTATGTTTGATGAATACTTTGAGCCAACGAATGGAACCATCCCGAGTGAACCAGCTATAATTCCTATGGATGAGGTTCAAGCCCCACAAGGTTCAGAAGGCCCTGCAGCTTCAGTGTCAGTCAGTCACAATGCTCCTGCTGCCAGTCAATCGCCTTCGTCATCAAACACTCAAACTTCTCCAGTAATGCAAGAATCTTCAGATAATAATTCTTTGGAAGTTAATCCTTTTGCTCCTGCTGATGAGGCTCCTTTTGAAAACATATTTGCTCCTGAACATTCATCAGACACATCCTCACTTGAAGGATACAGCACTGCTACGTCTGTTCATAACCCACAACCTCACGACCATCTCAGGAAATGGACCAGTGATCATCCAATCGACAACATCATAGGCAATCCTTCACGTCCAGTATCCACACGTAGTCAACTAGCCACTGATGCACTATGGTGTTTCTTCAATTCCGTACTATCCAAAGTCGAACCAAAAGATGCCAAAGAAGCTATGACTAAAGATTGCTGGTTCCAGGCCATGCAGGATGAAATCCATGAATTTGATCGACTTGAAGTATGGGAATTAGTGCCTCCTCCAGAGCTTGCAATGATCATTGCTTTAAAGTGGATCTTCAAAGTGAAGCTTGATGAGTATGGTGATGTATTAAAGAACAAGGCACGGCTAGTTGCTAAAGGGTTCAGACAAGAAGAGGGCATTGATTTTGAAGAATCGTTTGCTCCGGTTGCTAGAATTGAAGCTATAAGAATCTTCCTGGCAAATGCTGCTAGTCGAAATATGATAGTCTACCAAATGGATGTCAAAACGGCATTCTTGAATGGCGACTTAAAGGAAGAAGTTTATGTGAGTCAACCAGAAGGATTCGTGGATACTGAACATCCTACTCATGTTTACCGCTTGAAGAAGGCTCTTTATGGGTTAAAACAGGCGCCAAGGGCATGGTATGATACATTGTCCAAGTTCCTCCTAGTGAACGGATTCTCCAAAGGTGTTGTTGATCCTACACTATTCACCAGGAAGTCAAGAAACCATCTACTACTAGTTCAGATATATGTAGATGATATCATCTTTGCTTCAACAGATCCTGGTGAATGTGATAGTTTTTCAAAAGAGATGAATTCCAAGTTCCAAATGTCTATGATGGGACAAATGTCATTCTTCTTAGGATTACAAGTCTCTCAATGTCCCGGTGGCATATTCATTAATCAATCCAAATACGCCAATGAGATCTTGAAAAAGTTTGGATTTCATTCAAGTGAACCTGTTGACACTTCCATGGTTGATAGAACGAAGCTGGATGAAGATACTTCAGGGATTCCAGTGGATATAACGCAATATCGAAGCATGATTGGATCTTTGATGTACATCACGGCTAGCAGACCAGATCTTCTGTTTGCTGTATGTATGTGTGCTCGGTATCAATCCAGACCAACCAAGAAACATGTTGAAGCAGTAAAACGGATCTTCCGATATCTTCAAGGCACGGTTCATATGGGTCTTTGGTATCCTAAGGACACTGCAATGGAGTTAACGGCTTACGCAGATGCAGATCATGCGGGATGTCAAGACACTCGTCGAAGTACTTCAGGAGGAGCTCAATTTTTAGGGGAAAAGTTGGTTAGTTGGTCTTCTAAGAAGCAGATGAGTACTTCCATATCATCTACTGAAGCTGAGTACATTGCTATGTCTGCATGTTGTGCACAAATCCTTTGGATGCGATCACAGCTTTCGGACTATGGATTCTCATACAACAAAATTCCCCTATATTGTGACAACAAAAGCGCCATTGCTCTTTGTTGTAACAATGTTCAGCACTCCAGGTCAAAACACATCGACATCAGGCATCACTTCATCAGGGAACAGGTGGAAAAAGGAATTGTGGAACTATACTTCGTAAGGACAGAGTTTCAGTTAGCTGACATCTTCACCAAGGCCCTCCCAAGAGAAAGGTTTCAGTTTATTCTCCCACGCCTTGGCATGAAAAGCATGACTCCTGAAACCCTCAAGTGTCTTCAGGAAGAAAAGGAGGAGTAAAGGATTGTCTTCTTATATCCTTGTACATAGTTGTATATATCTTAAATCAAAAAGAAAAACACAAAAATATAAAACCTATAAAAACCATAAAAATCGAAAAATCAGAAAATACCAAAAATAGTTCCACCTAGGCATGTCTTCTATTTATCGATAACATTTACGTATCTAGAAATGTCATTCAACAATGGCACGGATTCTTAAATGAAGCTCGAGCAGAAGTTATACTAATCAGTTAAAACATGTCTTAATGGCTTGCAGTTACTTCATACTGCAACCCGCGCTGTACAATGGGGAATGCATGTCGCCAAAAAGACAGCGGTTCCTCCAACCGGGTGATGTTCACCTGGGCATGGATTACTTTACATCCATGTTTCCCCGACTTGATGTACGTTTCAGTGCATCACTTCGTATATAAGAAGAGAAGTCTTCTTTTCATCAAGATTCGTTATCTTGTTTGATCCTTCAAGAGAGTCTTGATGTTACACAAGGTGGTAAATTGAACTAAATTTCCACAAATACCCGTCGCTCAATTGAATGACTACAGCTCTTTTAATGGAAAACGGGTCATTAATTGAGGGGGAGCATATTTGTTCAAATTTCCGACACCTTGCCAAATTTGTGCAAACATCAGCAGTGACACTCTCTCGTTGTTTCAGGGGGAGCATAGTATGCTCCAAAATCAGAATACATTTAAACCTGACCACATTTTCTCCCAAAATTTTCTGAACTTATTTAAATCAATTGGGATCTCAAATCTCAAATGGTTTGAAATTTTTGATCGGGGGAGAGAATGTGATTTAAATATGAAATTCTGATAAAATGTGATGATTTGGAAGTAAATGTAAGCTCTCCCGTATGTGCTAAACCATTTTGTATATCAAGGCACATATTGAGGGGGAGCAAAATGTTTTGGTCATAAAAGCAAGCTCTTCCATATGTGCGAAAATCTTTCTTATATCGATGCACATATTGAGGGGGAGCAAATGGTTTTAACAAAACAAAGGATTTGGCATCTCACGTGAGCAAGGCTCAGATTTCACCAATGAATTGACGAAACTTGAATTGCCATCAATCGAAAGGATACGTCTTGGCCGGGTAATAATTTCAAGCTGGTTTAACCAGTGATGTAAGCGTGTCTCGAAAAAGATGTATCTGAGTAGAGTGTACCGTTTCGAGAAACTTTCTGTGGACTTGACCAGGCCGGGTAATAATTTCAAGCTAGTCTAACTAGTAATGTAAGCGTGTCTCGAATCGGTCATGTTCACTGAAAGTGGATCAATTCAAAAAGTGCGAGCTCTACCTAACATGTGCAAATTTATAAAACTATCACTCGAGCACATGTTGAGGGGGAGCATTTGAAAAATATAAAACTCTCAAGTGTTTGCAAAAATGTGTTTCAAAATCATGAACACTTTGAGAGATTTTTCAAGGATTTGGTTTGGCAATCATGGATGAATATCAAAGACCGACCATTTTTATTTAACGCATGGAGTTATAAGGATGGTTAGGCTAGGTTCAAGTTCCCATGATCCCGCCAGAGCCGGAGGGATCTACCCAGGGATAATCCACTAGTTAGTGTAGAAGTCCTTAGGTATGATTAAAAAGGAGAAAAGTGGATAAGGGAAAAGTGCCGACTGAGATGGAGCTAGTACTGGAACAAACCCAACAAGGTGCTAGTTATGAAGTCTTGGTAAGCACTGAAGGGGTTGAAGAATGAAAAAGAATTGTAAAGATAAAGGGTGAAAAGAAATAGCCCTCCTTACAACTTAGGCAGAAACCGGGTCAATACATATGCTGTCAGAATCACTTAGTTGATTGCTGGCATTGAAGACAAAGTATCATGGACCCAGTGATACGCTGCACAACCCTCTCTAGCCACTCAAGGTCCCTCAAAGGATTCTTGTTTCAATTGTCACGGAGCTCAATACATTCCTATCGTCTCTCTCACTCCGAGTTAGATGATATTGAATAGGTGGCAGTTCTCTCCAGCCTCCGCTCACTAAATCAAAACGCACTATAGAGTCTAGAGCCACGAGACGCATAATAAGATCTCATAGGGACACGAATTACTTCTACATTGGTAGTTCAACATTAAGAACACCAGATGTAAACTTATGAGTCCTACGCAGATCTTAGCAATCTGCCAGAACATTCATAAGAGAACTTACAAATGTAATTCTCAATGATTGAATGGAAATTCCTGCCAGGGTCAACATCAAGCAGCCCTGAAAGCAGGTCACTTCGGTAATTCCTCATGGATTACGCTTAGTGGTCGCGGTGGTTTCAACCGGTCTACAGTCGTGGAGTGATCTCCAGCGACTCACCTAATCGTTGATTTACTACGGTAAAATCTTAAAAAGCCCTCTGTGGGTTTTCGATTAGGAACGGTCTTGGTAAGGATTAGAGAGAGTTTTCACACTATGTTGTTGACTATCTCAAAGTCCAAACTTGTAAGTACCGGTCGAATTATTGCTAACTGTCGTATGCAGGAATTTCTGGCGGTTGTTGCTGTGGAACGCTGTAGCTGGTTGCTGTTGTAGCTGGTTGCAGAAAAGATGCCAATCCATCACCACATGTTCACATCACATCATCATCAAAGAAGTCATGATCACCCTAAAAGACCTTCAACACAGCTTCTGCTAACTCTGATGCTGAAGATCATGACTCCATATCGTGTGAGCATGTCGACTCTAAGTATATTTCATCACATGGAGTATTACTACTGAAAGATGACTTGGAGACTCAAGAGGAATGATAATTTCAAAGATTACTCAAAGTTCATCCAAGACAAAAGAGAAGTCATCTTCGGATCACTGATGTTTGCACAACAATCGTTGATATTGAAGATTCAATGACTACGAGCTATGATGTCAAGATCCAAGGAAAAAGTACTGAATTTCAGAGCATTACTTCTGGGGTGACCTCCCTTAGGGGGAGATTGTTAGGAATATGAATATTCAGTTGAAGACTCGGTCACCCCAAGTACTTATTAGATCATCATAGCTCGTAGGATTATCAGTAATATTATATAAGCTTAGTATTATTAGTATTATTAGTTTTATTAGATTAGTCGTATCTATATTTGTGGAGTGGGTCGGGGCTTTCCCCACTGTCAGCTCACTCCACAGTCCACTAGGGACATATTATGTAATAGTATAAATACTCCCTTCCCACCCATGGGAAGGGTTGGACCTTTCAAGCTAATAGATTACAAGTTACTTTCTCTCTCTAAAAGGCTCCCACTTTCTCACTCTAAGTCTTCTTCTATTCGATCCAAACAAGCCTCTAACTAGTGATTCTTGTATTGTGAATACCTTACACTTATGTGCGACGATTTCAAGAATAAAAGGTTTTCTGTGCTCACATGGTGCCAGATAATGAGAAATTACTGGAGAAGTTCACTGGGGGTTTACCTTCCAGTATCGAAGGGCACATGACATCTTACAACTCTCAGACTCTGGATGATGCTATTCGCATATCTGAACGACTTATGGATCAAGTGGTTAAGCATGGCACTGTTCAGAAGGGTAACAAATATGACAGCAAACGAAACTAGGAGGACAACAGGAGAAACAACAACTACAACAACTTCAACAACCGCAACAACAACAGTCACCCTCACCATAACCATCAACAACAACCAGTACCATAACAACGAACATCACCACCAGCAGAACAGAAGATAAAAGACTGTCAGGGCTTATGTGGCTGCACCAGCACAAGTTGGAGGGTAAGCTGGGCTGCATCCATTTTGTGATAAGTGTAATCAGCATCACGCTGGACCATGCACAGCTAAGTTTCAGAAATGTCATAAGGTTGGACATGTTGCTAAGCATTGTAAGAGCAGAGCTGTGGCTACTAGGAGTAACGCACAGCCAGTGGTAACTTGTTTTGGATGTGGAGAGCATGGTTACTACAAGAGTCATTGCCCAAAGAACACTGGCCGAAGAACTGAAGGCGCTCGCGGTAGAGCATATGTGATGGGCAATGGGGAGCTGCAGCAGGATCCGAATGTAGTCAATAGTACGTTTCTTCTCAACAACCTTCGTGTTAAAGTTTTATTCGATTCTGGTGCCGATATGAGTTTTGTATCTTTTACAATTTCACCACTACTTAACCTCACCTCTACCTCCCTAGACACCAGCTATAGTATTGAGCTAGCTAATGGCAACTTAGTTAACACTTGCACCGTAATCCGAGACTGTACCCTAAACCTTCGAGATCACCTGTTTAGTATCGATCTCATGCCTATTAAACTCGGAAGCTTCGATGTAGTGGTTGGTATGGATTGGCTATCCAAACATCATGCGAGTATCGTTTGTGGTGAACGAGTTGTTCATATCCCTCTCAATGGCGAAACCTTGGTTGTCCGCGGAGACCATAGCGGAACCCGTTTGAATATCATATCTTGTATTAAGACCTTGAAATACATCGAGAAAGGATGTCATGCATTCCTAGCACATGTGTCCAAGAAGGAGTCGAGAGAGAAGTGACTCGAGAATGTTTCGATTGTGCATGACTTTCCTAAAGTATTTCCTGAAGATTTTCCTGGACTTCCACCTATTCGACAAGTGGAATTTCTGATTGACCTAGTTCCGGGAGCTGCACCCATGGCACGTGCACCATATCGAGTAGCTCCGATGGAGATGCAAGAGTTTTCTAAGCAGTTGCAAGAGTTGTTGCATAAAGGGTTTATTCGACCTAGTTCCTTACCCTGGGGAGCACCGATGTTATTCGTGAAGAAGAAGGACGGATCATTTAGAATGTGTATTGACTACCGTGAATTGAACAAGCTAACAGTGAAAAATCGCTACCCGTTACCTAGGATCGACGATCTGTTAGACCAACTACAAGGATTAGGTTACTACTCCAAGATAGATTTACAGTCATGTTATCATCAACTCAGAGTCTGGGAAGAGGATATTCCCAAGACAGCGTTTAGGACTCGCTATGGCCACTATAAGTTTCAAGTGATGCCCTTTGGTTTGACAAACGCACCTGCTGTATTCATGGACCTCATGAACCGAGTGTGTAAACCATATTTGGACAAGTTTATCATAGTTTTCATCGACGACATTTTGACCTACTCCAAGAGTGAAGAAGAACACAAGCAACACCTGACAATAATTCTTTAGTTGCTTAAGGAAGAGCAATTGTACGCAAAGTTCTCTAAGTGCTATCGCAAGGTACAATTTCTTGGTCATGTGATTGAGAGCGAAGGGTTACATGTGGATCCCGCGAAGATCGAAGCTATTGAGAACTGGCCAACGCCTTCTAACGCCACAGAAATCCATCAATTTCTGGGATTGGCTGGATATTATAGGAGATTCATCGAGGGATTCTCCAAAATATCTAAACAGTTAACTACGTTGAATCAGAAGGATAAGAAGTATGTGTGCGGAAAGGATGAAGAAGAAGCATTTCAAACCCTGAAGCAAAAACTTTGCAGTGCATCGATTTTGGCATTACCAGATGGAGTGGGAGATTTCGTGGTTTATTGTGATGCATCATATCAAGGGTTAGGAGCAGTTTTGATGCAACGAGGGAAAGTCACGGCATATGCTTCCCGACAACTTAAGACTCATGAGGAGAAGTATACCACACATGATTTGGGATTAGGAGCAGTGGTTTTTGCACTCAAAATGTGGAGGCACTACTTATATGGGACTAAGTGTGTTGTCTTTACCGATCACAAGAGTCTTCAACATATTTTGGATTAGAAGGAGTTGAATATGAGACAATGACGATGGTTGGAAACCTTAAGCAACTATGACTGTGAAATCCAATACCACCCGGGAAAAGCGAACGTCGTGGCTGATGCCTTGAGTCGTAAGGAACGGTTGAAGCCGCTGCGAGTTCGAGCTTTGGTTTTGACTATAAATTCAAACCTTCCAGTCCAGATTCTCCATGCTCAAGAAGAAGCCGTGAAACAAGAAGATCTTAAGAGTGAGAACTTTTATGGTATGATACAGAAGAAGTTTGAGAAGCGTCCCGATGGAACCTTGTGTTTTAAGGGAAGAAGTTTGGTGTCGCGTTTTAGAGGACTGCAAGACTTAATCATGCTCGAGTCTTATAAGTCAAAGTACTCTATACACCCAGGATCCGACAAGATGTATCACGATCTCAAGGAGTTATATTGGTGGCCAAACATGAAGGCCGACGTTGCCGATTATGTTCGCAGGTGTCTTACATGCGCGAAAGTTAAAGCCGAACATCAGAAACCATCTGGTCTTCTACAGCAACCTGAGATTCCCGAATGGAAATGGGAACGGATTACTATGGACATCATCACCAAACTTCCAAATACTTTAACTGGTTTCGACGCTATTTGGGTTATAGTCGATCGATCAACGAAATCAGCACATTTTCTGCCCATCAAAGAGAACTACAGTATGGACAAGTTGACTAGAATTTATGTGAAGGAAATAGTAACGAGACATGGAGCACCAATATCTATCATCTCTGACCGAGACAGCAGATTCACTTTTAACTTTTAGCAATCACTTCAGGATGCCTTTGGCACGAACCTCGACATGAGTACTGCATACCACCCGCAAACCAATGGCCAAAGTGAAAGGACAATTCAGACTTTAGAAGATATGCTTCGAGCATGTGTAATTGATTTTGGAAATGGGTGGGATACCCATTTGCCTTTGATTGAGTTTTCGTACAACAACAGTTATCATGCAAGCATCAAGGCTGCACCGTTTGAAGCATTGTATGGTCAAAAATGCCGATCACCCATTTGTTGGGCTGAAGTAAGAGAAGCTCAGCTCATTGGGCCGGATATTGTTCATGAGACGACCGAGAAGATCGCGCAAATTAAGAACCGATTGAAAACTACAAGAGACCGGTAGAAGAGTTACGCAGATGTGAGGTGTAAACCACTAGAATTTCAAGTTGGAGATAAGGTTATGTTGAAAGTCTCACTATGGAAAGGCTTAATACGGTTTGGTAAGCAAGGAAAGCTGAACCCGAGGTACATTGGAACGTTCAAGATTTTGAACAGGGTTTGTCCTGTAGCCTACAGACTGGAACTACCTCCCGAGCTTAGTAGAGTACACCCCACCTTCCATGTGTCAAATTTGAAGAAGTGTTTATCCGTTGAGACAACCGTAATTCCACTCGATGAGATTCAGATTGATGAACAATTGAACTTTATTGAGGAGCCCGTCGAGATTATAGAACGTGAGTTCAAATGACTAAAGAGAAGCCGTATTCCCATTGTGAAAGTCTGCTGGAATTCCAAGAGAGGACCCGAATTCACATGGGAACGCGAAGACGAGTTCAAGCGCAAGTACCCTCACCTTTTTAAAACAAGAACTGATAAGTTAAACTGCAATCCGGGAGGGATTTCCCAATATGATGTATGTGCTGTAACATCCGGTAATTTTCCAAACCCTTTTCACTAGCCAAATATTTATTTTTGCATCACCTTAATATTTGAACTTTTTCCTGAACTTATTTGAACTTGAAAAACGCGAGATATTTTCAGAAACGTGAGCGTTATCCCTTTATTGTGTCAGCACAACCTAGAAAGCACGAAACGAATCAAATTTTCCAAATAAATTAACTTCGAGAAACTTATGCATATTTATACTCGTTTTTATCAGAAAAAATATTTCGGAAACAATGGCGCAAGTTTCATAATTTTTCGAGTCCGTTTGGTACGTCAAATGAGTCCCACAGTGATTATCATAAAAGTTTCACAAAGTTGACACATATACCCCCTTCGCCCACAAGTTACACCGCACCTCCTTCTATTTTACTTTGTCCACCTTTAGTCCCTTACCTAGTATAAAAACATTTTTTATTATTTTCTTTTCTCATAACACACACACACACACTCACACATATATCCTCTCTCCCCCTCCCATTCAACGGATCTCCACCACCGACCACCACCGTCACCAGAACTTTTTCCGACCAACCACAAAAGTTTACCAAAACATAGATCAAGACCCCTACATCATTTCTGAGCACTTGAGCTCACAAGGAGCTCGTTTGATACCCGAAAGCCAACACACCACCACCACAGTCAACACCACCACACACCGCCGCTTCACCTACCCCTTTCCCTCTCGGTAAAACCCTCACGCGCCCCCATCCCCCTTTATTTTTAATTTAAATTGAAACCCTAACTCTAAAACTTATTAAAACCAATTTTTAATACTTAAAAACCTTCTGTTTTTATCACAACCGTGTGGATCTAATTGGTTTGACCTCGACTCGGTCCGAGTCACGTGACTCAGCCGAGTCAACTCGCGAGTCGAGTTGACTCGGGGCGAGTTTTGGTTATTTCATTTTATTCTTGATCTATATTAGCTTGTTCCATGTTGTGTAGCTTGGATTTGGAGTTCGATTACTTTTGGTCTCGGCCGTAGGCTATGACTCATGGTGAGTCACGGCGTGGGCTTAGGATTAGTTCGGTTTAATTATAAGTGGTTTTAGAGTTGGATTTGGATTTGTTTGTGTTTGGGTTCGAAAATGTTGTCGAGTAGGCCGAAGGGTGCAAGACTCAAATCGAGTCAAGCCATGACTCAAGGTGAGTCACGGCATAAGGAGTAGTATTTGGACTTGTTTTTGTGTTGGTTATGAATTTGTTTTAGGTTGTATTGGATTCAGTTATGGTTGTGGTTAGGCCGAGAGCTACCACGGCTCGATGAGGAGTGAGCCGTGACTCAAGGGAGTCATGGCATAGGTTATTAGTTGTTGTTTAGGATTTGTGTTTGGTTTGGATATTGTTGTTTACATTCGGTTTGTGTTTTGCGTTAACCGAGGAGTACATGACTCATATCGAGTCATGCCGTGACTCAAGATGAGTCACGGCATAAGATGTTGGTTTGTTATTGTGTTTGGTTTGGTTTCGGATTTGTTTGTTTGGGGCCGAGAGCCATACGGCCAGGATAAGAGTCAAGCCGTGACTCGAGGCGAGTCACGGCAAGGGTGTTATAAGGTTTTTTTTTGTCTCTGGTTTGGTTTTGGTTTAGTGATATCGTGTCCTAGCCGAGAGCTACCTAGGCTCAATGTGAGTCGAGCCGTGACTCACGGGGAGTCACGGCATGAGTCGAGTTTATTTGGTTTAGTTTTGAATCAACTTTATAATAGTTTTGTCTTTTTATTTAGTTTCCGCTACTTATTTATTTATTTTTTTATCGATTGGTGTTTCGGAAATTATTTGGATAATATGGGATATGATTTGGACATTGGGCTTGGATATGTTATTAACCTATGCTTGGATGAGAATTGGACGTTATTGGATTTACGGTATTAGCCGATGGACCTTATGGACAATTGTGGTAATTGAGATGGAAGAGTATGTTAGACTCATAAGAGTTTAACATATTTGGACCCGAACATACACAAAATGGTCGATAAATTTGACAACTAATATATACGCGAATGATAGTTTCCAATTATATATATTTAACTTGTAAAATGTGACAATAAAACTTATATTCAAGAGTCGTAACGACTTGGAAATGCTTTATAAACGGACGCATCGTGCCCAAATTTTGATAAAATCTTTTATAACTTAATCGTTTATGATTACTCAATATACTAAAAACCTTTTCGAAACTTATACGTTTTCTTCTTAAATCATGATGTTTTATCAACTATTTGGAAATTGAGTAAAACACCGAAACAACCTATTGATGTTTTCTTTCTTGTCTTTATTATTTTATTCTTCTTCTTAATCTTAGTTCGTCTCTCTTTTCGTTATTCTTTTCTTCGTATCCGTTTGTGTTTGCCGACTTTTATTATTTTAACTTCTCGTATCCACACGAGTCTTAAACGTTATTTCTCTCAAATGCCATTGAAATAAAACCTTTTCATTTCAAATATGAGTTTTACTTTATAAATCGCTTTGAGGTTTATTGCTGAGACATATTATTCACATATTAGGTTGTGCTAAGGTTCATTTGCTTTGCTGTCCCATCTAATGATATTGTGATATCTTATTTCATCTATTACTAAGGTGTGATTCGTAGCCCCACTTTTACTTTTAAATTGTTTATAAATCCATGGGGGAGATACATGCTATTTACTTATTTTTATGAGCATAATTGTTTATTGGTATGTTATTCCTGACTGAAACAATAATGCTAAGTACCGTCCTTGCCACAAGCAAGTCCCTCGATCATGAACCATTAATCACTTGCGAGTGAGCGCGATTATAGTTTATAGGCCTATAGGAATTGAACTTCCCGCCATGTGGACTAAGGTTGGTCCACATGTGATGTACTATATTCGAGTTTTACTAGGTATCTGGCAAAGTACCTAGCTTTGGGGACAACTATTATATTATAAAATTCCGCTGTTACTGTCGACTTACGCTAACGTTATTGGTGCCGGTTAACGCTTTATGTGTCATGAGCATAGCAGAATTATTTGACGCTTACCCAATATCTGTATTTGTTACATATATCTTCCAGACTTAAAATCTTGTGCTCAATTGTTTATTTATTAAACCTATGGATTACACTCAACATTTTTGTTGACTTTTTAGCATGTTTTATCTCAGGTAATTAATGCATATTTGTGGGTACCAGGAGTGGCTGAAGACTTTTGATGGCTATCTTGGGCTTTACTAACTATCTCTACTATCTTATCATTCGAAAAACCTTTTTAAACTTTGTCTTTTAAATCCGCTGCAAACTATGTTTTCTTTCCGCTGCAAACTATGTTTTATTTCCGCTGCAACTTATGTTTGAGAGTCTTTTAGACTCTAAATGTTTAATTTTGTATTCAAATGATATTTTTTTGCTAAAATGTCTCGTTATGAGATCTTTTTCTATGGATGTGACGTTCTTACCCCTCACGTAGCACCCCAAGCTCCGTTCCGCTGCCATATTCCGAGTTGGGAGTGTTACACTTCCCATTTGAGGTTCCTTCTTTCTTTGTCATTAGTTGAAGTACATAGATGCTTGTTATTTTGTACCCTGACTTCGTCACCACCACCATCACACAGATCTACATTCGGATAACTGGATGCCCATAAGTCGTATCCTTTTGCATGGTCCATCGATATAGATTTGCACCAATGATATTTCAACTCCATCTTCTTTCGATCATCATTGGTTTTCTTTTGATATTGAGTTGCGAGCCTTGTGATTGTCTCCGTTTCTTTGCTGGTTAAGGATGAGCTAACTATCACCTTGAGTTCAGGATTCTCTTCTACTGATATGCATTTGGTATTCAATGGTAAACTAGTTCCTACCGCGTCAGTGTTGATCCCAGTTGAACACTTGATCGAATTCCCTTAACTTGTAAAGGTTAAGTAATATTGAATAAATCCAATACAACTTATGTAGAAACTGTCTTTGAGTATATTAAAGTTTATGCGGAATCTAAATTTTAATCTTAAGAAGAACTTAACAATAATTATCAAACAAAACACTTCAATTATATTAATAATACTAATATTCAAAAGTATGAGGGTTTACAACCTTGAAGTTTTCTAAAGGATCACGTAAAATCGTCTATATCTCTATGCCCTAGGACCTCCTTTTATAGACTAAATAGTCCTAGTCGGCTTACAATTACTTTCTATACAAGATAAATCTTTAAACGAATCTTTTCTATATTTATCTAACCGACTATACATGTTTATCTCATAAGCAATACTAACTAAACACTCTAGCAGTTGTATCTTTAACTCTAGCAGCTTTAACTCTTCAGTAGTAGTAAGTTTATACTAGCAGTACTAACTTTTCTTCTAGCAGCACTAACTACTTAGAATATTTTCCTTCAAGTTCAGCAGCTGTTGTAACTCTGAAACCAGTTGTAACTATGAACTGGCAGTTGTAACTTGTAGTTTAGCAGTAGTAACCACTTAGTGTATTTTATTGAACATCATCAGCAACACTAGCAGTAGTAAAATACACAAGCAGTTGTAACCTTTGTAGCTAGCAGCAGCAATGACTTAGAGCATTTCTCATTAGCAGTCTTAACCATGCAAGCAGTAGCAACTCTAAAACCCAACAATCCTCCCCTAAACTTGATATTTTCTCCTAAAATCATCAAGTTTCAATCATAGCTTAAACAAACACTAAAAGGATGCTTCCAAACAATTAAGTCTATTTCTTGTCCTTGGGTGCTATAATCTTTTCCATCTTCTTGATCAACTGATATGTTGTTTCATCATAAGGATATTGAAGTTGGAGTCTTCTCTTTCCATATAGCATATCATGTACAATAGCCTTCTGATATTGTAAAGGATAATCCTTTTCTACAAGCATGTAGATTGTCATACCATGTACATCCAAAGCATGAACTCCACAGGACTGATAAATTTTCCATTGTAGAACTGTGTTGTGCTTTAAAGTTCTCCATTCCTCATCCTCATGATGTGGTTCAAATATCACTTTCAAATATTTCTATATGACTCTATCATAGATTTGTTCTGGCCTGTTATAGTCAAACGTTTTCTTTGTACAACCTCCAAAAAGTCACCATATCTTCTCTATCAAAGTGATGAACCATTTTTAGAAAGCTAACAAACTACACAGATGAACCATCAGCTCTCTTGATATCCCAATATGTTGTCTTACCATGTAATCTTGAAGTAAAAGCAACAATTGGTTGTTTGACACTGAGAGAAACTGCATCCATGACTTCTTCTTCAGTTACTAATACAAGTTCTATATGAGCTTCCATCTTTTCTACATCATCATCAACTTCTGCTTGCTCTGGGTCTTCTTTTTCATAAACTTGTTCTTGCTCTGCCTTATGCTCTGTTTTTTCCTTTTGCTCAGACTTTTGCTTTTTGCTACTCTTCTTTTCTAACTTTTCTCTTGCTCTTTTAAAACTAGAGCATTCTTTTTTCTTTTCATCAGTACCCTCCACCACTTCAGTATTCATAGACACAATGCTCTCAATCTTTCTCTTGGCAATGTTGTATAGTTCTTCAATTCTGCCATCATCAAACTGTGGTAACACCTTTTGTTGCCAATTATCCATATTCTTGAGGTATGCACACATGAAATATCTTCTTTGTGCTTTGGTGGGTGGCTTGTTCTTCTTTGCTGCTAACCTTTGTGCTGCATAAAACTTTTTCCTTTCATTTATAATTTCTTTCAACATTTTAGCTCTTTCATCAATTGAATACTGCTCTTCTTCTTCTTGTGTTAGCTTTTGGGCAAGTTCCTAATCAGCATCACATTGAGCTCTTTCTTCATCCCATGCAACAACCAATTCTAAAGTTCTAGCTTCCTTCTCAGCAGCAATTCTTCTCTGTTCCAAAATTTTCTTATTCTCCTCTTCAAACTCTTTAGCTAACTTTTTTGCAACCTCAGCATCAAGTTGCATTTGCTTTGCTCTTGAAAGTGGCTCCTCCACAGGCTCTTCAATAAGTACAACTTTGCCTTTGCCTTTGCCTTTGTCTTGTGGAGGTGGTTGTGTAGCTTTAGGTGTAGCAAATGGTTCTCTTATAACAAAACCTTTGGTTGATGGTTTGTATGTCTTCAATTCTGTTAGTGCATGAGCCAAAATGCTCTCATCATCCATAACCTCAGCAGTAGAAACTCCATCTTTATAAGCAGTAGTATCTTTTGCACTAGCAGCACTAAGTTGCTCACTAGCAGCACCAACATTTTTACCAGCAGTACTATCCACCTTAGCAACACTATCCATAACCACTACATTCCCTTGAGTATCAGCAGTCACATACTCATTTTCTTCACTTTCTGCACCAGCACCCTCATTGTCCTTAGCCTCCCCTGAAGCTTGGCTTTCATTCCTCCCCTGTTTGGGAGCATCCTTCCCCAAACTGATAGCTTCAGAAGATCTAACCTTTTGAGTTGTGCCCACCTTATGTACTCTTTTAAGCTTTGGATTTCTTGACCTTTTAATGCCTTCTAAGAACCTAACCCTTCTTTTCAAAGCTTTAATTTCACCACCTTAAGAAGCAGTCAGTTGTTGTAGATCAAGAACTTGTGCGGACAGTTTGTGACAAGTGTCCATTAATTCATTAATGAGTTCAGTTCTATCCTCACCACTTCGGCTTGTGTTACCTAGCCCGAGAGGTGGGTCATTGGAAATATTAAGCTCAGCCTGTGCTGCTTCTAATCAGTTCTGTGGGAACTAGACTCACTAGAAGTTGTCTTGGTTTGGGTCTTATTTATGGTACCACTGACCTGTGCTGCTTCTAAGCTAGTCACAGTAGTGGCTGCCCTTACCAACATGTCACTCTCCACACCAGTGACAGCCTCATCTGCAACATTGTGAGTAGAACCACTAGCCTAGGGTAGCCTAGTGTTCTGTAAATGAGTCCTACGTTTGTATGTCTTTTTAGGTTGTTGTGAGGATGATGCCAAAAGTGTGGGTGTGTGATGGGTAACAGCTGGGATTGCTGAACCTTCACCCTGAGTTTGTTTAGCAAGTTCCAACATTGTAGGAAACAATGGTGTAAATGTGCCTGAAAAATCGTTTCCATCCCTCCTCATATTAGTGAAAACCTTTTTAGTAAGAGAGGGAGTGGGATAAAAACTTTTATGACTTTTCTCATTAACAAACTGATTGTCCAAAAGGAGTTGTAAAAACCTTGGATAGATAAAATATTTGCTTGAAGAACTATCCAAGTTCTTAACCATGTTGTCAAAAATTAATTAAAATTAAATCTTTGATCATTTCCAGCCAAACAAATTATAGTAGATGCTAAATTACTACTAAATTCATTCCAACCATTGGTCTTTGGACTAAGACACACTAAGAAAGTATGGATTAAGAATTTCTATTGATGAGAGAAGTTTCCTTTGTAAAATTTTAAAGCATCAGTTTTTCTCTCATATCCCATTAGTGAAAGTTTTTCAAAAATTGTAGTATTTGGAAGATTCTAAATTCCATTAGCATCTCCTAGATGAAGATCTCTTCTAAGAGATGCCTCAGTAATGAGTATCTTCTGCCCATCTACAAGGGCATGAATTTGTACTTCCCCATTATGAGTTTCGACCTTAGCAGACGACTAAAACTATATAATGTTGGAAATATATATAGTAGGTTTTGCTATTAAAGCAAACCTGATATAGCTTGCATTAAGGAAATCAATGATTTTAGTAAAATCTAAAGACTCATTAGACTTTTCTAAAAATGCAACATTATTATGTGGTTCGGTAAAAGTTAAGTGCGACATGATGATTTGATTTAGGGGTTTTTCGATTTGACGATAAAAATTGAATTAGGGCTTAGATGAGAGTGAATTATGTTCGCATGAAAGTGATTATGTGAATCAATAGGGGATTTATACCCTTTAAGTAAAAAGTTACATAACCATACCCTGCAGTCTTAACCTTAGCAGCAGAAACCTAGCAGTACTAAGTTAGACTTAGCAACACTAAGTTTATGCTCAGCAGCACTAACTTTCAACAAAAACAATTTATCCGCAGTATTTTCCCAATTTCTTTTAAAAACCAATACTGCACTCAGATATTTTGAAGGGATTAAGTGTAAAGGAAGACACTCAATCATTTTCAGTTGCATTTAACCTCTGATTTTCTAAGAACCATTGATATCAGTATAAATACTGCCTGTGATCAGATAGACTCATTAAAAGAGCCTTCTTGACAGGGTTTCCAGCTCGTGGCAGGTGTTACCTCTAACACAAATGCATTAGATTCACTTTTGCTCGCTGTTCTCAATACCAGATGTCCTTAGACTAGCTCATTATACTAATGAAAGTATAAAATGGTAAAGAGTGAGTTAGCTCAGTTACTATCTGACTAACTATGACCATCAATTCATGTTCAAAATAGATTGATTTCAAGAAAATACTTTAAAGAACTTCCTAACTCAGGTGTAAACTTTTGTCAAGAGATTCCCAAATCCATTCTATCATTAATCAGATGCACCACAGCAAACAAATCACCACTTTGCTTCACACACACCATCAACACCAATCATATTGCTTGCTTAACCTGCAAATGTTAGTCCAAAACCAAGAAAAATACAAGCAATAACACTTTACATCATCTAATTATACTCTGCAGTTGTTCAGAAAAACTAGCAGCATTAACTAGCAGTTCTAAGTATAATTAGCAGTTCTAACACAGCAGTTTTAAGTACACTAGCAACACTAAGTATACTTAGCATCAGAAACAATTTATTGACCTAATAACAGTACTAATCCTTTCAAAACTTTACAAAAACGCAAAGAGATAAGAGTTTTCAAAGATTTATCATTCCAATACTAACAACCAAAAATTGAAATCTACCCACATCAAAAGCTTTTGTGAGCAAATCTGCAACATTATTATCAGTATGGATTTTAACAATTTGAATTAACTTCTTTTTATAACAATCTCTTATAAAATGATGTCTTATCTCAATATGTTTTGTTTTTTAGTGATCAACAGGATTTCTTATAATGCACATAGTACTGCTATTATCAATATATATTTTTGTATGCATAAAATTGTACCCATAATCGAGCAATTGATTCTGAATCCAGAGCACTTGTCCACAGCAACTTGAAGCAGCCACATACTCAGCTTCTGTTGTGGAATTAGCAACCACAGTTTGTTTCTTGCACTGCCAAGAAATCAACCTACATCCCAAAAACTGACAACCTCCTGTTGTTGATTTTCTATCGAAGCTAGCTCCAGCATAATCACTATCAGTGTATGCAACTAAGTCAAAAGGTGAATCTTTTGGATACCAAAGGCCCAATTTAGGTTGACCTTTCAAATACCTAAAAATTCTCTTCACAGCATTAAGATGTGAAACTTTTGGTGTGACTTGATATCTTGCACATGCACACACTGCAAACATAATTTCAGGTCTTGAAGATGTAAGATACATCAATGAGCCAATCATTGATCTATATAAATGAACATCAACTTCTTCACCATCTTCATCTTTGAGCAGGGGCTTGGAAATGTCCATAGTTGTCTTTGCAGGCTTCACATCAGTAAACCCAAACTTCTTTAAAATTTCAGCCACATACTTATCTTGACTGATAAATATGCCATCCTCCTTTTACTTAACTTGTAACCCTAAGAAGAATGTAAGTTCACCCATTGAACTCATCTGAAATCTTTCTTGCATTTGCTTCTCAAATTCAACACGAAAACCTTGTTTGTTGATCCAAAGATGATATCATCAACATAAACTTGAACTAACAAGATATCATCTTTGTGCCTTCTGATAAACAAAGTTTTATCAATCTTCCCTCTACTAAAACCATTGTTCAACAAGTATGTTGACAATGTGTCATACCAAGCTCTGGGAGCTTGATGTAAACCATATAGTACTTTCTCCACCTTGTAAACCTTGTCAGGAAAATTAGGATCTTCAAAACCAGGTGGTTGTGAGACATAAACTTCTTCTTCAATTGTCCCATACAGAAAAGCAATTTTCACATCCATTTGATACACTACAAAGTCTTTGTATGAAGCATAAGCCAAGAATAATCTTATAGCTTTAATTCTTGCAACTGGAGAAAATACTTCATCATAATCAATACCTTCTTCTTGAGTGTATCCTTGAGCTACTAACCTTGCCTTGTTTCTAATCACAATGCCTCTTTCACCCTTTTTGCATCTAAAAACCTACTTAGTACCAATTGCCCTCTTCCCATTAGGCAAATCTACCAGTGTCCAAACTTCTTGAAGCTTCAATTGTAGAAGCTCTTCTTGCATAGCTTCCACCTAGCTTGGATCTTGTAATGCTTTATAAGCATTCTTAGGTTCTATTTGTGATAGAAAACAAGCAAACAAATAATTTTGAAGGTCTTTGTGACTGTTTCTTTGATGAAGGGATCTAGCAAAGAAACCTTGTTCCTTCAAATCCTTTATCATTTTTCTTGTTTGAACAGCAGATTTTGGCTCTCCAATGATTTGTTCCTTAGGATGATTCTTGTAAATTCTTGTAGTTGGAATAGGACTGACAGGTACTACATCTTCCATATTGGTTAAGTCAGCCTCTGCACCAATTACATCATCATCAGTATCAGGATAGATTTCTTCCAATTCAGGCATGTTAGGATTATCTGGATAATCATCCGCATCAAAAGATATGCCTTCCTTGTCAGCAACATTAACACTTGGCTTAGCAGTATCAACAGAGTTAGTACTGCTAGTGTTAATTTCTTCATTGGCAGCATTAACACTTGGCTTAGCAGTATAAACAGAATTAGTACTGCTAGTGTTAATATTATCTGATACAACATCCTTTTCTTGCTCTTCAGTATGCTTTTCTTCATTAACCACTTTATCATCATCAGAAGATCTTAGACCATCTTCTTTATCATCTTTTGGATCTTCAACAAGATCATCTTCTTGTGAACTCTTTGACTCTTGTGTTGAGAAAGGTGGATCAGCAGTTCAAGTAGGCAGCAAAAGATAATCTTTGTCAGGTCTTGTCTCCTTACCAGCTTGACCTGCATCATTAGTTGCTTTTGTACCTGCAAAATTGTTAGACTCTGTACCTACAAAAACTAGCTCATAATTCATAGTCTTGGTTAGTGAATCAATATCAAACAGCCAGTGTGGTCCACTCCCTGCAACATTAGGTGTACTATCACTAAACCTAACATGCAAGTTCTCTTCCACCTTCCTGGTCCTACTATTGAACACTCTAAAAGCTTTGCTATTCATTGAGTATCCAATAAAGAATCCTTCATCAGCATTGCCATCAAACTTGCCTAAGTGATCTATGGTATTCAAGATAGTAATAGGACACCTAAATGGTCTTAAGAATTCTAGCAATGGTTTTCTACCATGTAAAAGTTCATAAGGGGTCTTGTTGTGAGGCTTAACTACTTTACTTCTATTCTGCACATAACAAGCAGTATTAACTGCTTCAGCCCAAAAAGTAGTAGGTAATTTAGAATCAGCTAACATTGTTCTAGCAGCCTCAATAAGTGTCCTATTCCCCCTCTCAGCAACTCCATTTTGTTGAGGAGTTCTAGCTACACTATATTGTCTCTCGATACCTTTCATCTCACAAAACTGGTTCATATCCCTATTCTTGAACTCAGTTCCATTGTCACATCTTATCACTTTAACCTTATGGTTAACTAGGTTTTCTATCTTGGTTATGAAAGCCTTAAGAATGCTACTAGTTTCATCCTTAGTTGCTAAAAAGAAAACCCAAGTAAACCTACTATAATCATCTGTGACAACTAGGCAATACATCTTTTTCATTAAACTTTTTACAAATGTTGGTCCAAATAAATCCGTGTGCAACATATATAAAGGCTGATTTATAGAGTTCACTGCTTTGGTCTTACAAGAAGCTTTATGTTGTTTTCCTTTCTGACAAGCAATACCGATTTCAGTATTTTCATAAACTTTTGAAGTTAAACCTCTTACAAGGTTTCCCTTAACCAATTTATTCATTGTTTTGAAATTTAAATGTCCAAGCCTTCTATGCCAAAGCTTAGATTCACCAGATGTGGCCTTTGCAAAGAGACAAGTCAAACCTCTTTTGGGAACCATATTCTTTAAATCAACACTGTATATGTTCTCTGTTCTAGGAAATTTAAGTAAAACATGACTTTCATCAGTCAACTTAAAGTCAGGAGATAAGACAAAACATTCAGTGTCAGTAAAAAGAACATTGTTCTTTTTGTCACACATTTGTGAGACACTAAAGAGATTAAACTTAAGCTCTTTCACAAAGTACACATTATCAAAATCTAATTTACCAGTTTTTATTATACCTTTTCCAGTGATTTTCCCTCCTTTGGGATTACTCCTAAAAGCAACATATCCTCCATCAATTGCTTCAAAATCTTCAAGATAGGACATGTTTCCAGTCATGTGCCTTGAGCATCCACTGTCAAATACTCCTTTATCTTCTAATTCCACCTGTGGATTGCCCTGCACATAAAGTAAGAAAATCTGTTCATTTTGGGGACCCAAGCCATTACTGACTTGGATCTGCCTTGTGCATCAATATAATCATACCTTTTTAAAACTATGGATGCACTGTTGTTTCAGGAAACATGATTGAAAACTTTAACTTTTGATTTCCAGACCCAACAAGCTGAGGCCATAACAGCATAAAAGTGATTTCCTAAAACAGTATCAGTTATTGCTTTTGGCTTAGGAGTAGAAACTACTGCTTTTGCCTTAGCAGCACTAATTGCTGTATTCTTTTGAATGGGCCTTTTTACAGTTGAATATGCTTTATTTAAAAACTTTGACAATTGTTTAGCACCATTCACTGTTCTTTTTGAGTTAGCAGTACTAACCGATTTAGCAGTATTAGTTACAACTGCAGGTTTAGAAACATTTTGTTTGACAGTTTTCACTGATACTAAACCAGATCTCATTTGTACTGCTTTTGGAACCATGTTTCTTTTAGCATGTGGGTGAGTATTTTGAGAAAAACTTTGATGATTCACCCTCCTAGCATAGTTCCAAACAGGGTTTTGTTACTAAAAACAGTTTTCTTGTAAATGCTCAAAACTACCACAGTGATAACAAGCCTTGTTAAACATCACAAAGTCACTGTCTAATCTTTGTGACATCATTCCATTTCAATTCCTCTGGTTACCTCTAGGCCTGTTAGTGTACACCCTAGGTTTCTCAGTGAAATCAACAGTTTTCCTAGACTCCTTATCACCAAAACTAGGTTTGACAAACTTAACTTGTTCAACACTAGGTTTAACTGTTATACTTTCAACCTTAGGCTTAGTCTTCACTTGTTCCTCATCATCATCAGACACCCTAATCTTCAATAATAGGTGCATCAGAATATGTCTTTTTAGCCATAGGTTTCTCCTCATTAGACTTACTATTTTCTCCTAAAGGCTTAGCATTAGACTCACCTATACAAGACAATTCAGGTATAGGAGGTACATACTTTCCTATTATTGAAAGAGGAACTTCATTGTAACCTATACCACTATCTCTCCTCATACGTTGACACTTTATTATCTTATTTACACTTTCAGATGCAAATTCAAGCTTATTAACCTTAACTTGATGTTTTTCCTTTTCCTGATAAGCTGCATCTTTTTCTTTTTGAGCCTTTTTAACCTTTTAGTAAGTCCTTTAATTTCATGCTCTTTAACATAAAGCTTACCTTCAAGAACATTAACTTTTTCTACATACTCTGACTCATTCTGTTTAAAAAATTCAAGTCTTTCTTCAATGGATTTTAAGCTTACTTTAAAGCCTAAATTATCTAACTTTAACATCTATACCTCTTCTATTAGCTTTTCATTCCTAGCCTTAAGTTCCTCAATAGTATCTAAACAAGATTTAAATGAACAACCAGAATCATTAGATACCTCAGAATTAGAAATTGATGAAGAAGAGTAGGCCATAAGTGCAAAGTTTGGTCCTTCAGCTGCTTGATCACTCCAATCATATCCACCAAGACCATCACATTGAGACACTAAAGTTGTAGAATTAGTAGTTTCCACATGCACAGTTCTCCTTGAAACTCCATTACTCTTGTTGTCTTGGTTTCTTGGTGCCCTACACTCTCTAGCAAAGCAACCTTTCCTATGACAGTTCTAGCATTCAATCTTGGATTTATCAAAACCCATGTTATCCTACCCATTGACCTTGAGGTTTCTCTCAGTCTTCTTCAAAAATCTCCTTGCCCTCATTGTCAACATTGCCATCTGCCACTTCAAGTCCATCTCTTCAAGATCATCTGGATGAATCTGTTCCAGATCTTCATGCACAATTTGAGGACTAGTAGATTGACCAGTTAAGAAAGCATAGATAACAACATCACTCAACTTATCAAGGGTTGTAGACCCAGCAGCATTAACTTGTGTGCCAGCAGTACTAACTCCATGAGCAATATTAACTACTTCATTAGTACTGCTAGAACTGTTATTGGAGGAGGACACAAAAGCTAAGTTTTGTGTGTTTGAGGATGAGCTAGATGACTCTTTGACTTCAAGTTCATAAACTTTAAGATTGTTATACAGATCATCTAAACTCATGGTATCAAGATCAGCCTTGTTTCTCCATACTATATAGTATGTGTATTCCCCTCTGGTAAAAAGCTTCTCAGAAACTTTTGATTGATATCTTCTTGAGGAATTGAGACTTCCACAAGTGCTAGTTGACTAATAAGTTTCTGAAGTCTGTCAAAAGTCTGATCAAGATTCTCAGAACTTGGAGCAGCAAAATTCTCATATTGTTGCTTCAAAAGGTTCTTCCTGGTCTTCTTGGCAGCATCATTCCCTCCAAACCTTTTCTCAATTTCTTCTAGCAACAATTTAGCATCCTTGATGTGGTTGAAAGTCAACTAACGGTCATTAGGAATGCCCATCATTAGAGTGCTTCTTGCCTTTACTTCCAATCTTCTTTGCGCCTTTTCTTCAGCAGTTTTAATAGGCAAGGTAACTTGTTCACCATCAACATTAGTTTCTGTTTTAGGTAAAGAATTTCTAGTCTCTATGACTTCCCACATAGAATAATCAACCATTTGGATATACTGCTCTATTCTCATTCTCCATAGCTCATACTCTCCAGACTTGAGCATTGGCACCTTAGATGCAGTAATCATGTGTGTAGACTCTGACTCCATGTCTTCAGTAAGATGAGTTTAAATAGGTTCTTCTTGATTCTCAGCTTCTAGATCACAAGCTCTGATACCACTTGTTGATCCCAGTTGAACACTTGATCGAATTCCCTTAGCTTGTATAGGTTAAGTAATATTGAATAAATCCAATACAACTTATGTAGAAACTATCTTTGAGTATATTAAAGTTTATGCGGAATTTAAACTTTAATCTTAAGAAGAACTTAACAATAATTATCAAACAAAACACTTCAATATTATTAATAATACGAATACTCAAAAGTATTTCGGTTTACAACCTTGAATTTTTCTAAAGAATCACGTAAAATCATCGTATCTCTATGCCCTAGGACCTCCTTTTATAGACTTAGGAGTCCTAGTCGGCTTACAATTACTTTATATACAAGATAAATCTTTAAAAGAATCTTTTCTATATTTATCTAACCGACTATACATGTTTATCTCATAAGCAGTACTAACTAAACACTCTAGCAGTTGTATCTTTAACTCTATCAGCTTTAACTCTTCAGCAGTAGTAAGTTTATACTAACAGTACTAACTTTTCTTCTAGCAGCACTAACTACTTAGAATATTTTCCTTCAAGTTCAGCAGCAGTTGTAACTCTGAAACCAGTTGTAACTCTGAACTAGTAGTTGTAACTTGTAGTCTAGCAGTAGTAACCACTTAGTGTATTTTCTTTAACATCATCAGCAACACTAGCAGTAGTAAAATACACAAGCAGTTGTAACCTTTGCAGCTAGCAGCAGCAATGACTTAGAGCATTTCTCATTAGCAGTCTTAACCATGTAAGCAGTAGCAACTCTAAAACCCAACAGTCAGTACCCTGGTTATGCCGTAACTCTCTGGTAAAGTTACGGAGTAACTTTCTTCTGTCTTCCAAACCAACATTAATTTCCTGCAAAACAGCACTAGAACTATCGATGCTATTAGTTACTTGGTGCTCGTGTGCTGTTTGATGTATAGGAGCTATGTCATTGCTTCTAGACCCACCCTTTCTTGTTGTTTCCTTGTTAACGACACACACAGACTCTATTGGATGACATTTTCCCCTTTCATCCACATTAAAAACGAGTTTATTATTCTCAATTTCTAAAGAAATGCGTTTATTGAAAACATCAATCACAGCCCGTGTTGTAGCAAGGTGGGGTCTTCCTAGAATTAAAGGTATTTCTAGGTCCTCTTCCATATCAAGAATGACAAAATCCATCAGAAAAGTGAACTTGTCAATTTTAACTAAGACATTTTCTAAAACTCCCTTGGGTATGCTAACAGTTCGGTCGGCCATTTCTATAGTCATGCAAATAGGTTTGATAGGACCTAAGTTAAGTCTTTTGCACATAGAAAATGGCATGATGCTAATACTAGCCCCAAGGTCGACTAGAGCATTATTGACACATAAATTATTAATAGAGCAAGGACGGAGAAAACTTCCTGGGTTTTTTCCTTTGGATGTAAGAGGTTTTGAATGACGGCTGAACAACACTCATTCAGCCTGATTTCCTCTCCCACCATTATTGGTTCATCAACAAACCAGCTTCTTTTTTCTGGAGATGGCTCAATGAAGTCTTCATTTCCATCTTCGTACTCGGGTTCATCCTGTTTAGATAAGTTAGAAAAGTAATCAAGTTCTTTGTCCGAGTACCTAAAAGGAGTGTAAAGGGGTTCTCCATTGCTGGTAAATATTGCTTTGCATGCTCCGGGGTCCTTAGAACAACTAGCCTTGTCTCTTTTTTTTTTCTCTTGAACCCCATTTGTTAGTAGCCCAATTTTAGCCTCAAGACTTCTAAGTGTTTCATCATGAGCCTTGAGATTCAAATTGGTTCCTTCTTGAAAGTTCTTCAGCCATTTCTCACGCTCAGCATGCTTCTTAGCAGAATCATCAAGGTACTTTTGAATTAACTCTTCCAAACTAGATCTTCGCTCTCCAAAAGGCGGCCGGTTGTCAACTCTTGAGTAGTAGCCTTGAGGTCCCACACGATATTTTGCACCATTATTGTTTCCTTGAAAAAGTCTGCTTTCACCATACTTGACTTCTGCAACTCTTTCATCTTCATCGTTCAATGAACAATCTTTGGCGAGGTGAGCTCCACCACAAGTCTCGCATCCTACTAGAATAGCATGCACATTTTCCTTCAATTTCTTCATATCCCTGCCAATACTTTCAAGTTTGTTAGTGATACCCGCAATACTATCCATGTTACCACCAATGCTCCTACTGCTTCCTTCATCATGCCATTTTTGCGAATGGTCTGCCATGTCTTGAATTGCTGCAATGGCTTGAATAGGAGTCATCCCAGGGATCGGCCCCTAAGAGTCAATCATTTTCCTTGTGGCAATGTTGATTCCCTTGTAGAAAATGTTGACCATTTGATGTTTGTTGAGGTCATGAGTTGGGCACCTGTAAAGGAGATCATTGTACCTTTCCCAAGCTTGGTACAATGTCTCGTCACCGTCTTGCTTGAAGTTGTGAATATCTTCAAGCTGTTTTGCCGTCTTTGAAGAAGGGCAATAACGTTGGATGAATGATCTCTTGAGGAGATCTCATGTGCTAACGCTTCCTATCGGCAACCGATCAATCCATCATTTTTCTGCTCCAGTAAGTGTCATAGGAAACACTCGGAGCATAACTGCATCGTGAGAAACTCCGGGAATGTTGAAAAGTCTCGCTATGTACAAGACGTTTTCAATATGCTCGTGAGCATCTTTGGTCTTGTTTCCGGAAAAAGGGTCTTTTCTCAATTCCCGTATGAATTGATTCTTGATCTCGAAGTGAACATCCGTTCCAATAACTGGCCTAACCACACCAGACCCTTGCTCTTCTCGCGTTAATGCGAGGTATTCCTCGAGGGTAAGTGTATCGATGTCAACTTCACCCATGGTACCTGAACCTTGAAAAGAGATCGTGAGATGTTTGAAAAATAAACAAAAAATTAAAACTTAAACAAAATCCTAAAATAGCTCCATGGCAGCGGCGCCAAAAACTTTTTGTGGGATTTCTGACCAGGTTTTATATTTATAAAGTCCTCGTCTACCTATGGTTTACCTAATGCACTAACGGGCTGTGTACCCGATCGTGTGTAGTGTAGTATTTGGTAAAACCGAGGTCGTCCCAAGAGCTATGCTTGTGGATCTAATTTAAGTTATAGTGTCACTGGTTTAAAGGGGGTTTTGTAAATTGATTAATTAAACTAAAGAAACAAAAGCAATAAAAACGTGGAAAGATATCAGTTGGGAGAAACGTGCTAGCCTAGTTACTAATCTTGCTATGCCATGATTACGTTTTCTATTAATGTTTTCTATCGCTCCACATGTGGTTTTAAGTCAACTAGACTCAGTTGGTCAATTCGTCTAGTCCTATCTTCCATAACGTTCTATTCCGTAACCTAATGATTACAAGAGTTTGTGGGTTTACGAAATGGGAGAGTCAGTACGTGCCGCTACAATCTAAGACTTATTTAATGGAACCCAGCCTTTCGGATCTTAGGTTCCCCCTGACTTCTTAAGCATTTCAGTTGGAAGGTGCTTGTTTAGTATAATTCGCACGCAAGATAGTGATCGTCCTATGGTCAGTTCTTACCAATACTCGCAACCTGATTCACTAGGGTCCTATGGTCAGTTCTCTTAGCTTCCTAGATACTACCCAAACTTCCATGCTACCAAAATAAGGGTGTCCCAAAATAAGAAAATAAAGTATACATATAAAGTGATAAAGAACGAGAAAACTACATCATAACACTAACAATTTCATAACTAGGCTAACACCAAAGGTGTTTAGCCTCTCATATTAAAGCATGCAGAAAATTCAATGTCTAACATCATGAATGAAGACATGGAATTGAATACAATAATGTAATATAAAATTCTAAAACTTTTGTGGTGATAAGCGTGAATTCTCCCTTGGAAATGACTTGTATGCTGCTGAAAATCGTCCTCCTTGAAGCCCTTAAACGTCTCTGATTTTTGTGTTTTGAGAGGATATGTAAAAATGCAGGGCTTGTATTTATAGCCTCGTCCAAACGAATAAGAGTATTTATTCAAGTAAATTGATACAAATGATGAACATATTAGGGGGAAATTGACACTAAAATATCAGGACTATTTGATGCTATCAGTTATGAACTAAAATCTTCTTTTACTTATGATGTAAACTCTTGAAACTATGTCCTTTTGTAAAGTCTTTATTAATGAAATTAAACGTGTATTTTCAAACGACTCATAAAGAGGTCGTTTGTTATGACTTGTAAATTTGTTCCATGAAAGTCACGCCCCGATATCTTCCGCTGTGATCTTGGGGGTGTGACATGTATGTATAATATTGATGCAAGTTTCTTGATGTTAGTTGTTCAATGTTATGACAGTTTGTTAAAATGTTTGACTCTTGATGGCCAAACTCAGCAAAATGACCAAAACAAATGATCAATAAACCAGCTAACTTATGATGGTCAAAACTTAGAAAACAAAGCAAACAAATGCTACAACCTTAGCAAACAAAGCAACATGAAAAACATACATCTAAGCCAAATAAACCAACTTACTTATGATGGTCAAAACTATCAGAATGACCAAATACATTAAACAACCTGTGATTTTTCAGGTCATTATATATCTATAAACTCAAAATATTTTATTTTGAAAATTCACGCGATTACTTTCACGATACTTATTTAGTTCAATCGCATAAACTCAGAAAACATTATTTGTGCACAAACGACTTTACACTAAACTTAGTCTACATATTTCTGACGTAATATATTTATTACAAGTACATTTTTCCAATTATACATTTACGGTCTTAAATTATTTACGTAGTTACGTAAACATATACTTTTACACTTCCATGCATGCATAAATATTTCCAATACACATCTGCACTTAAACTAATACATTATAACAAAAAATTTATAAACACTACACACTTTTACACCTTGTTCGAACTACTTGGAGCCCAAGTAGTCAAATTGTGCTTTGACTTTTCTTAAAAACCAATTAACCTACACTTAGCCACTTTAATCACCACATTAAGACCTTAATTAGACACCTTTGGAGCCCAATCCATTTTGTCCCCCTCCCCCCCCCCCCCCATTTTGCCCCCCCCCCCCCCCTTGCTTGCTTTCGGCCAACCAACATCAACACCATATCACGTTCTTTTTTTTATTAACCTAAAACTAGCTAGTGTATATAATAATAGAATGTGCCATGCTAGGGTTTGTGTATATAAGCTTAGAGATTAGGGTTTCTTACATTTTGCTAGCAAAATTAACACACAAACTCCTCTCTTGACCTCCCAACTTTCGTCACACATTATGGAAACAAGAACAACAAGAAACTTTGGGTTTTTAGAAGATACATAGCTTGGTTAAAGTTTATTTTGATTAAGGGTTAAGCTTTAGAAGTTATTTGGGTTTAATAGGTTGAGTTAGTGTTCTTTGATCTTGTAATCACCAACACATATCCAAGGAGGTATAAAACTATTTACTTACTTTTCCTACTACTTAATTTCATAACATGTATGTTTATAAATGATTTAAACATCAAAACAAATGTAAAATTATCACCATATCATGTTTGCAACCAAGTATTGTTTAAAAATGAGAACTAGTAAGGATTTACCAAAAATATGATTCTTGATGTTGTTGAGACTTTATAAAATTGTTTGATAAATTTAGCAACTAGTTATGTTAAGATGTACAATTATTTCTGTGTTACAAAATATATATACTTGTGTAATTAATATAAAACTTGAGTTATTATTTATTTAATTATATCCTTATGTATTTAATTATGTTGTTGAAGAAATTGGTGGAAGGATTTAGGATTAGTATGGAGTTGAAAGTGTTGTTGGAAGTTTTGGTAATTAAACTAGTGTTTTAGAAAATATTGTTTGCTGATTTGGACATTTTTTGAGGTAAAACGGGTTTTTAGAGTCGAGTTGAGTTCCCGAAAGCTTAAAAACAAGAATCTATACTTAAATACTTTTCCGTGGACATATTATTCATTAAAAACGGATTTATAACGAAGAAGTTACGAGGTTTTAAAGTTTTGACTAAAACTATATTATTTTTCAGAAAAACTGCACATTACGTGCTGATTTGCACGGTTACCGGGGCAACCCAGGCTGTTAAGGTCGGGTTGGGTGACCGAAAGTTTGAAAACATGAAATAAGTTCCAAAACATACTTAAACGAATAAGTTACGACACGTTAAAGTTTTTATTAAAAACTACTTGATTAGAAAATTTCAGCTTTTCACTCTAATAGAAAGCATGTTGTCCGCATATTTTCAAAGTCGTTTTTGAACGCCTAAAAGTCCAAACGAGCTAAAACGCTCTAAAGAAATATTGTAGAGTCTTATATAAATTATATATACGAGTCGGGAGTTTTCCAAAATACTTAAAAGCTATCCAACTACGGTTTATTAAGGACGAACACTTGTAAACTTTATATAAAGTAATTAAACATAGTACTAGTTAACGAACTAAGACGTAAAGTATGTTTCACTTATAAAACTCAAATGCAAACATGTACGGGTGATATGGTATTTATAAAAATTACATCCACATTATTTTAATGTCTCACAACCTAAGACGCCACATTATTTAATTAGGTTACGGACAGTTCGAGCATCGTTTTTCGTGCGCACATTTCTAGTACTTTATTTCTTGACTATTTGAGGTGAGTTTCATAGCCCCACTTTTACTTGTTTATACTTGTTTTGAAGTATACTCGGGGTGAGAATGCTATGCTTATATTTTCATTTTTACATACAGACACAAGTACATAAAACATTTGCCATTAAATTCCCCATTTCATGAACCGTTAATTACGTAGTAAGCGCGAGTGCTGTGAATAGATCTATTGGGGGTAAACTCCCCCGTCCGGGTTGGTCGCTCCAACTTATCAAACGGACGCATTTCATTTGATGTCGTACAGGTGCTTGGTAAGGCACCTGTTTGGGGTGAATACATAAACTAACTGTCAAGGATTCAGTGTCATGAGCTTAATGCAACAGTAATACTTTACATAAACAAATTTGAAATATAATTGTCGTAGAAATCTTGTGGTTCGCACTTTGACATTTACATTTACCTAAACCTATGAACTCACAAACTTTTTAGTTGACACTTTTAGCATGTATTTCTTAGGTTTGCGATTGTTGACTTGTATTTAGAGCTGGCATAACAGGTCTGACATGACACGAACACGATAAGACACGAACCTGTTAAGGCTAAACACGAACACGACACGATAACTAATCATGTCAATTTTTCCAAACACGAACACGACACGAAATTTAATAGGTTACACGATAAGAAACCTGGTAAGAGACCTGTTAACAAAAATCATAAATTTAAACCAGCGAACCTGTTAAGGAACCTACTAAGAAACCTGCTAAGGAACATGTTAAAGACATAAAACCTGTTAAGACACGATAAGAAACCTGGTAAGAGACCTGTTAACAGGTCTTAACAGGTCTTATCGTGTCTTAACAGGTTCCTTAACAGGTTTCTTAGCAGGTTTCATTTAGTACATATGTATATTCGTGTCTTATCGTGTCTTAACAGGTCCGGATCTGTTAAGACACGAATGAAAATTTCATTCGTGTCTTAACAGATCCGGACCTGTTAAGACACGAAACCTGTTAAGGCCAAACACGAAACCTGTTAAGACCAGGTCGTGTCGTGTCGTGTTAACAGGTCTGATTCCATCAAAGAATTGGCTAGTCCAAAAGCAAACGGCTTTTGGTAAAGACAAAACAAATCCGTTGATAGCTGATGGTTTGCTAAAAATCATATGGTTATCAATGTACCATGGTCTTACTCACCAAAACATTGGCTACTCTAGTAGTTAATGGCTATCTGGTAAAGAGACATCAAATCCATTAATTTTCAATGATTCACCTCTCACAGGAGTTAACACACCTGGAAGTGATGAGAATAGTATGAAACTTAAAAGAATTGATGTACAAGTAGTCATGGTTGCTGAAAAGATCAGATGGACTGAAGATCAGATGGTGAAAAGATTGTTAAAGTCAAGGTTGTTGCACAAAGTTCAAATATGCTGATTTGAAGTGTTAGAGATCAAGATAATTCCAAGAGTTCAGAGTTCAATCCTCAAGAAGCTTATTCAGAAGGAACTTGAAGTTCATGAAGCATGAAGATCAAGTTAGGGGAGGATTGTTGGGAATTATCACAAGACAAGACTTAATATGAAGAACAGACTTAAGTTTGCTGGGTTACGTAGTTAAGTCTGTTAGTTGTATTCATGTAATAGTTAAGTCTGCCAGTTCATTGTTAAGTCTGGTAGACATAGTTACTTAGTTAAGTCTGGTTGACTGTATTAGTTAAGTCTGTTTATTAATTATAGTAAAGTCGGTTAGCTATAAGTTAGGAAAGGATACGTAGTTATCTTAATAGAAGATACGTATATCCTTCTACACGTTTTGTATCTAGGGTTTCCTTGGTGTATAAAAGGAACCCTAAGGCTCAAGAGTTGTACATGCGTATTGATTGAAAGTTAGTAATATACGAAGTTAGTATTATTGTGTTCTTCATTGTTGATTGTTTAGATTCCGCATAAACATTCAATTCATTGTTAGAGTTTCTCACTTAGATCAACTTGGATTTATTTAAGTTGTCTAACAAGTAACAAAGGCTACTTGGATCCATAATCCGTGTGGACCTACAAGTGGTATCAAAGCCTGTAAAGAGACTCTAAGTTCTAAGAAACACAAAAACCACAGACTCAAATTCACTCCAATAAACCTTGCACAATGTCTGAGTTTGAGAAGAAGACTGATGATTTCTCAAACCATCCCAGTGATGATGAGAAATCAACCCATGAAGATGAAAAATCTGAAGCTGGCACATCTAAACCACAACAAACTATCCCTGCAACAACAACCATATCCAACATAAAACTCCCAATCCTGAAGAAGGAAGAATATGACATCTGGGCTATGGAGATGGAGCACTATCTAGAGTATATTGATAACGAAGTCTGGAAGGTCATACAGAATGGGAATTCGAAAAAGAGGATTTCGGTTGGTAAAGATGGAGTGGTTAGGGTGCTACCACCAGTATCTGCTGAAGAGATACATACTGTAGAAAAGGAGAGAAAGGCTAGGACTATGCTGCTGATGGCAATTCCCAAGGAGCACTTGAGAAGGTTTCATGGCATGAATGATGCCAAGGAAATTTGGGAGGCTATCAAGAAAAGATTTGGAGGGAATGCTAACTCCAAGAAGATGCAGAAGGCTGTTCTTAAACAGCAATTTGAAGCATTTAGTGTATCCAGTTCGGAGGGGTTGGAAAAAGGTTATGACAGGTTTCAACACCTTCTATCACAATTGGAGGTTCATGGTGCTGTTGTGTCTGAAGAAGATGCAAACCACAAGTTTCTCAGATCACTACCAACAGAATGGTCAAGTGTGACAATGACCATGAGAATGATGGAAGAAATTGACACCATGACAACTGATGACCTGTACAACAATCTTCGGGTTTTTGAACAAGAAATCCAAGGAAACACAAAAGCATCTTCAAGTTCTACCAATGTTGCCTTTGTTTCTCAAAGCAAGGGCAGCACTAACTAGGTTAAGTCTGGCGGTTTTAATTCTGGTGGTTATGAAACTTCTTCAAGCTGCATGAGAGTGAGAGATGCTCCTGCAGGCTTTGCTGATGAAGTAGTTTACTCATTTTTTGCTAAGCAACCAGAAGAGAAGGACTTCATCAGTGAGGATCTGGAACAAATTAATGATATTGAAGTTGAAGAGATGGATATCAAATGGCAAATTGCCATGATTGCTCTCAGGATTAAGAAGTTTTACAAGCAAACTGGGAGGAACATTAGGTTTGATGGGAAGACACCAGTGGGGTAAAACAGGAGGACTGTTGAGTGCTACAAGTGTCACAAACATGGTCACTTTGCTAGGGATTGCAAGGAAACGATGACTACTGATGGGAACAGGAAGAAGGGTTATGACTCTCAAGATGATGAGAAGCTGAAGAAGAATCAGATGAGCATGTTGACACTGGAAGCTGGAGCTGTGAATTAGGATGACCACACACCAGAGGAAGAAGTGCCAAACCATGCACTTATGGCTATTGGTTCCAGTAATGAGGTATCTTTGTGTTCCAAAATATGCATTGATTCATACAATCATCTTAAAGCTTTGTGTGATGAACAATTAAAAGAAATAGGTTATCAGGAAGTAAAAATTCTGGCTTATACTAAGGCTGTTAAAACTTTAGAAGCACAAATAGTCACCTATCAAAAACAACAAGCTTCCTTAAATGAAAAACTCACCTTTCAGGCTAATGAAATATATGAAAAGGATGAAAAACTTAAGAAATATAGAAGAATTGGCATGAAAGCAGTGAGAGAAATAGATGAATTGCAAAAGAGAGTCGACAAATGGACCCAGTCTGCTAAATGTTTGGATAGGATAATAGAGTCTGGTATGAGTTCTACTTGTAAGATTGGTTTAGGTTATGGGATATACTCAGATAAGGAAATTTTAAGCTATGAGAAAGAGATGGCTAGAACAGTGTTTGTATGTAGAGAAGATGATTCTGCTGGTAAACCAGTCTACAATAGGTTCATTAAAACTGATGATTTTAAAGGGGTGCCACCTCCATTAAGTGGAGATTACACTCCTCTACAAAAGGAAGACCTTGATGATTCTTTGTTTGTATATGGTAAAAAGGGTCCTATATATCCTGAGACAGGCAACTCAGATGACAAATCAAGTGAATACTCTACCTGTCAAACTAATGACAGTGAAGGATCCACTAGAGATGTTTCTGAGCAGTCTGAATCAGAATCAGAGAGTGAACCTAAAGAAGTTTCTGAGTCAGAATTTGTCAAACATAGTGAACCAGTTGTGACTACACCCAAATCTGATACAGATAAACCTAGTTGTGATACTCACATAAAATCTCCTAGGAAGTCTGTCAAAAGTCAAGAGTCACCAAAATCTGATAGGATGAGAAGAGTGTACAAGAAAACCTACAAGTTTGGTCCTAAAAGATGTTTTGTGTGTGGAAGTCTAAGTCATCTAATAAAAGACTGTGATTTTCATGAGAATAGGATGAAAAGAGAGGCTGAACTTAGAAAGCAGAAGAGTGTTAATACTGGCCATATGAATGTTAAACCAGTTTGGAATAGTGCAAGCAGAATTAATCATGCTAACCAATTTGATCTTAGACCAACACAATTTAATTCTGATAGATCAAATATTAATTCTGGTTGGTCAAATGTTAATACTGTTAGGTCTAATGTTAATTCTGGTTGGTCATCAGTTAATTCTGTTAGACACAATTTTAATTATCGTAGGCCAAATGTCAATTCTGGGTATGTTAATCCTGTTAGACCCAGACAACCAGTAAATTGACCATAGGTGAATATAAATAATCAAATAAATCATTTTTCTGAACCACATTCACCTGTAAGGAGACCCATTGTAAGAGATCATGGGGGGTCTGCTGTTAAGGCCTCAGCATGTTGGTCTTGGGATCCATTTAAGAATACAGTTACCTATGAATCCAAGAACAACAGTGGAGCTCATACAAGACTTATAAATATGTTGATCCACAAGGCAGACCCAAGCCTGCAGAGGCCTGGGTCCTTGAAAGAAACTAATCTCTTTTCTTTATGTGCAGGATCATCCACTCAAGAATATGGAAGATAAAGGAATATTTGAAAGTGGGTGCTCTGGGCAAATGTCTGGTAACAAGAATCATCTGAAGGATTTTCAAGAATTCAAAGGAGGTTCTGTTACCTTTGGAGGTAGTAAATGTCAGATCATTGGTAAAGGAAGGATTGTTGTAGGCAATTTAGGGTTTGACAATGTATCTTTTGTAAAAGAACTAGGGCAGTTTAACATTTTCTCAATATCACAAATTTGTATTAAGCAGCATAAGGTGCTTTTTACTGAATCTGAATGTTTTGTGTTGACTTCTGACTTTAAGATGCCTGATGAAAGTCAGATACTTCTCAAAGTACTAAGACAATACAACATGTACAGCTTTGATATGAAGCAACCTGATCCTGCAAAAGGTTTTTCCTGTTTGCTTGCAAAAGCCACTTTGGATGAATCTAAATTGTGGCATAGAAGGTTAGGTCATGTTAACTTTAAGAACATAAATAAACTTGTGAAGAATAACCTAGTTAGAGGCTTACCTTCCAAGGTTTTTAAGAATGACCATACCTGTGTAGCTTGTAATAAGGGCAAACAGCATAGGGCTTCTTGTAAGGCTAAGTTAGATAGGTTTGTTACTGAGCCTTTGCATACCTTACATATGGATCTGTTTGGCCCTACATCTGTACAAAGTATCAACCATGATAGCTACTGCCTTGTCATCACTGATGATTGCACTAGATTTTGTTGGGTGTTCTTTATGTCTACGAAAGATGAAACAACTCCATTAATTCAAACTTTCATTAGGCAGATAGAAAACCAACTTAATAAAAAGGTTAAGATCATTAGGTCAGACAATGGCACAGAATTTAAGAATAGGAGCATGATTGAGTTTTGTGGTAATAAAGGAATCAAGCAACAATATAGCAATGCTAGAACTCCACAACAGAATGGAGTTGCTGAGAGAATGAACAGGACCCTGATTGAGGTAGCTAGGACTATGCTAGCAGACTCACTCCTACCCACAACCTTTTGGGCTGAAGCAGTAAGTTGTGCTTGCTACATATTCAATAAGGTTAGAGTGACCAAGCCTCAAAATAAAACACCTTATGAGCTTGTTTTTGGCCATAAACCAGTTGTTAGCTATATAAGGCCTTTTGGGTGCCATGTTACCATTCTTGATACACTCAGTGTGCTTGGCAAATTTGAAGGAAAGTCTGATGAGGGGTTTCTAGTTAGGTATTCACTGAATAGTAAGGCCTTTAGGGTATACAATTTAGTGACCAAGAGGGTAGAAGAGAATCTTCATGTTAATTTTCTTGAGGAAAAACCCAATGTGAATGGACTAGGTCATAGATGGATGTTTGATATTGACTATTTAACTGATTCTATGAACTATATTCTTGTCTCTAAGGAGAATCAAGCTAACCCTGATGCAGGTTCCATAGAAGTAACTAACAATGCAGGTACCCAAGTTACTTCTGATGCAAGCACTGCTGAGCAAGACAAGGAAATTGAGGAGCTTATTGTGATTCCTACCACAGAAGTCAAACATGTTGCAGCTGATGAAGGAACAAAGAAATCTTCTCCAAAGAAGAAGGAGACTGTGAAAAAGCCTCAAGCAGAAAGGAAAGAGGCTTCTCCTACTAAAGTGTCAGAAGATATTTCATCTTTCAGAGAAGAAATGAATGCTTTGGCTGACAAACATCTTGGGAAGAAGGCTACCAGCACTAACTTGGTTAAGTCTGGTAGTGAATTCATTAATTCTGCTACCAGTACTAACTTAGTTAATTCTGGTAGTGATGCTGTTAATTCTGCTCAACCTGAATCTACTCCAAATGCTGATTTTGATGATTCTGAGATGCTAGAACTTGAGTTCTTTGATAATCCAAGTGAAGGAATTTTTGATGGGGCTTCTTATGATGAAGAAGGGGTAATCACTGACTTCAACAACTTACCCACAGAAGTGGATGTAAGTCTAGCTCCAACACTCAGAATTCACAACATTCATCATAAAAGTCAGATAATTGGCGATCCCAAGTCAGCTGTTCAAACCAGAAGTAAAGTGCAAAAGTTTCCTTAATCTCATGCACTTATCAGTCTTATTAAGAAGCAGCAAAGGGTCAACCACAAGGACCAACAACATTGTCTGTTTGCTTGTTTCCTTTCTCAAAAGGAACCCACCAAGGTCTCTGAAGCACTTGAATATGAGAGTTGGGTGGAAGCAATGCAGGAGGAGTTGTTGCAGTTCAAATTGCAAAAAGTTTGGGTTCTGGTAGATCTACCTAATGGGGCTAAAGTTATAGGCACAAAGTGGGTCTTCAGAAACAAAAGGGAAGAAAGAGGAGTAGTTGTTAGGAACAAGGCAAGATTAGTAGCACAAGGGTACAGACAGGAGGAGGGAATAGACTATGATGAGGTTTTTGCTCCTGTAGCCAGAATTGAGGCTATCAGGTTATTTTTAGCCTATGCATCATATATGGGGTTCATAGTCTATCAGATGGATGTCAAGAGTGCATTTATGTATGGCACTATAGAAGAAGAGGTTTATGTACACCAACCTCCTGGCTTTGTTGATCCTGCTCACCCCAAGAAGGTATACAAAGTCATTAAAGCTTTGTATGGTCTCCATCAAGCTCCTAGAGCTTGGTATGCAACACTCTCCAACTTCCTTGAAGAGCATGGGTACAAAAGAGGTGTGATAGACAAGACCTTGTTCATCAAAAGGAACAAGAAGGATATCATCCTAGTCCAAGTTTATGTGGATGATATCATTTTTGGTTCTACTAAAAGGTCTTGGTGTGAGGAGTTTGAGGCATTAATGAAGGGAAGGTTTCAGATGAGTTCAATGGGTGAGCTCACATTTTTCCTTGGACTGCAAGTGAAGCAAAAAGAAGATGGCCTCTTCATTTCTCAAGACAAGTATGTTGCTGAGATCTTGAAGAAGTTTGATTTTACAAATGTGAAGACTGCAGTCACTCCCATAGAGAACAAGGTGCCATTGACAAAAGATGAAGATGCTGATGATGTGGATGTGCACCTCTATAAATCAATGATAGGTTCTCTAATGTATCTAACAGCCTCTAGGCCTGATATAATGTATGATGTGTGTGTATGTTCTCGTTTTCAGGTTACTCCAAAGACTTCACATCTTCATGCTGTGAAGAGAATCTTTAGGTATCTAAAGGGCAAACCCAATTTGGGCCTTTGGTATCCTAAAGAGTCATCTTTTGACCTGGAAGCCTATTCAGATAGTGACTATGCTGGAGCAAGTCTTGATAGGAAATCCACAACAGGAGGTTGTCAATTCCTTGGAAGAAGATTGATTTCCTGGCAATGCAAGAAGCAGACCATTGTGGCTACATCAACAACTGAAGCTGAGTATGTAGCAGCTGCCAATTGCTGTGGACAAGTCTTGTGGATTCAGAATCAAATGTTGGATTATGGTTTGAACTTTATGAACACTGTAATTCACATAGATAATGAGAGCACTATCTGTATAGTTAAGAACCCTGTGTACCACTCTAAAACTAAGCATATAGAAATAAGGCATCACTTCATTAGGGATTGCTTTGAAAAGAAACTAATAAGAGTGGAAAAGATACACACAAACTTAAATGTGGCTGATTTATTAACCAAAGCCTTTGATGGACCTAGGTTTAATTACTTAGTGGTTAATATTGGTATGATGAACCTATAGCTGGAATTAAGGGGAGGTTACATTTAAGGGGAGGTAAAATGTAAAGTTTGTATAATAACCAGTACTTAGTAGTTAATTCTGATAGCTTTAGAAGTTAATTCTTGTAGTAGAGTTAATTCTGGTAGTTAATGTTTTTTTGTTTTTTTATTTTAGTTGCAAAATCGTATGTTTGTGTGTTTTTCTTGGTTTTTGTACTAATTTTTTCCAGGAACAACATGGATTGGTGATGCTCAGATGCTTTGCAAGTGATTTCTATAAGTGTTTGTCTGATATTTTGGTTAAGTCTGGTGAGTCATTGGTTAAGTCTGGTTGACCATTTTTAAGTCTAGTAGTGTTAAAATGTAAAAATATCTTTTTTACCGTTAGGTCTGGTCGTACATTTAATGTTTTTCCTATTTAAATATTACCGTTGATATTTTTTTTGGGAAAACGAAGTATATATGGATGAGATTTAATTACTGTTTCATCTTTATCCATTATTTGCTTCTTATTTTAAAATCTTAATTTTCGGCCAAGATCACTCTGTTTTTAACCGCCAGTATAAACCCTAAGTCAACAAGTTAACCAGCACTTACCAACCATCCATGGCTTCTCTAAAGTTTTGTGACAAGCACAACCAGGTTGGTTTCTTGAAGAAACCAAACAAAAGTGAAGGTTTTGAGCAGATTGTGGATTTCTTGAGAGGTTCTTCCATTCGGTATGCTTTAACTCATAATCCTACAATCTATGCTTCCCTAGTTAAGCAGTTTTGGGGGTCTGTTACCTCTGAAACTCTTGCTGATGGGACACCACAGTTAAGGGCAACAATAGATACACATGATTTCTTTATCACTGAAGCATCCATAAGGAGTAGTCTTCATTTGGATGATGCTTCAGGGGATTATATATTGCCCAATGATGAACTTTTAGAGGGTATGAGAACCATAGGCTATCCCACTGAAGGTACCTTTACTTTTTGGAAAAACTTTTTCTCACCACAGTGAAAGTTTTTGATTCATCATTTGCTCCATTGCCTAAGTCCCAAGAGTGGTGGATGGGATCAGTTTGGAAGCAACATTGCTTCTGCATTGGTCTGTCTTTCACTTGGAAAGACTTTTAATTTTTCAAAACTTATTTTTGATGGCATGGTAGCCAATGTAAACAGTAAGCACAAATTTCTAATGTATCCTCGATTTCTGCAAATGATTTTGAATTTTGAAACTGATAATAAAATGCAGACTTATGAATGTGTGGTTTTTAAAGATAAAATATTTGCTAACATGAAAAGGGGTTTTTCTGGGGCTCATAAGCCACTTTTGCCTGCTATGCTTTCTGGTACAACTAACATTGCAGGTACATCTAGTGCTGCACAAGTGGAGCCAACTCATGAGGAGCAAACCCAGGAACAACCAAGATCACCTACACCACAACCACCATCTCATACACCCTCACCTCAATAGCAAACCCATGTACCCTCTCCTATTCATGAGGAGGAACCAGCTCAGATGACTGTGGATACCCTTTTAGAGCTAGTTCCACAACTAGTAACTAGGATCACTGCATTGGAGAAGGCAAACAATACAATGAGGTCTGCTATTGTAACATTGGTCAAGAAGGTCAAAAAGATGGAAAAAGTCATGAAAGACAAAGGGGTTGATTTTGATGACCAAGAGGGTGCTGATGAAAATTCTTCCAAACAGGGGAGGAATTTGGATGAGGAACAGACTTTTAAGACTCCAGCTCAGGATAAACAAACTGAAGGTGCAGATATAAGTCCTGAAGGAATGGAAGCAGCAGAAACATTAGCCCAATCTCTGAGCAAAATTCAACAAGAAAAGAAGAAAAGAAGGCTAAAAAGGAAGTTGATAATTGATGAAGAGATTGATTCTGATGAAGAAATGGTTAAGTCTGCTGAGGGTGTTAAGTCTGTTAGTGTTGAAAATAAGTCTGGTGATGTTATTAAGTCTGGTGGTGATAATTCTGGTCAAGAAAAGTCTGGTGAGCATGTTAGTTCTGTTGATGATGCTATTAAGTCTGGTGAGGTTAAATCTGCTCAGGAGGATAAGTCTGTTGGCACACAAAGGGAAGGAAAACAAATTCTGATTGAAACTCCTAAACCCAAGAAGTCAAAGAGGCAAGAAAGAGAAGAGGAAGCATCTCTAGCTGAGATTGCTAGGATACAAGCTGCTGAACAAGCAGAAATGGAAAAAGAGGAAGAGCAAAAGAGGCAAGATGAGATGCTTGCAAAGAAGTTGTCAGAAGAGTCTACTGATGATCCTCTTATGTCAATGATTCAAGATGATGATGAGCTAAGAGCAAAGTTGGAGGAGCTCAAAGCTATTGAAGGGTTGACTACAGAAGAGAAAGCCAAACAACTAGCAGAATTCATGAATGCTAGAAGGGTTTCAGAAACTTTGGGGGATTTCATGTCAAAGATAAAGCAAACTCAAAAGAAGAGTGGTGCTAGAAAGAAGCTCACTAAGCAACAAAAGATGTCAGATATGAAAATTTACTTGAAGAATATGGAGCATTCCAGTTTTGATAAGATGAAGGGAATGTCATATGAAGAAGTACAAAAGTTTTACCTCAGATCTTATGAAAGAGATCACAATTACAATCCTATTGATTATGAGGATTCAATCAGAAGGAGCTTTAAAAGGCAAAAAGTGTTTGAAGAAGAAAAGATAGAAAAGGTGAGTGAAATTGAAAAGGAATCTGAGGCTGAGAAAGTGTCTGATGTTGTGCAAGAAAAGAAAGAAGTCAAAAAGCCAATTATAAAGTGGACAAGAAGAAAAAGTATAGCAAGAAAAAGTATATCCAAGAAGAAAGTACAAGAGGAAGAAGAATCAGAAGAAGAGGAGCCTTCATCTGAAGAGTTTACTATGGGATCAATTCCTGAGAGTTCTGCACAACCAGCCAAGATTGTCAGATATCAAATCATTAAGACTGGTTTGAGGGCAGCTTATCAGATCATAAGGGAGGACAACACTGATGTAGTGTATTTAAACTTTCCAGGGTTGTTAAATGATGTAACTAGGGAAGATCTCAATGAGTTGTACAAATTGGTGAATATCAGACATGGAGACACTAGACCTGAGGAGGAGTTTGAAAGGGTCTTTTGGGGAGATTTAAAAGTTATGTTTGAGCCACCTTCAAGAACAGATGAGATTTGGAAGTTGCCATATCAACAAGAGATTGTTAGGTGGAGATACTTTCACAGTTGTAAGGTACATTGCTTATCTTTGCAGATGGCTCATATTTATATGCTTGCAGAAGTGGAATATCCCTTACCACCTAGGGTCTACAAAGAAATGTTGGAAAAGAAATTGTTTGCAGATGAGAAAGATGAGGTATATGAGAAGCTTTTGGATTTGATTAAGGAACAATCACTAAAGGAACCATATTGGGGTGTTTGAAGTGTTTGAAAGAATTTTCAAGATGTTAAGTGAGACTAAAGGAACTTCTCACTTGGTGAAGGTGCATAGCACTGACACAACAAATGGTTATCAGTCCACCATGTCTAACCCACATAAGGACTGGCTAATCCAGAGCAAACGTCTCTGGTAAAGATATTTCAAATCCGTTTATGGTTGACAATTTGCCAAAAATTTTATGGTAATCAACTCACCATATCTGAGATAGTGAAGAGTTGGCTAGCCCACAAGATTATGGCTTGTGGTAAAGGCTGTGGAAAACCATAATTGGTAATCAATTCACCAAGATGAGGTCTGATTCCATCAAAGAATTGGCTAGTCCAAAAGCAAACGGCTTTTGGTAAAGACAAAACAAATCCGTTGATAGCTGATGGTTTGCTAAAAATCATATGGTTATCAATGTACCATGGTCTTACTCACCAAAACATTGGCTACTCTAGTAGTTAATGGCTATCTGGTAAAGAGACATCAAATCCATTAATTTTCAATGATTCACCTCTCACAGGAGTTAACACACCTGGAAGTGATGAGAATAGTATGAAACTTAAAAGAATTGATGTACAAGTAGTCATGGTTGCTGAAAAGATCAGATGGACTGAAGATCAGATGGTGAAAAGATTGTTAAAGTCAAGGTTGCTGCACAAAGTTCAAATATGCTAATTTGAAGTGTTAGAGATCAAGATAATTCCAAGAGTTCAGAGTTCAATCCTCAAGAAGCTTATTCAGAAGGAACTTGAAGTTCATGAAGCATGAAGATCAAGTTAGGGGAGGATTGTTGGGAATTATCACAAGACAAGACTTAATATGAAGAACAGACTTAAGTTTGCTGGGTTACGTAGTTAAGTCTGTTAGTTGTATTCATGTAATAGTTAAGTCTGCCAGTTCATTGTTAAGTCTGGTAGACATAGTTACTTAGTTAAGTCTGGTTGACTGTATTAGTTAAGTCTGTTTATTAATTATAGTAAAGTCGGTTAGCTATAAGTTAGGAAAGGATACGTAGTTATCTTAATAGAAGATACGTATATCCTTCTACACGTTTTGTATCTAGGGTTTCCTTGGTGTATAAAAGGAACCCTAAGGCTCAAGAGTTGTACATGCGTATTGATTGAAAGTTAGTAATATACGAAGTTAGTATTATTGTGTTCTTCATTGTTGATTGTTTAGATTCCTCATAAACATTCAATTCATTGTTAGAGTTTCTCACTTAGATCAACTTGGATTTATTTAAGTTGTCTAACAAGTAACAAAGGCTACTTGGATCCATAATTTGTGTGGACCTACACCTCCCATAATTTTCATACTTACCAAGATCATCAAAGGGATTAGTCACTTTGTCTAATTCTACAGTTAGTTCTTTACCCTTCTTTGAAGACTCACCTAAAACTAGTCCTTCTAACAACAATGGTGGCTTGCCTAAGTAAACAACACCTTGTCTAGGATTGAAGGGACCTTTATCAGTACTTGCAGGATTGTCCTTAGCAAAAATATTCATTACCACCCTAATGGTTAAGGCCTTAGAGGTTCCCTCTTCCCACTCTTTTTTCAAATTCCTAGAACATATAGGTATTAAATTCCTATTTACATCATGACTGCTATCACTATCTGGAGTAGGCCTTCTTAACTGATTATCAAGTTCTTGTATTATAAGCCCCCTCTTAGGTGTAGCAAACATACTTTCCACCACGGTACTTCCATGTTCAATGTACACTCTAATGATCTTATTATCCTTAACATATTTTGACATCTCTAACACATCAGCATCACCACTCAAAGGATGTAGTCCATAATCTAAGCTTATTCATGGTATTAAGAAATAGCAGTAGATTAAATCAGCTAAACCATAACCCAGTTGAACCACCATTTCATTAAGCTCTTGTATCAAAAATTCATCAATATCAATTACGTCAATGTATGATACCTATCCATTCACATGAGTTCTTCCACGTGTTTGCGTAAAAATCACGTGTTGGGAATGCTCCTAACACGTAAATGGAACGACATTTACTGGATTACATTTACTATCTTGTTTAGCCGAAACACATAGACTAATTATGTAATATTGTAATAGTTAAGCTAGTGTTAGGCTATATATACCCCTCCATACTTCCATGGAGGGGTGATGCTAATTGTGTAACCTTTCATTTTACTTATCAATAAAACACCTAGTTATCCTCTCTCTCTACCTTCTCTCTCTAACTATGGCTACTATTTACTTCTATAATCCTCGACCTCCCGAATCACATAATCAACCAAAACAATATATCCAACAAGTGGCATCAGAGCTAGGTTGTTATATTTGGTTGATTTTGTTGCGTATCTTGTCAAAAACGTAACTTTTAAACTGTTAACAAGTGTTGCACTGTTTGGTATTATTTTTCTGGTTTTAATAGATTTTTAGTGGCCAGTTCTGGTTTCTTTTTGGTCTCGTTTTCTGGGTTTATGGTCAAAACGTCATTTTTTTGAAAAATGGTCAGAAAAACTGGAAAAACTTTATTTTCTGGGTTTATTTTGAAGATTTTCGAGTATGATAAAACCCTCTTTTTCCGACTATGGGTTTATATGCGTTTTTCTGAGTATGGAATTGAAGTTTTCCGAGTAAATTTATTTTGCATATTTTCGAGTACGGAAGGTTACATGTTTCCGAGTATGTGAATTTTTCATACTCTGACTATGTGCAAATTTTTACAAATTTTTCGAGTAAGGAAACCCAAGGACTTTCCGACTATGTCGACTCCGACTATGTCGTTCCGACTATGGACTCGATTTGACCATTAACTAAAAGATCTATAACGATTGACCTCAGATCTATCTCTTCATCGGTCAAGAAAAGTCAAAACTACAACAAAAGAGAAGATGACCAAGGTTACTACAACATAGCCTCGTCAACAAAATCAAAAGGAGGAAGAACGGACAAGACCAGAAACAACAACCTTAAATAACATCCAAACTAATCCTAAACCTCGTCACCACCAGCCAACACAACAAGCTACAACAAATCCAACATCTAAGCCTTCCATCTCACATTAGGGTTAACACATCCAACTCCTTCAACCATCAAGACTCAAATATAATAAGAAATAAAACAAGATCTCAGGTTCGTGTATCAATTTAAGAATAGATCTTTAAAGATCTTACATATAAAACCCATCATCGATCTGTGAGAAAGACAACTTCTCGTTTATATACGAATATAAAGTAAGAATCATAACAAACCTGTTATGATCTTTCTTTCATTCGATCTTAGAAAATCAAAAACAAAAAACAACAATAAAAATCACACCTACCCGAGAACCCATATAGGGATCTTGAAGTCGTGGTACTTAGGTGCTTCGATGAATAAGAGAACAAAGAGCATGAACAAGAGTCTATACTTACAGTCGAGAAGCAAGAAACCATTGGTATATATGTGTAGTTCTTTGATGTTCGATTTGGTTTGATGCTCGGGTTAGGGTATGATGAAACAAGTTGGGTGCGTTTTTGGTTTATTCAAATGGGAAGGATTTGGTAACTACAAATTGAGAGAAAAATGAGTAAATGGGGCGGATCGTTTATGTGTGTGTGGGATTAGGGTTATCTAATGACAATATATTAGGGTTGCTACTTCTTATATCCTTAATTATAACCCTTAACCTGTTTTGTGTTGGACCGGGCTGAACTATAGCGTATCTGGATTACTACTTGGGCTCGAGTTTAATTTATCTCATTCACTGTGGGCTGGACTGAATTGGTGATAATCAATTTTAGGCTGTTGTGTCTTAGGCTGCTAATCACTATTTCGAAAATTAGTACAAGTTATGTGTTTTTTTTTTTTTGCTTAAATTTAATAATGCTAATTTTTGGTATATATTACAAAGTGATTAATTAACGGGGTTATGTGTTTTTGACAAGATCGGGAAAAGCCATTATCAAAGTTCATTTAAACCGTCAAAAAGGCTAGTTTTTGGGTGTTTTAAACCGTATGAAATGACACGGGGTTTATTCATTATTATTTATTTGAGGTTGAAGTGGGATTTCACGGGTGCGTGTACTTAGTATCTGAAGTTATCGAGGTTGGTTGGATGCATGATTCTTCGAGATCCTTGTTCGAGCTTTTATCCGTACGAATGTCAGAGACTTGAGTTGTCTAGTTATACCTGATATAAGGAGTTACGTTGTTGTGCTCACAGTGTATAGCTATCACTTTAAAGGAGTTACGTTGTAGTGCTCAAGTGTCACAAAAAGCTGTGGATAATTCGAGAGATGTTCATATACAGTTAAGGATGGTTGGATGGGTATATGATTCTACCTTTATTGAAATTCTCAGTATTGGTTCTTAGTCAGACAATAGTGCAAGTTTAAGTCACAAGTTCGCGTTATTTTACTTCAGTCTCAAGTTCGTCATATTGGGTTTTCTCCATCAGTAGTCACTACAAAGAGCCGTCAGAATGATAATGGGGTTGGTAAAAAGTTAGGTGAGAGGAGTATCAAAGAGTAGAGATGTTATCAGCCGTTGATTCTCATGGGCTGTTTATGGTACTTCACACATATTCGACTAATTGGACATACAGGGTTACGCTGCCTCCGTTTCCATCGTAAACATAGTGTGTATGCTTCCAATTCCGCGAAGACATCGTGGGGGGAAGAGAGAGTGGATGTTCTTTGGCTTTCTTTGAATTCTTTGCGAAAACCCTTTTCCTCTATGTGTTTCTGCAATCAAGGGGAAGAAATGAGACGGGCAGTGGTTCAAACGTCTTACTTTGGTGTTATCGTCTCAACTTTCACAGGTTGTTTTGTGTGAAGTTACCTACATATGATGTTTTAACCGCATTATGATGCCTCATACACGGTCATATTATCGAGTATTCGTATATACAAAGGTAATTACTATTCTAATAGACCGCAACAATCAGGGGGAAGAAGTATTATTTCGTCTTTCGTGGTTTGTTTGATGTGAAGCATCTACATACGTAAGAAGATCTTGTTGATTTCTTGCATGTTACCCTCGAACGGAGTTTCCGCACTGAGTATAATTGTAATTAAGTGACTAGTCAGATTTGCTTGGTGTGGTTTACGGTGTTATCTACAAATTCCGCTGCGTACTTAAAACTTCAAAACTTAGAAGACATGTTAACTACATCAAAGTTTCGAATCTGCAGAAGACGGTTGTCAGTTTAGGGGGGAAGTTGATTCAGAAACTTCGCAAAAAAAGAAGTGTACAAAGAATCTGCTAAAGACATGCAGCATGAATTGGGGGGAAGTTAATCCAGTTCATACATATTACATCATTTGCCTACAAGTGAAGAAAAGTTCTCAAGCCGAGGTACAAGATGAAGACAAAGAGCATAAACTGCAGTCATCCTCAGCATTTGAAGAGCTTATGAAGACTTTATTTTACTTATATTTGTTCTTGTAGGAAATGTTGTAAGTAATCCTTTATGTCGTCCCATTATGGGAAGATTGTTGGGAATGCTCCTAACACGTAAATGGAACGACATTTACGGGATTACATTTACTATCTTGTTTAGCCAAAATACATGGACTAGTTATGTAATATTGTAATAGTTAAGCTAGTGTTAGGCTATATATACCCCTCCATACTTCCATGGAGGGGTGATGCTAATTGTGTAACCTATCATTTTACTTATCAATAAAACACCTAGTTATCCTCTCTCTCTCTACTTTCTCTCTCTAACTATGGCTACTCTTTACTTCCATAATCTCCGACCTCCCGAATCACATAATCAACCAAAACAATAGATCCAACATCCCGCTATGGTGGGTTTCAAAGGAAAAGATTTTTGGGTGCCTATTTGTAATTAAAAACAACAAAAAAAAACACAAAATACTACCAGTCATTTTAAATACATTTGCAAAATTTGTAGTATCTTTAAAAAGCCCTAAAAACCATCTTCCTTACCGAATCTTGTTACTGGATCATTGTCTGAATTTCACGAACTTCCCAAACAAGAGTATGTGAAACCATGGTGAATTTGAGGAAGAAAATAGATTAGGAAAGATCAGGGATTACATGTGTTAGTTGAAGGAATTGTTAGGTACAGTTAGTGTGTTTGAGAGTGAAGTGAAAGTCAACCAAAGGTTAAATGTGGTATATTTTGGGCAGAAAGGACTATTTTACCCCTGAAGTTAACGACCAAAACAAACCTCCATTTGGTCAAAGGACCGGTCAATGCAAACGAACAACCACATGGACAACCGGTGTACTTTTTGAGAGTTAGGGATGAAAGATGCAAGTGTGTGTCAACCATATGGGCGATTTATGTAACTAACACTTATTTTTTTAGACGTGTTTCATAATTTGTTTATAATTTATAAATGTTGACTTGAGCAACATATTGTTTGAAATGTTTTTTGGGCTATTTTTTATGGTTAGTCTATCACAACTCCAGTATGGCAGTATTATGGTTATTTTACATAGCATTCTTTTCCTCTCAATATATATACAATAAATTAGGCTACAAACAATTGTGTTGATGCACTATAATACGGCATTGATTTGTTAGATCATTTATCTTTTTAACCATATATGTTGATGCAAATAGTGTTCTAAAAACGTTATTTATATCTTTCGATTACTTTACGTTTTGAGGATGACAAAATGTGAAATCACGTTACGTTAAAATTAGTTTTTAATCGGAAGATCCCGTTTCCACGCAAATCACTCTAGAACAAACTTACAACTTGACAAATGATCAAAGAAGTGATTTTGGGTTTCAAGACTTCACATTTTAATGTGACAAAACATTTTTTCAAAAATATACATGACAAATTATTTTTGAATAATTAAGAAATGTTTTATTGAAAAAATAAGTTTAAAATTCATAACAGCTATTTTTTCCCCCCAAAATCAGCTCCAAACTTCCCCAAATAAGTTTTCACCAGAAAAGACAAAATTTGGAGCGTCTTTGTCTGGGACGGCTCCACGGTTCCACTAAATTTAGTGGAGCCGTGGGTGATTTAGTGGAGCCGTCCACCTGTAACGTTCAGATTTTCTTTGCCTATAAATACCAACCCACTTTACAGATTTTAGACACCCTTTCACACACAGAAACTTCTGAGTTTAAACCTCTCACACCATTTTCTTTTCTTGATCATTTAGTTTAGTTTTTCTTTTGTTCAAGAGTGATCCAATCATCCAACTTAGAGATCCTCTTCATTCCTCTTCAATAGCAAGAGAAGAACACAAAGTATCCAAGTTGATACAAGGTGTTGTCATTCCTCTTCAAGTGCAAGAGAAGAACTCAAGGTATCCAAGAAGATACAAGAGTTATAGTTGCTAGGTTGTTTGTAACAATTGTTACATACTTGATTGTATCATAGCATACATCAAGATCATTTTTCTTTTGTGAGAGTGTGAGTGAAGATCATTGTGATCTTACAAGAGATAGTGAACATCTCTTGAAGCCATTGGGCTTGTGTGATTGATCAAGAAGATCAAGGGTCATTAGGATAGTGTTAGTCAAGTGAGTGTTGATCATTGTGATCGTGTCGAGATCTTGGTGATCTCTTGAAGCCATTGGGTTTGAGTGTTTGATCAAGTGGATCGTGGTAGATTGGTGCTACCTAAGATTAGCACACGACATCTAGCTTAGTGTCGGAAATAGGATAAGCGACGTGTACGGTTTTCTCCGCCTTAAGGGAGGTTGTTGACATATTGCTTGAAACTCTCGAGTGTGGTACTCGGGGAGTGGAGTAAGGCGAAGAGGTGCTTCATAGCCGAACCACTATAAATTCTTTTGTCCCGGTTTGATCTTTCCAACTTTTCTCTTTACTTACTTTACTTATTATTAGTTAGTTTAGTGTGTAGTTCATATTGGTGTTGATTGATTACACATAAGATTCGAATCAAGGTTTTTAATAAGTAAACTTTTAAGAAGATTTTAAAAGAGTTCAAAAACCGGTAAAACTATTCAACCCCCCCTTCTAGTTTTCCACAATTGGTATCAGAAGCCATGTCAGCCAAGATTTTAAAGTATATTGTATTTTAAAACTTGAATCGATCAATGGATTCCGACAAATATCTAGAAGGGCAATCTATGCAAAGACCACCACTTTTCGAAACCGATTGTTTTATTTATTGGAAAACAAGATTCGAAACGTATGAGAAATCAAAAGACATTGATCTTCGGCATGTTATTACCGAGGGTGACTTTAAAGCAATTCAAATGAATCCTGAAACTAAAAAGGATGAAATAGTTTCTTATGATAAACAAAGTGATGAACTTAAAAGAAAACTAGCCAAAAATAATGAGGCTAAAATGATGATTTACAATGCTTTGCCTAAAAAGGAATTTGAAAGAATTTTCATGTGTAATATGGCAAAAGATATTTGGAAAACTTTGTTAGTCACTCACCAAGGTAATAATCAAGTCAAAGAGAACAAGATCGATCTTCTTGTTCAACAATATGAACAATTTTCCATTTCGGAGGATGAGTTAATAGATAATGCTTTTGCTAGATTTAATACTATTATCACTAGTCTTAAAGCTCTTGATGAAGGTTACTCTAGCAAGAATTATGTTAGGAAGTTTCTTAGGGCTCTACATCCTAAATGGAGAGCAAAGGTCACCGCCATTGAAGAGTCAAAGGACTTGGCGACATTGTCACTCGATGAACTAATAGGAAACTTGAAAGTTCACGAGATGATAATCAAGAAAGACTCCGATATAGTTAGAGGCAAAAGTGAGAGAGTTAGATCTCTAGCATTAAAGGCCAAGAAGGAGTCAAGTGATGAGGAATGTTCAAGTTCCGATAGTGAAGATGAAGAATATGCATTAGCGGTTAGGGACTTTAAGAAATTCTTTAGGAGAAGAGGTAGGTTCGTTAGGCAACCTCGTGATGAAAAGAAGACATCACAAAAGAACCGAGTTGAAAAGAATGGGACAAGTGATAGGAGATGCTTTAGATGCGGAGATTCTAATCACCTCATAGGAGAATGTCCCAAACCACCGAAATCCAACAACCAACGAGCTTTCATAGGAGGCTCTTGGAGTGATAGCGGTGAAGAAGAAGAGAAGAAGCCCAACGATGAAACATGCCTAATAGGTCAAGCTTCTAATGAGGTACATTCCGACTCCTCTTACTATAGTGATGATAATTCGTCAATAGATGACACTAGGTTACATGACGAATACAATAAACTATGCAAGGTTAGCTCTAAGATTTTAGGTAGAAACACAAAACTAAAATTAAAATTGCAAGAACTTGAATTGCTAATTTTTAAACTAAAGGATCAAGTCAAAAGACTTGAGAAAAATAAAGAAGTAGACTTTGGATGTGGGTCATGCATAAGTCTTCAAGTAGAAAACGAAAAACTCAAAGAAAATGCTTTGAGAATCACTAAGTTCGAAGAAGGAACTAAAGCACTTAATGAGATGCTTGAAAACATTAGGTATAATGAACATGACCGTACGGGTTTAGGATTTGACCCAATTCAGGCTTCTACAAGTAGTACTAAACAAGTAAAATTTGTAAAACCTGAAGTTTCTGAGTCTGAAGGTGACAGCACCACTAAAGGTACAGACGGCACCACTAAATTTAGTGGTACCGTGGTACCGTCTGGTGCTGAAGTCAGAACTGGGTCAATCTTGAAAAATAACTTAAGTCCTAAACCAAGTCACATAGTTGTAGATGGTACTAAAGTACCTATTGCTAGCATAGAGGAAGTCAAAAGCTTTTACAAATCCCCGTCAGCTCCTGAACTTGGATTTGTAAAACCCGACACTAGGTCAACGACTCCTCCACCTAGAAAAATAAATTCACCCAAACCTCGGTCTAGAACTCCTCTACCGAGAGGTAACTTTAGAAGACAAAATCATCCAAGTGACTTTCCCGTGACTTGGAGTAACCGTCAATCTCAAAGTTACCTACCATGGGAAATGTGTCCTCCATTCTCACATCCTAAACAAATGCAGCGAATGCGTAGGATGTTTAGCACTAACAACTTTGGACCCATGAGATATTGGGGACCAGATGTTTGAACTTCTGTTTTGCTAGATAAACATGGTTGTAAATAAAGTTGAAGTCTAACAAATGGAGAATGATTTGTGATCAAACAAATCTTGTGACGCAAAGTCATGTCGTGTTTCATATGTCTAGCTTTTAACAAAGGTAGTCTAGTCTTCGAGTTTTAAGGGAAATACCTCAGGCTCAGGTACGCTTTCTTAAAACACCCTTTGTTAGTAGAAATGCTAAGCATATAGTGTATTTAGAATCTAACATGATAGGCACTGTAACACAGAAACTAAATTCACATCTCATCATGACAAACTCAACTTGTCCAGAAATATACAATGATCGTTCAAAGATCATGCGTGACAAGTATGAGATGAGCAATGATGATTGAATCAAGTTTCTTCCCTAGCCCGTATATAACACTACCTGAAGAAAGTATCCCCATAAACATAAGTATACTATATGTATAAGACGCATAGCTTAGAAAAATCTTAATCAACATTAACGCCCATATCTGAAAAAACGAAGCTCACAAGAGTCGATGAAGGTGAGTGCGCGGATATCACTAGGTTAGGGGTATGATAGGTAAATTGGTTTACCTAACGGCAAGTAGGCCTATTGTCATGTCTAGTGTCTGGCTTTGTGCCCACTTGTAAGAAGGATCCTAAAACTTCTTACCTTAAAGTGTTTGATGTATCTTCCGATGCATTAAGGGCACTATACACTTGAGATTATGATATCGCAAGGGGATTGATGTACAAATTGTTGTCTATATCAACCATGATAATGCGGGAAAGAATGAGGAATGAAAAAGAATGGAGTTTGCACCTTCATAGGTTGTTGCCTAACTTCTTGATTCTTCAAGAACAAACAACTCTTGTTATCTCCACAACCGAAGCCGAATACGTAAGCGCCGGAAAGGCATGACAACAAGCACTATGGATGAGACAAGCTCCAATCAAATGAGGCGTCCATCTCAACAACACTCCAGTGAAGAGTAACAGCCGAGATGCAAATAGACTTGACCGAGAACCCCGTGGTTTGCTCATGAACGAAGCTCATCAAAGTATGTCATCTCCTCCGTCACGACAATGTCCAAAAAGGAATCTTTCCTTTGGAAAAGTTTTCCTCTAAGGACAACATCGTTGATATTCTAACCAACACATCCTTCACATCCCGCTCATGACTATTTGAATATTTCTTTGGAAGTATTGAAGTCATCCCTCATATCTCATCTCATGATTTCTTAAGTCATCCGTCTCATCCCACTCATGACTAGTTCAATATTTCACTGGAAGTATTAAAGTCATCCCTTACGTTTTATCTCGTGACTTACTCAATATTAAGTCACTCATCTCGTCCTTCTAACGACCACTCAAATATTTCATTGGAAATATTGAAGTCATTCCCGCCGTATCGCTTCATGACTTTTCAAGTCGTCTCTTTCACTTCTCTCATGACTATTAGACATTTCACTTGAAATTCTAAGTCATTTCCCCACGTCTCGTCACATGACCTTTGAATATTTCACTGGAAATATTGAGTCATTCCTTACGTCTTGTATCCTGACTAATTAAATATTTCTTTTGAAACATTGTAGTCATTCTCCAAATCTCAACTCACGACTTTTACTTATTTCACGGGAAATACTGAAAGTCAATCCTATTTTCCTCCGATAACATATTGGTTATTTCCTTGGAAATACTAAGGTCATTCCTTGTCCTCCCGCCTAATCGTTTTCGTCAAAAAGTTTATTAGGTATAAACTTCTTCCTCACGTCAAAAAGTCTTGCTAAATAAGTAAGATTAATCAGTCAAGAGTCGAAACAGAACAAAAATGGGCCTTACAGACCCACGGCTCCACTAAAGTGGCACGGCACCACTAATGTTTAATGGTACCATGGTACCGTGTATCTGAGAAAATGCCCGTTTTTCTTCCACTTTCCTCTACACACTCATTTCAAACAAACAAACTCATTCCCTCTGCTGTCACAAACCAAACCCACAACCTAAATCCATTTACACACTTGCTAATCAAGTTCAAGGCATTGGAATCAACAAATCCTAATCAATTCAACACAAATTGTAAGTCAATTATCTTTAATTTCTTTTCAATTTGAGTCTAGGGTTTGTTCATATGCATAAATTCAAATTGAGGATTTTAAATTTTTGATGAACTTTTGTGAAATTAGGACTAGGATTAGACAATTTAGTACTTACATGATTCCCTAAACTAGGATTTTCATAAACCCACTTATATTGCATAATCTAGTCTGAATTTTCCTATTTAAATTGGATTAAGATTAATTGTTTTCAATGGAATCATGTCTAGGATGATTAAAAATGGATTAGGAATGATTAACTTTGAGGCTTTTCAATTTTTAGATTTTTGGCGCCACATTGAGCCGTTTGCCAAACACCTCAATTCCATTGTTTTCAAAAAAAAAGTTCACGAGTCTAGGATCATGAAACATTTTTTCGTGCATTGTTGATACAAATTAAAAACGTTTTAGGCATGCATACATGAACTCTCAAATATGGATCGACCTACATAATTAATATGTATTATTCGACATATTTGATTGAGCAAAAGTGAAGTTAGGAGTGTTTGGGTAATCTCATTAGGTTTATTTTAGAGTCGAGATTACCGCACCTCCACATCGTTTGCATTTAGGCACACACACACATTAAAGTTATGATCACTAAAATGCAACAAGTTAACATATATAAAATTATATTTTTGTAGGTAACGATGCCTCATATGATTATCAAGATACCAAACCCTACATTCCCCGTCTTTTAGACGATCCTACCATCCTTGATGAGCAAAAAGCTCATCTTGCCAAAGTCCAAGATCGATACATACACGAAGGACGTGTAGTCGATGCTCATTACGTTCTCTTGGATAACATCCAAGTTTGCTTCCCTACTATCGACTTTGATTGGTTATACCAAATAAACGATCAAATTTATCCTCGTTTTGTTCTCGAATTTTATAGTCGAGTCCGCACCTTCAATGACCTTGAAGGTAATGTCTTCCTTGACTTTTGGATCCAAAACCAAAATATTATCTTGTCCGTCTCCGAGCTTGGTGAAATACTCGGTGTTCCTTCGTATGGTCATTGTGCATACACTGAAGACCATTCCCTAGAGTCTCTTTTCTATAATCTTGAGAGTCAAGGTACTTATCGTACCGAAATCCCCAACATCGAAAACATCAAACAAGTCATCCAAACTCCTCGAGTCGCCAACACGTATCAAAGAAGTGATGGTTCCATTGTCCTTCTTGACCCCAACAAAATCTACCTCAAAGAACTCCTTCCCGACCTCAGAAGTTGGGAACTTCTTCTACGTGAGAACGTGTTGAGCCTTGCTGGCAACCGTGATCACGTTTCGGCGAGTCTCGCCAACATGCTCTATTGTCTTAGTATCGAGGAACCATACAACCTCGCATACTATATGGCCAAAAGGATGGCCAACATCCATAGTCGTTCCGATAATCTCATGCCATATGGCATGTTGCTTACTTGTCTCTTCAAGTGGGTTATGGAAAATTTCCCACATCTTACTGATGTCGACTATGTCCTAGTCAATCCCATCATGAAACCACTTGGTGGACCACAACGTCGCACAAAGCAATGTAAGGACAAAGGGTCCAAACGTGGTCATAAATCCACTTCCGATGTTCCTCTTTCTTCTTCCTCTTTTGGTCATGGTTCGTCATCTCAACCGATGGATGAGGACGATGATGAGGTGAACGAAGAAGGAACGTCAACGTCTCGTCCTAATACCCCCTCCCCCGACACCTACTTTCGTAACCTCGATACTTCATCGTTCCAACGAACCACCGACTTTCAATTCGGGGAAACCAACCTGTCTGCCGTAATGAGAAGGCAAACTACGATGTATAACCGATAAGTGTCGATGCATGAGCAGACGATTGGGGGGTTCAAGTCCATTAGCAAGGCAATCAAATGACTCGGGAATAAGATAAAGAAGATGGGGAAAAAAAGAGACTAGTTAGGATTAGCTTAAGTAGTACTATTAACTTAAGTATTATTAAGATATTATAAATAAAGTCATGGCAATGTCCATTTAACATAAACTAGCTTGAATTGCCTTAACATTCACTACTTGAAATTTGTTACTTTTATTAGTTAATCAATCTTGATATTTTATGAGCTTTGTTTAGTTCATAAATTTTTTATTGCATGCACTAGATGATAAAAATGCTTGGAATGATGCATGTTTGCTAGTTGCCTAAACTTAGAAGATCACATGATAATGTTAGTTGCTAGTTTAGACTAGTGTTAGGAAATTTATGTGATTCCTTCTTTAGTAGATTGAGGCTTTGAGATTTGCAGAAAATTGATTCCCCATAATTTCCCTATTTAGGCAGCCTAGAATCTGCAGACCTGGAAAAAGGGTCAACTAGAGGCCACGGCTCCACTAAATATGGGACGGCTCCACTAAATTTAGTGGTGCCGTGGTACCTTTAGTGGTACCGTGCCCTTGGAAGACGAAATTAACAGTTCTCTTCCACTTTTTGACATTCTTTTTCCTGGAAATCTGCAAACATAACCTGATTCCCATGCACCCAAATCCCCAAATCCAACATCCTCTTCAACCTTGCATGTTTTGATTTGGCTATATAAGCTAACATCATACATTGCCATCCTTACCTCTATCACACTCACCATACAACCATCATGTTTTCCACCATTGCCACTACTTCACACAAGGCCAAGAAACCAAGTCTTAACATCAAACCAACAAATGAAACCACTCTTATTGATCAATGGATCAAAATTGTTCACACACACACAAGCCTCAACCAAACCAACCATCAAAGAGATAACTTTTATTGATCTCACATTGGATGATGAAGATGATCTAAACACACCCAAAACCTCAACCAAATCATCATCTTCCATCACTACACCCCAAGCTCCATCCAAGGCAACCTCAACCAAACCAACATCTTCATCCTCCACCACCATTAGAACCAACACACCTTTATCTCAACCAAGTCCTCCTCAACCACTAGCTTTAACCTTCACCCAATCACCATCAAACTCTTTTGGACTTGGTACTAACACATCATCCACTTCACCATCACCATCACCACAACCTTTGGCTCTCACACTAACCCTATCACCTACATCACCTTTTGAACTTGACACTAACACATCATCCTCATCACTATCACCATCACCACAACCTTTAATGGGTTATCCCATTCTTTATCCCCTACTACCACATACCTTGAGTTGTGCTTGTTGCCACCACAACCAAAATCTCATCATGAGCCTTAGAGATGAGTTAACCTTTAGGTTCTCATACCTTGAGCATCTCCTCACACCATCAATAGGCCCCATCATCCTTCCACCTCCACCACCACACAATAGCCTAAACTAAACATACTTATGTTTAGTTGATCCAATAAATACTTAGGAATCTTTTGAAGTTGGAAGCAAATCTTGAAGCCTCATACTACTATTGATGTTTATGTGTCTTCTTGTTATTTAATTTGCTTCATTGTTGTAGTCATACTCATGTATGACATTTATTTTATGTTTATGAAATGGGCTTTAATGTGGTTGTTTCATGTTTATGTGGCTACTTAGCTAATTTTTGTTGGATATTTGTCAAAAGTGCTACTTGTTAGATATTGCATATATGTCTTCTAACTTTGTTTTTTAGCAAGAATCATTGCTCGATTCCTTGGTGTTCTCCAAATGAGGGGGAGTATACATCAAGGGGGAGCCTTGCAACCTTTTTGCTTCGACAAAAAGGGGGAGAAATGGGAGTAAACTCATTAAAAACTTGTTAAAACTAATTTTAACTTAAAATGAGTTTATGTTTTGTCATCATCAAAAAGGGGGAGATTGTTGATGCAAATAATGTTCTAAAAACGTTATTTATATCTTTCGATTACTTCACGTTTTGAGGATGACAAAATGTGAAATCACGTTACGTTAAAATTAACGTAAACAAGTTTTTAATCGGAAGATCCCGTTTCCACGCAAATCACTCTAGAACAAACTTACAACTTGACAAATGATCAAAGAAGTGATTTTTGGTTTTAAGACTTCACATTTTAATGTGACAAAACATTTTTTCAAAAATATACATGACAAATTATTTTTGAATAATTAAGAAATGTTTTAATGGAAAAATAAGTTTAAAATTCATAACAGCTATTTTTCCCCCCAAAATCAGCTCCAAACTTCCCCAAATAAGTTTTCACCAGAAAAGACAAAATTTGGAGCGTCTTTGTCTGGGACGGCTCCACGGTTCCACTAAATTTAGTGGAGCCGTGGGTGATTTAGTGGAGCCGTCCACCTGTAACGTTCAGATTTTCTTTGCCTATAAATACCAACCCACTTTACAGATTTTAGACACCCTTTCACACACAGAAACTTCTGAGTTTAAACCTCTCACACCATTTTCTTTTCTTGATCATTTAGTTTAGTTTTTCTTTTGTTCAAGAGTGATCCAATCATCCAACTTAGAGATCCTCTTCATTCCTCTTCAATAGCAAGAGAAGAACACAAAGTATCCAAGTTGATACAAGGTGTTGTCATTCCTCTTCAAGTGCAAGAGAAGAACTCAAGGTATCCAAGAAGATACAAGAGTTATAGTTGCTAGGTTGTTTGTAACAATTGTTACATACTTGATTGTATCATAGCATACATCAAGATCATTTTTCTTTTGTGAGAGTGTGAGTGAAGATCATTGTGATCTTACAAGAGATAGTGAACATCTCTTGAAGCCATTGGGCTTGTGTGATTGATCAAGAAGATCAAGGGTCATTAGGATAGTGTTAGTCAAGTGAGTGTTGATCATTGTGATCGTGTCGAGATCTTGGTGATCTCTTGAAGCCATTGGGTTTGAGTGTTTGATCAAGTGGATCGTGGTAGATTGGTGCTACCTAAGATTAGCACACGACATCTAGCTTAGTGTCGGAAATAGGATAAGCGACGTGTACGGTTTTCTCGCGCTTAAGGGAGGTTGTTGACATATTGCTTGAAACTCTCGAGTGTGGTACTCGGGGAGTGGAGTAAGGCGAAGAGGTGCTTCATAGCCGAACCACTATAAATTCTTTTGTCCCGGTTTGATCTTTCCAACTTTTCTCTTTACTTACTTTACTTATTATTAGTTAGTTTAGTGTGTAGTTCATATTGGTGTTGATTGATTACACATAAGATTCGAATCAAGGTTTTTAATAAGTAAACTTTTAAGAAGATTTTAAAAGAGTTCAAAAACCGGTAAAACTATTCAACCCCCCCTTCTAGTTTTCCACAATTGGTATCAGAAGCCATGTCAGCCAAGATTTTAAAGTATATTGTATTTTAAAACTTGAATCGATCAATGGATTCCGACAAATATCTAGAAGGGCAATCTATGCAAAGACCACCACTTTTCGAAACCGATTGTTTTATTTATTGGAAAACAAGATTCGAAACGTATGAGAAATCAAAAGACATTGATCTTCGGCATGTTATTACCGAGGGTGACTTTAAAGCAATTCAAATGAATCCTGAAACTAAAAAGGATGAAATAGTTTCTTATGATAAACAAAGTGATGAACTTAAAAGAAAACTAGCCAAAAATAATGAGGCTAAAATGATGATTTACAATGCTTTGCCTAAAAAGGAATTTGAAAGAATTTTCATGTGTAATATGGCAAAAGATATTTGGAAAACTTTGTTAGTCACTCACCAAGGTAATAATCAAGTCAAAGAGAACAAGATCGATCTTCTTGTTCAACAATATGAACAATTTTCCATTTCGGAGGATGAGTTAATAGATAATGCTTTTGCTAGATTTAATACTATTATCACTAGTCTTAAAGCTCTTGATGAAGGTTACTCTAGCAAGAATTATGTTAGGAAGTTTCTTAGGGCTCTACATCCTAAATGGAGAGCAAAGGTCACCGCCATTGAAGAGTCAAAGGACTTGGCGACATTGTCACTCGATGAACTAATAGGAAACTTGAAAGTTCACGAGATGATAATCAAGAAAGACTCCGATATAGTTAGAGGCAAAAGTGAGAGAGTTAGATCTCTAGCATTAAAGGCCAAGAAGGAGTCAAGTGATGAGGAATGTTCAAGTTTCGATAGTGAAGATGAAGAATATGCATTAGCGGTTAGGGACTTTAAGAAATTCTTTAGGAGAAGAGGTAGGTTCGTTAGGAAACCTCGTGATGAAAAGAAGACATCACAAAAGAACCGAGTTGAAAAGAATGGGACAAGTGATAGGAGATGCTTTAGATGCGGAGATTCTAATCAACTCATAGGAGAATGTCCCAAACCACCGAAATCCAACAACCAACGAGCTTTCATAGGAGGCTCTTGGAGTGATAGCGGTGAAGAAGAAGAGAAGAAGCCCAACGATGAAACATGCCTAATAGGTCAAGCTTCTAATGAGGTACATTCCGACTCCTCTTACTATAGTGATGATAATTCGTCAATAGATGACACTAGGTTACATGACGAATACAATAAACTATGCAAGGTTAGCTCTAAGATTTTAGGTAGAAACACAAAACTAAAATTAAAATTGCAAGAACTTGAATTGCTAATTTTTAAACTAAAGGATCAAGTCAAAAGACTTGAGAAAAATAAAGAAGTAGACTTTGGATGTGGGTCATGCATAAGTCTTCAAGTAGAAAACGAAAAACTCAAAGAAAATGCTTTGAGAATCACTAAGTTCGAAGAAGGAACTAAAGCACTTAATGAGATGCTTGAAAACATTAGGTATAATGAACATGACCGTACGGGTTTAGGATTTGACCCAATTCAGGCTTCTACAAGTAGTACTAAACAAGTAAAATTTGTAAAACCTGAAGTTTCTGAGTCTGAAGGTGACAGCACCACTAAAGGTACAGACGGCACCACTAAATTTAGTGGTACCGTGGTACCGTCTGGTGTTGAAGTCAGAACTGGGTCAATCTTGAAAAATAACTTAAGTCCTAAACCAAGTCACATAGTTGTAGATGGTACTAAAGTACCTATTGCTAGCATAGAGGAAGTCAAAAGCTTTTACAAATCCCCGTCAGCTCCTGAACTTGGATTTGTAAAACCCGACACTAGGTCAACGACTCCTCCACCTAGAAAAATAAATTCACCCAAACCTCGGTCTAGAACTCCTCTACCGAGAGGTAACTTTAGAAGACAAAATCATCCAAGTGACTTTCCCGTGACTTGGAGTAACCGTCAATCTCAAAGTTACCTACCATGGGAAATGTGTCCTCCATTCTCACATCCTAAACAAATGCAGCGAATGCGTAGGATGTTTAGCACTAACAACTTTGGACCCATGAGATATTGGGGACCAGATGTTTGAACTTCTGTTTTGCTAGATAAACATGGTTGTAAATAAAGTTGAAGTCTAACAAATGGAGAATGATTTGTGATCAAACAAATCTTGTGACGCAAAGTCATGTCGTGTTTCATATGTCTAGCTTTTAACAAAGGTAGTCTAGTCTTCGAGTTTTAAGGGAAATACCTCAGGCTCAGGTACGCTTTCTTAAAACACCCTTTGTTAGTAGAAATGCTAAGCATATAGTGTATTTAGAATCTAACATGATAGGCACTGTAACACAGAAACTAAATTCACATCTCATCATGACAAACTCAACTTGTCCAGAAATATACAATGATCGTTCAAAGATCATGCGTGACAAGTATGAGATGAGCAATGATGATTGAATCAAGTTTCTTCCCTAGCCCGTATATAACACTACCTGAAGAAAGTATCCCCATAAACATAAGTATACTATATGTATAAGACGCATAGCTTAGAAAAATCTTAATCAACATTAACGCCCATATCTGAAAAAACGAAGCTCACAAGAGTCGATGAAGGTGAGTGCGCGGATATCACTAGGTTAGGGGTATGATAGGTAAATTGGTTTACCTAACGGCAAGTAGGCCTATTGTCATGTCTAGTGTCTGGCTTTGTGCCCACTTGTAAGAAGGATCCTAAAACTTCTTACCTTAAAGTGTTTGATGTATCTTCCGATGCATTAAGGGCACTATACACTTGAGATTATGATATCGCAAGGGGATTGATGTACAAATTGTTGTCTATATCAACCATGATAATGCGGGAAAGAATGAGGAATGAAAAAGAATGGAGTTTGCACCTTCATAGGTTGTTGCCTAACTTCTTGATTCTTCAAGAACAAACAACTCTTGTTATCTCCACAACCGAAGCCGAATACGTAAGCGCCGGAAAGGCATGACAACAAGCACTATGGATGAGACAAGCTCCAATCAAATGAGGCGTCCATCTCAACAACACTCCAGTGAAGAGTAACAGCCGAGATGCAAATAGACTTGACCGAGAACCCCGTGGTTTGCTCATGAACGAAGCTCATCAAAGTATGTCATCTCCTCCGTCACGACAATGTCCAAAAAGGAATCTTTCCTTTGGAAAAGTTTTCCTCTAAGGACAACATCGTTGATATTCTAACCAACACATCCTTCACATCCCGCTCATGACTATTTGAATATTTCTTTGGAAGTATTGAAGTCATCCCTCATATCTCATCTCATGATTTCTTAAGTCATCCGTCTCATCCCACTCATGACTAGTTCAATATTTCACTGGAAGTATTAAAGTCATCCCTTACGTTTTATCTCGTGACTTACTCAATATTAAGTCACTCATCTCGTCCTTCTAACGACCACTCAAATATTTCATTGGAAATATTGAAGTCATTCCCGCCGTATCGCTTCATGACTTTTCAAGTCGTCTCTTTCACTTCTCTCATGACTATTAGACATTTCACTTGAAATTCTAAGTCATTTCCCCACGTCTCGTCACATGACCTTTGAATATTTCACTGGAAATATTGAGTCATTCCTTACGTCTTGTATCCTGACTAATTAAATATTTCTTTTGAAACATTGTAGTCATTCTCCAAATCTCAACTCACGACTTTTACTTATTTCACGGGAAATACTGAAAGTCAATCCTATTTTCCTCCGATAACATATTGGTTATTTCCTTGGAAATACTAAGGTCATTCCTTGTCCTCCCGCCTAATCGTTTTCGTCAAAAAGTTTATTAGGTATAAACTTCTTCCTCACGTCAAAAAGTCTTGCTAAATAAGTAAGATTAATCAGTCAAGAGTCGAAACAGAACAAAAATGGGCCTTACAGACCCACGGCTCCACTAAAGTGGCACGGCACCACTAATGTTTAACGGTACCATGGTACCGTGTATCTGAGAAAATGCCCGTTTTTCTTCCACTTTCCTCTACACACTCATTTCAAACAAACAAACTCATTCCCTCCTGCTGTCACAAACCAAACCCACAACCTAAATCCATTTACACACTTGCTAATCAAGTTCAAGGCATTGGAATCAACAAATCCTAATCAATTCAACACAAATTGTAAGTCAATTATCTTTAATTTCTTTTCAATTTGAGTCTAGGGTTTGTTCATATGCATAAATTCAAATTGAGGATTTTAAATTTTTGATGAACTTTTGTGAAATTAGGACTAGGATTAGACAATTTAGTACTTACATGATTCCCTAAACTAGGATTTTCATAAACCCACTTATATTGCATAATCTAGTCTGAATTTTCCTATTTAAATTGGATTAAGATTAATTGTTTTCAATGGAATCATGTCTAGGATGATTAAAAATGGATTAGGAATGATTAACTTTGAGGCTTTTCAATTTTTAGATTTTTGGCGCCACATTGAGCCGTTTGCCAAACACCTCAATTCCATTGTTTTCAAAAAAAAAGTTCACGAGTCTAGGATCATGAAACATTTTTTCGTGCATTGTTGATACAAATTAAAAACGTTTTAGGCATGCATACATGAACTCTCAAATATGGATCGACCTACATAATTAATATGTATTATTCGACATATTTGATTGAGCAAAAGTGAAGTTAGGAGTGTTTGGGTAATCTCATTAGGTTTATTTTAGAGTCGAGATTACCGCACCTCCACATCGTTTGCATTTAGGCACACACACACATTAAAGTTATGATCACTAAAATGCAACAAGTTAACATATATAAAATTATATTTTTGTAGGTAACGATGCCTCATACTGATTATCAAGATACCAAACCCTACATTCCCCGTCTTTTAGACGATCCTACCATCCTTGATGAGCAAAAAGCTCATCTTGCCAAAGTCCAAGATCGATACATACACGAAGGACGTGTAGTCGATGCTCATTACGTTCTCTTGGATAACATCCAAGTTTGCTTCCCTACTATCGACTTTGATTGGTTATACCAAATAAACGATCAAATTTATCCTCGTTTTGTTCTCGAATTTTATAGTCGAGTCCGCACCTTCAATGACCTTGAAGGTAATGTCTTCCTTGACTTTTGGATCCAAAACCAAAATATTATCTTGTCCGTCTCCGAGCTTGGTGAAATACTCGGTGTTCCTTCGTATGGTCATTGTGCATACACTGAAGACCATTCCCTAGAGTCTCTTTTCTATAATCTTGAGAGTCAAGGTACTTATCGTACCGAAATCCCCAACATCGAAAACATCAAACAAGTCATCCAAACTCCTCGAGTCGCCAACACGTATCAAAGAAGTGATGGTTCCATTGTCCTTCTTGACCCCAACAAAATCTACCTCAAAGAACTCCTTCCCGACCTCAGAAGTTGGGAACTTCTTCTACGTGAGAACGTGTTGAGCCTTGCTGGCAACCGTGATCACGTTTCGGCGAGTCTCGCCAACATGCTCTATTGTCTTAGTATCGAGGAACCATACAACCTCGCATACTATATGGCCAAAAGGATGGCCAACATCCATAGTCGTTCCGATAATCTCATGCCATATGGCATGTTGCTTACTTGTCTCTTCAAGTGGGTTATGGAAAATTTCCCACATCTTACTGATGTCGACTATGTCCTAGTCAATCCCATCATGAAACCACTTGGTGGACCACAACGTCGCACAAAGCAATGTAAGGACAAAGGGTCCAAACGTGGTCATAAATCCACTTCCGATGTTCCTCTTTCTTCTTCCTCTTTTGGTCATGGTTCGTCATCTCAACCGATGGATGAGGACGATGATGAGGTGAACGAAGAAGGAACGTCAACGTCTCGTCCTAATACCCCCTCCCCCGACACCTACTTTCGTAACCTCGATACTTCATCGTTCCAACGAACCACCGACTTTCAATTCGGGGAAACCAACCTGTCTGCCGTAATGAGAAGGCAAACTACGATGTATAACCGATAAGTGTCGATGCATGAGCAGACGATTGGGGGGTTCAAGTCCATTAGCAAGGCAATCAAATGACTCGGGAATAAGATAAAGAAGATGGGGAAAAAAAGAGACTAGTTAGGATTAGCTTAAGTAGTACTATTAACTTAAGTATTATTAAGATATTATAAATAAAGTCATGGCAATGTCCATTTAACATAAACTAGCTTGAATTGCCTTAACATTCACTACTTGAAATTTGTTACTTTTATTAGTTAATCAATCTTGATATTTTATGAGCTTTGTTTAGTTCATAAATTTTTTATTGCATGCACTAGATGATAAAAATGCTTGGAATGATGCATGTTTGCTAGTTGCCTAAACTTAGAAGATCACATGATAATGTTAGTTGCTAGTTTAGACTAGTGTTAGGAAATTTATGTGATTCCTTCTTTAGTAGATTGAGGCTTTGAGATTTGCAGAAAATTGATTCCCCATAATTTCCCTATTTAGGCAGCCTAGAATCTGCAGACCTGGAAAAAGGGTCAACTAGAGGCCACGGCTCCACTAAATATGGGACGGCTCCACTAAATTTAGTGGTGCCGTGGTACCTTTAGTGGTACCGTGCCCTTGGAAGACGAAATTAACAGTTCTCTTCCACTTTTTGACATTCTTTTTCCTGGAAATCTGCAAACATAACCTGATTCCCATGCACCCAAATCCCCAAATCCAACATCCTCTTCAACCTTGCATGTTTTGATTTGGCTATATAAGCTAACATCATACATTGCCATCCTTACCTCTATCACACTCACCATACAACCATCATGTTTTCCACCATTGCCACTACTTCACACAAGGCCAAGAAACCAAGGCTTAACATCAAACCAACAAATGAAACCACTCTTATTGATCAATGGATCAAAATTGTTCACACACCACAAGCCTCAACCAAACCAACCATCAAAGAGATAACTTTTATTGATCTCACATTGGATGATGAAGATGATCTAAACACACCCAAAACCTCAACCAAATCATCATCTTCCATCACTACACCCCAAGCTCCATCCAAGGCAACCTCAACCAAACCAACATCTTCATCCTCCACCACCATTAGAACCAACACACCTTTATCTCAACCAAGTCCTCCTCAACCACTAGCTTTAACCTTCACCCAATCACCATCAAACTCTTTTGGACTTGGTACTAACACATCATCCACTTCACCATCACCATCACCACAACCTTTGGCTCTCACACTAACCCTATCACCTACATCACCTTTTGAACTTGACACTAACACATCATCCTCATCACTATCACCATCACCACAACCTTTAATGGGTTATCCCATTCTTTATCCCCTACTACCACATACCTTGAGTTGTGCTTGTTGCCACCACAACCAAAATCTCATCATGAGCCTTAGAGATGAGTTAACCTTTAGGTTCTCATACCTTGAGCATCTCCTCACACCATCAATAGGCCCCATCATCCTTCCACCTCCACCACCACACAATAGCCTAAACTAAACATACTTATGTTTAGTTGATCCAATAAATACTTAGGAATCTTTTGAAGTTGGAAGCAAATCTTGAAGCCTCATACTACTATTGATGTTTATGTGTCTTCTTGTTATTTAATTTGCTTCATTGTTGTAGTCATACTCATGTATGACATTTATTTTATGTTTATGAAATGGGCTTTAATGTGGTTGTTTCATGTTTATGTGGCTACTTAGCTAATTTTTGTTGGATATTTGTCAAAAGTGCTACTTGTTAGATATTGCATATATGTCTTCTAACTTTGTTTTTTAGCAAGAATCATTGCTCGATTCCTTGGTGTTCTCCAAATGAGGGGGAGTATACATCAAGGGGGAGCCTTGCAACCTTTTTGCTTCGACAAAAAGGGGGAGAAATGGGAGTAAACTCATTAAAAACTTGTTAAAACTAATTTTAACTTAAAATGAGTTTATGTTTTGTCATCATCAAAAAGGGGGAGATTGTTGATGCAAATAATGTTCTAAAAACGTTATTTATATCTTTCGATTACTTTACGTTTTGAGGATGACAAAATGTGAAATCACGTTACGTTAAAATTAACGTAAACAAGTTTTTAATCGGAAGATCCCGTTTCCACGCAAATCACTCTAGAACAAACTTACAACTTGACAAATGATCAAAGAAGTGATTTTGGGTTTTAAGACTTCACATTTTAATGTGACAAAACATTTTTTCAAAAATATACATGACAAATTATTTTTGAATAATTAAAAAATGTTTTAATGGAAAAATAAGTTTAAAATTCATAACAGCTATTTTTCCCCCCAAAATCAGCTCCAAACTTCCACAAATAAGTTTTCACTAGAAAAGACAAAATTTGGAGCGTCTTTGTCTGGGACGGCTCCACGGTTCCACTAAATTTAGTGGAGCCGTGGGTGATTTAGTGGAGCCGTCCACCTGTAACGTTCAGATTTTCTTTGCCTATAAATACCAACCCACTTTACAGATTTTAGACACCCTTTCACACACAGAAACTTCTGAGTTTAAACCTCTCACACCATTTTCTTTTCTTGATCATTTAGTTTAGTTTTTCTTTTGTTCAAGAGTGATCCAATCATCCAACTTAGAGATCCTCTTCATTCCTCTTCAATAGCAAGAGAAGAACACAAAGTATCCAAGTTGATACAAGGTGTTGTCATTCCTCTTCAAGTGCAAGAGAAGAACTCAAGGTATCCAAGAAGATACAAGAGTTATAGTTGCTAGGTTGTTTGTAACAATTGTTACATACTTGATTGTATCATAGCATACATCAAGATCATTTTTCTTTTGTGAGAGTGTGAGTGAAGATCATTGTGATCTTACAAGAGATAGTGAACATCTCTTGAAGCCATTGGGCTTGTGTGATTGATCAAGAAGATCAAGGGTCATTAGGATAGTGTTAGTCAAGTGAGTGTTGATCATTGTGATCGTGTCGAGATCTTGGTGATCTCTTGAAGCCATTGGGCTTGAGTGTTTGATCAAGTGGATCGTGGTAGATTGGTGCTACCTAAGATTAGTACTTGACATCTAGCTTAGTGTCGAAAATAGGATAAGCGACGTGTACGGTTTTCTCCGCCTTAAGGGAGGTTGTTGACATAGTGCTTGAAACTCTCGAGTGTGGTACTCGGGGAGTGGAGTAGGGCGAAGAGGTGCTTCGTAGCCGAACCACTATAAATTCTTTTGTCCCGGTTTGATCTTTCCAACTTTTCTCTTTACTTACTTTACTTATTATTAGTTAGTTTAGCGTGTAGTTCATATTGGTGTTGATTGATTACACATAAGATTCGAATCAATGTTTTTAATAAGTAAACTTTTAAAAAGATTTTAAAAGAGTTCAAAAACGGTAAAACTATTCAACCCCCTCCCCCTTCTAGTTTTTCACAATATATATTTAAACGCTATTAAACTTATATAAACATTACCATATATATAATTTGGCGTCAAGTTTTGCTACAGTCGTCGTAGCAGTGTTGGGCTCCGTTTTGGGCTCTGGGCTCCCGGTTTTCTCCTTTGGTTTGTCGCTTCGCTTCTTTTAGCCATAGTCCGCTTCGCTTCTTTTAGCCATAGTCGGCTTCTAACAAACGATAGAATTCGCTGGAGATTTATACGTGTCTCTTCACTGTGCTTTTCTTGGTACCTGTGTAGATCTGCTTCGTCGCCTTTGATCGGCTGCTGCTGTGATTTACCTTTGCCGGAGGTCGATACGTTTATGGTTTCTGTGGTTTGTCTATTTACTTCTTACGATCTACACGTTCATGGCTTATCGATTTATTTATTTGGTTATTTTTTTGATGTTCAGCTTTGGACGGCCTCAGGATTGTTGTCGCGCCAGATCAGAAAACGTTAGGTTTGTGTATCTGTTTGTTTGTTTTACTTTTTTTTTTTAGTTATTTGCCGTCAGCTGTGTCGCTCGCCGTTAAGTAGTTGTAATTATTTGTGTCGTTTGTCGTATGTTGTTGTTTGTGCTTAGTTATACCGGCTGATTTGTGAACATCTGTGCAATCTATGCTTTTGTTTGGTTTGCCATGTATAATTATGCAAATCAGTTATCGCCTTATCTGTATATGTCATTGTAATAATTTTTGCACTTTGTCATTTGTTTATGTAATTTGTCATGAGAGTTAAAACCTAAGAAATCGGAATAAAACTTTGGCCCATAACTAAAAAATATAGTTATTTGTTGAGTGGTTGTCATCAGAGTGAAAACCTAAGAAATCGGAATAAAACCTTGCCCCATAACTAAAAAATATAGTTATTTGTTGAATATGAGGACTAAGAGTAAAGGTGTCCGTAGAAATAGTTGTAAACGATCGTTAGAAGGAAACGGGTCTGTTGGCTGTGATCTTGGTGAGGGGCTGCTCCCTGGTGGTGTTATAGATGTGGCCGCTGATTTACATGCTAATAACGGTGGCGGATTTCTTATGTTTGACACGCCTACTTCAGTTTGTGAAAGTATAATGCTTCCTTCATGTGATCTTGCTGAATTCATGTGTGTTGACGATTCCTTACGCTGTAACGATCCCTTGGAACATAACTCCGTTGCTATCAATGCTGCCCCTGCCATGCCTACAAAATCTTCGAATGGTGTATCGATTACTGAACTTCGTCAGGACTGTCTCCGTGCCTTTCCGCTGTCTGCAACTACCAACAGAAAAGGGAAACAAAATATGGAACGTATCCCACTGTCAGCAGCAACTGGTACTGTGTGTTTTTTTTTATTGTTGTTTCTTTATATTTGTATTTTGTTCGCCTGTATAATTATTTACCTGCATTTGTTATTTGCAGCCTCATATCATGTTGGTATGCCTGTTTCAATGCATTTGGAAACCACCGCCTCTTCTGGTAACGTCCTGTATCTTTTATTTTTCAGTTTCATTTTTCAACGGTCGCCTATCTTTGCTTACGCCGCATTTTTTTCCATGCGAGATATGTCAACAGATATATGCCCGCGTTCGGTTTCTAATACTGATGGTGGCTTCCTAACAGTTGATATGCAAACTTCGTTTTGTGAGAGTATAATGATTCCTCCATGTGACATTGCTGAATTCATGGATAGTGACACTTCTTTGTATCATACCAACGACGATGTTCTTTCCACAATTCCTGCCAGATGTTCTAATGGTATATCAATTAATGAGCGCCATGAAGGTTATCGATGTAGTGTCTCAGATCGAACGCCTGTTGCTGGAAAAGGAAAACAGAAGGTAGATGATGTATCACCGTCGGCAACAACCGGTGCTGTACATTTTCTTATTGTCATTTGTATATATCTGTATTCTATTGCTTTTAACACTCTTTTTTTTTTGCTTCTGATTTTCCTTCCTCTGTCTAACTTTAACTGTTTGCCTTCACAGTTGAACCTGAACCTACTGCTGGTGCATCTTCTGCCTATAATACGCACTTTCAAAATATGTCCTCTGCTGCTGCTGAGACTTCTCAAACATCTACAATTCCTGTATCAAGTACTAGGCGAGCAATAAGAATACAAAGAGCTACCGTTAGTCGCCAACACACAGGTAGTATTAATTATGTTTTATTGCTATATAAAACTTTTGTCTGTGAATAACATTTGTTGTTCTTTTTGCAGTTGAACCTGCCCCTCCTCCTGCTGCATCTTCTAACTATAATCCGCGCTTTCAAAGTCCGTCCTCTATTGCTCCTGACGGTTCTCAAATGGTTACAAATCCTATATCGACCGCTAGGCGAGCAGCAAGAACACAAAGAACTGGTATTAACCGCCAGCGTGCAGGTACTATTAATTGTGTTTCCTTGCTATATGGCATGTTATTTTGTGTTTGTTTTATTCCTTTTAACCTTCATTTTTATATAGGTTTTTCTTTTTTTTTATGCCTTTACAGGACCACCAGATGCATATGTGTCTTTAGGGCCATGTAACAGGGTCTGTCGTCATTGCAAAGCGCTTTTTTGGTTTGAAGAAAGGATCAAACATGGAAGCCGTGCATCCCCTACCTATCACAGATGTTGCATGGGTGGTCAAGTAGTTTTGAGACATCAATCCGAATACCCTGCATATATGAAGCAATTGTTCACAGACCGGCATTTCATGGAGAATGTCAGAGCTTATAACTCGATGTTTGCTATGACTTCGTTAGGAGTTCAAACTGATGAATCGGTAAACAGAGGTCGTGGCCCGTATGTGTTCAAAATATCGGGCCAGATTTATCATTGGATAGGTTCTCTTTGTCCGGCTGAAGAAACTGATCCGCGTTTCTTGCAGTTATACATCTATGATACACAAAATGAAATTCAGAATCGTTTGATCCATTTTGAAGATGCCGGTCAAAATTTAAGGGCAGAAATTGTAAATGGGTTGATTCAGGTCCTGGATCAGCACAATGAGTTGGTTCGGTTATTTAGGACGGCAAGAAACCTACTGAATGCTGAAGACATTCCTGATTTCAAGATACGCTTATTTGCAGTCAAAGGTTCGCGACAGCATGAGCTGCCTTCTGGCGATTCAATTGGAGCTATTGTTTATGAAGGAGGTCCTGATACAGGCACTGAGTTTGATATCGTTATTCAGCAACGTTCAAGCCAACCACAAAGAGTTAGCAAATTGCATCCTTGCTATATGTCATTCCAGTTTCCTCTAATTTTCGTTTTCGGTGAAGATGGTTTCCACCTTGGCCTACGTTTATGGAACCCGGATACTCAAGCAGTGGACCAAACGAAAAAGATGTCAATGAAGATGTACTACGCATACCAATTGCATGATCGCTTTCAAGAATATAGCCTACTGACACGGTCCGGAAGGCTCTTTCAGCAGTTTGTAGTCACAGCTTATTGTAGTGTGGAGCAGTATCGGTTAGATTACATTCGTGACCACCAGAATGATATCAGAAACGATTACCTTTCAGGAGTCTATGATGCGATTGCACGCGGTGATCGGAATGGTTCGGATGTAGGGATGCGGACAATCCTTCCTTCATCATTCGTCGGTGGCCCACGCTATATGTACAGCCACTATCTTGATGCACTCGCAATTTGCCGAGTTTATGGAAACCCATCTTTCTTCATCACATTTACATGCAATGTCAAATGGCCAGAAATTACAGAATATATGGAGCAGTTTCCGCACGTTAATGTTGCTGATAGGCCAGATATTGTCGATCGAGTTTTCGAACAGAAAATTCATCTACTGATTGCATATCTCCGTGACGGAAGACCATTTGGACCAGTTGCAGCAAGTAAGTTTCAGTTTTTATTAGTATGTAACTATACATCAACCCTGTACATTGTATCTGACCTTATTTTTATGTTTAACTTTTCAGTTTTGTGTACACGGTTGAATTTCAAAAGCGTGGGCTGCCACATTGTCATTTGTTGTTGTGGATAAAAGAAGCTTCAAGAGTCCACTCACATGCAGATATCGACCGATATATATCGGCTGAATTACCTGGTAGACACGTTGACCCAGAAGGTTATCGAATAGTTACCGAATTTATGATGCATGGTCCATGTGGCATCGCAAATAGATCAGCGCCATGTATGAAGGCAACTGATTCGTGCACAAAAGGATTTCCTAAACCATATGCTGATGCTACTTCTATTGACAAAAACGGCTATGTACATTATCGCAGGCGGCCTTCGGGAGACATTGCTACTGTCCAAAACGTCGACTTGGATAATAGCTATGTCGTGCCATATAACATGATGCTTCTTACCAGGTTTTATGCGCACATCAATGTAGAATATTGTGAGCAGACAACGTTGATTAAATATTTATTCAAGTATATTTCAAAAGGCACAGACCGAGTTGTCACGCAGATAACAAGATCCACTAGAACCACGCCTTCAACAAGCCAGGAACCTGCAATTAGAATTGATGAGATAAGCAATTATCTAGATGCAAGATACATTGGTCCACACGAAGCCTGTTGGCGATTGCTAGGATTCGATATTCACTACAGAGATCCGCCTGTCCAAATACTAGCTGTTCATCTTCAAAATATGCAACGTGTAACTTTCAGAGCAAATGAAAATCTAGAGTCTGTTGCTGAAAATCCAAGTAACAAGAAAACCACCCTAACACAGTGGTTAGACTTTAATTCTCGGTCTACACTCGGTCACCATCTAACGTATCTAGACTTTCCTTCTGAATTCGTTTGGAATCTTGCTCAAAAGTTTTGGTCACCTAGACGAAACCTTAACAAGCCTTCAATTGGTAGGTTAGCATACATACATCCTAGCGCTGGCGATTTATATTACCAAAGGCTTTTACTTTGCCACCAGAAGGGCTGTGCATCATTCTCTGCCATACGTACAGTCGAAGGCCGCCTTTATCCAAGTAATAGATCAGCGTGTGAAGCAATGGGTTTATTAGCAGATGACGGAGAATGGTCGCTTGCTCTTACAGAAGCAGCCTTAACAGCTACAGCAGCAGAGATACGCCAGCTGTTTTGTCAAATTCTTATCTTCAGTGATGTTACTAATCCAGTCTCTCTTTGGAATAAGCACTGGAAGCTTATGAGTGATGATATACCTGCAATCTTATCACACCTGTTCCAAATGCCCCGAATTACCTTCACTGATGAAGAACTGCAAAATGGTGTCCTCTACGAGCTGGAACCTATTCTTAGGTCTCACGGCAAATCGGTTACAGATTTTGGTATCCACCTGCCTGCACGGCGCCTGCTACAGATTCTGCGAAACAGAACAGTTATGGAAGAGCGAAGCTATGATACAGAAGCTATGGCTGCTGAAAGAGATCGTTTGGTACCAAACCTCAATACTCAGCAACGGCAGCTGTTTGATACTATTCTCGAAGGTGTAAGAAATAACAGACAAAAGCTAATTTTCGTATATGGTTACGGTGGCACTGGAAAGACTTTTGTATGGAAGAGCATAATCTACACCCTACGAGCAGAGCGAAAGATAGTTCTTGCAGTGGCTTCTTCCGGAATTGCTTCATTGTTGTTACCGTCAGGGCGCACTGCTCATTCAAGATTTAAATTACCACTAGATGTCACGAACGAGTCTATGTGCACTATTAAAAAACATACTCAGCTGGCTGAGTTACTGATACAAACAGATTTGATAATTTGGGACGAGGCGCCTATGAATGATCGCAAATGTTTTGAGGCCCTTGACCGGACCTTGCGAGATCTATTGGATACACCAACAGCTCTTTTTGGCAATAAATCAGTGATCCTCGGTGGAGATTTCAGGCAAACTTTACCAGTAAAGAAAAAAGGTACAAAACATCAAATTATTTCCTCATCTATCACTGAATCATATCTGTGGAAACATTTCAGAGTTCATCTGTTGACTGAAAATATGCGCCTGAAAAGAACAGAGACACCTTCCCATCAATTGGCCGCAACTGCAGCATTTTCTGAATGGTTAGTCAACATAGGGAATGGTGTTATTGGTCAACCAGATCAATCAGATCCCCAAGATACCTCATGGATACATATACCCGATATGTACTGTATTCCAGATAGTAATGACGCAAGGATGCAACTTATACGATTCATATATCCTGACACCATTCTTCAATCACCAACTGCTGAATCCTTGCAAGAAAGAGCAATTGTTTGTCCAAAAAATGATGTCGCTGACGCTATTAACTCAGATATCCTGCAAATGTTATCTGCTCCCAGCCATGTATATACAAGTAACGATGAAGCTATACCACGCGGAAATGACGGAGGAGCCACAGAATTGCTATATCCAGCAGAGTACCTTAACACGCTATCATTCACAGGAATTCCGCCGCATAAGCTTGAACTCAAAATAGGTGCCCCTGTTATGTTGCTAAGAAACTTGAATTTAACTGGAGGTCTTTGTAATGGAAGACGCATGATCGTAACACAGATGCTTGCTAAAGTAATCGAAGTCAGAATTGTTACCGGTACTCGCATACTACAAAAAGTATTTCTTCCTCGAATTCTCCTGTTCAACAGAGACGAACATCTGCCATTTATATTCAAAAGAAAGCAGTTCCCAGTCAAAGTGTGCTACGCAATGACCATCAACAAAAGCCAAGGGCAGTCACTCAACAAAATCGGTGTGTACTTACCAGAACCCGTTTTTGGACATGGCCAGTTATACGTTGCACTTTCAAGAGCCACATCTCCTGACGGCCTAAAAATCCTCATCAAAGATCAGCTCAACAGACCACCAAATACAACAAAAAATATCGTCTACAGGGACTTTTTAGAAACCATTATCAGAACCCAGGTCTTATTCATAACAAACACATTGCACATATTCTTTCACATTCCTGTATTAGTGTCTATGCATATCACTCAACTACAGATACACCAAACAAAATATATTATTCTAATACTTAGACATTGTATAGGCCTGAACCAAACAATAACTTTCTGTCGAAGAAATATAAGATCAGTTCTATTTTTACATGTTTTCTTTGCTTACCCTATTACTGATTAGCACATCACTGGCACCATCTACTGTCTATTATGTTGCTATTTGTTACATGTAACATCTATTATGTTGCTATATTTCTTACCTGTATTTTTACAAATTTTCTCCCTTATTACTTACTTGAAAAAAACTGAACAATGAACCCACCTAGGATCCAATAAACATATATTGCTTCCTGATCCTATTGCACATGTCAGTAAACCCATATAGGATCAGTTATACTTTTAGATGTTTTCTTTCGTTCGCCTATTACTGATTACCACAGGTAACTAAACACATATAGGGTCCCATTGATATTCTTACAGATTTTGTTACCTGCTGTCAAAACACCAGTTCACTGTAACAAAAAATCAGGCACAGACTTTGCTGCATTTGATTTACCAACTGTATGTCCAGTCCTATAGACAGGAAAAGAAACCATACCTACAAAGACTTCTTTTGTATCCACTTAACAACACACCAACCAGTTAACCCACACAGAATCTAATAAACAGATACTGTCACATCTGATTCCCTTATCTTTCTGATGCAACCGCTTGCACACGGTAATATATTGGTAAACCACAGGTAAGCAAACATATATACAGTCAGTTCTGTTTTTACAGACTGAACTCATATATCATCTTATTTTAACCCTTGCAGATTGTATGTATGTTAATTATATTGTGACAGATTTTGTTAGCTACTGTCAAAAGGCTACCTCAATGAACCCATATAGGGTTGCACACATTCAAAGGACAGGTGACTACACCTATATACACTCTTATCTCTTATTTTAACACTTGCGGATTATATCTATCTTAGCTATTTTGTGACAGATTTTGTTACGTACTGTCAAAAGGCTACCTCAATAAGCTATATTGTGACAGATTTTGTTACGTACTGTCAAAAGGCTACCTCAATGAACCCATATAGGGTCACACACATTTCAACGTCATGCTTATACTGATGAGAAATCAGACACAGATTTGGCTACGTCTGATTTGCCAGTTACATCTACAGTCCTATAGACAAGAGAATAGGCCCACCCTTTTATGATGTTCTAAGAATGGATACCTTCAGACGCATCTTTCGCATGTAGTTTACGAAGACCACAACCATATATTTCTTCCCATGTAATACCGATACATTTTTCGAACCAAGGTAAACGTATACTAGACTGACTCCTGCTAATACCTACTCTCATATGTTGCTTTCTTGGATACAGTTTATTGCCAATGCATTTTTTCTGACAGCTACCTTTTCTTAGCTACTACACCTATTTTAATATAATCTCACCTATCACTCCATCATTATAATACAGGAAAATGTCGCATGATACTTCAGTGCCAACAATAACAAGGTCTGCAGGAAAAAGACCAGCAACAGATCTTGAAATCGTTGGAGTTGCTAATCTCAAACCATCAGACATAGCAAAAGCAATATGCGTCAGAGTATATCGCAAATGGACAGTTACAGATACCAGAGGGATTAAACAACCAACTTTGAACGTTATATTACTTGATCAGCAGGTTGCATTACTCTATATCATGCCTTTTAATATGCATTAAATTTCCGATTCCTAATATTTGTCTTTCTCCTTCATATTATAGGGTGGCGCCATACAGGCAAACGCGGAAGGCCGCGAAAAAACAAGATTTGATAACATCCTTCAAGTCAATGCTGCATACACAATCACAGGATATGGTCTTCTAGACACCAAAAAATGGATGCAGACATTACCTAATCACTTCACTTTGATATTAGGACGGCTCACCAATGTTCAGCCGTATACTGGAACCACCTTTCCACTACATCATTTCAACTTTGCCACATACACTCAGCTACATGAACGTGCAGACAAAAACAATGTCATACTAACAGGTACAGACTACTATTAATAACACTCATACAATACAAAATACTATAACTGCAGATTATGTCACTGCAGATTACATAGCATGTGTCCTTTCTGTTGGTGGTATCCGTGAACCAAAGGCACCCAGCACAAAACAAACTGTCTGGAGAGACATCATGCTCCGTAACCTAGAGTAAGTTAATCATATGAACTATTTTTTGAATAACACCCGTTTATACATACTATTTTTTTAATGACAACCATTCTAAATAACACCTCGCTAACATATTTTCCCATATGCAGAGGAGACACTGTCAGATTCACTCTTTGGAATGAGAGAGCTCACGAATTTAGCATCAGTGCCTATGAAAAAGAACCTAAACCAACCGTTATGGCTGTCACTTCATGCTGGGTTAAGACATACAAAGGTACCGCCGTTTCCACAGACCCACATTGCAAAATATTAAGATAATAGATTCTAACAAAGCCACAAACAAATGCAGGTTTGCAGCTATCAAGCACACCCGCAACTTACTACTATTTCAACCCTCCTATTCCTGAAACAGATTACATACTAAGCATGTCAGTTACTCTCCTTCTCTTATAACACATTCGCCTAATTTTTTTAGCATCAAACTAAGTTAAAATATCCATACAGGTACGAACAGCTGCTCCCGCCACCGGTCATACAGAATGTGCGCACATACAGCTACGATAACATAGAAGATGAAAAGAAAAGAAACAGAGTTACAATAGACGAGCTTCTGCGGGAAGATCCAAGAAATCAAACAGTCAGTACTTCTATCAAACTTGCAACTACTATCTTTGTATTTGCCATGTACCTATTTTAATATGTGACTACCTGTTACAGAATGTTAGGTTCACAGTTGTTGCAAGAATTGAAGAAGTCGTTGTTGGCATACCATGGTTCTACCGCAAATGCCATGACTGTAGGCGGAAAATCTATGACGACCGCCCACATTCACAATGTGAGGCACCAGCTCCAACACAGCCGAATGATTACAGGTGCAAATAAGCCAACACAGTTTATAAGCGACAAAAAAAAACCCTCTTAATATTGTCTAATAAACTCACCTATTATTAATACCTATGCAGTTATTCCTTTAGACTGCTGATTTCCGACAGCACTGGAATTTTGACGTTAACATGCTTCAGTAATGAGGTACATTCAATAGTCACAGAAGTCAACAAAGTTGTCTCAGAAGAAGGCTACACCGATCCATACACAGTCCCGCCACATTTAACAGCCCTCGAAGGAACCACACATTTGTTTCAGCTGCACTTCTCGCCAGATTCTACAAAACAATATCAGAGTTATGTGCTTGACAGCGTTATGGAAACTGGTCCGCATCTGCTACCACCAACTGAACAAAACATTCCCTTGCTAACAGAAGCTGAAGCTCAATCACCAACTGACGAAGGTTGTAATTTCACAAGCTGTTGTCTGTTTCATGCACTCGGTAACTTTTTTTCGCATGATAACTAACTGAACTCTGTCAGGTACTACTTCTGAACCTCCGGTTACTCCTGCTTCACCTGCAATTTTACAAACAAGTACTCCTACTACAATAGAAGCTACCAGCCATTTACAAGGGCAGGCAACAAAGACAGAAGTACTCAGGACATCTGCTCGAAGGAAAATCTTAACAGATAACAAGCCAGAAGAAACAAGCACCGCAGCAAAAAAAACCAAAACCAACTGTCCGTAAATGACTAAAAATCCATGTACTGCACTTTAATAACATCTTAACTTTTGTATGCTTCTAAACAACATCTAAACTACTATCGCCTGTAATATAACACTAAACTGCTGTTACTTTTTATTGCAGTATTTTATATATGTGTTGCTATGTATCGCTGCTCCGCCGCAACGCGGCGGTTCGCAGCACATCTAAACATTGTTATAAAAGAAAGGTGTATCCGAGCGAGGCACGGTTACTGCACTTGTTGTAGATGGTTTGAGCGAGTCATTGACTTGGTCCAATTTTGACATAGGCCGGTTGAGTTGCCGAAAGGCGATATATTAACCGTTTTCATGTAAGCTGTTTCTAAGAATAGTGAAACAGACGTGTAAACAAATAAAAAAATTTAGAAAGGGATGGTAAACGAGACTGGTGGGTGTCAAGGCCAGATCTCAAGTTAAAATAAGGCCAAAAGAGTGGGTGCATGCGGCTAATTTGGGGCAGTGTGAAGATGGTGTCATCTTCCGACAATACCCACCTCTGGTTTATGTCCTTTGGCTACCACTTTTATAGCACTCATCCAATCACATATTCTTCTTAGTTGAGTAAAATACTCCAACCACATATTCTTATTAGTTGAGTAAAATATTTTACTTGGATATCGTATACGAAACAGACAACCACGGATATGTATAAGAAAAAACTGAAATCGATATATGATAAATGGGCTTTTTCGGATTTGATTTTTGGGATAATTACAAAAATAGACCATCGATCGAAGTGATTTTCTTTTTCTAGCCCGTATCCCGGGCAACTTGGCAACTCGCCCCATATGATGACACGTGTCCTCAGTTGCCCAAAAAATGTCGATTATTGCCCAAAAAAATACACAAGTTGCCCAAAAAATAAACTTCCAGATTTCAGTTGCCCAAAAAAGCGTAGGTTGCCCTTGACAAAAAAAATATTTTCCGATCTCGGGGTAGATAAGGAAAATCACTTGGTTGCTTGGGCTATTTTTGTAATTATCCCTTGATTTTTTCTTTTCTGCCTCTTCGGTTATCGGTTTTTCGCGGTTTCGAATTAAACAGCTTGGCTAGATTTTTCGGTTTGTCGAACTTTTATACATCCATTAACGACATATGCATCTCTAAAGATACAAATATTACCATTTCATTGTAGATCGTAGATTGTAGATATAATACAATTATGAGATTAGTATTACTAAATGTATCCCGTTACAAACTCACAGAGGAACAAAACGGGGTTCTAAAGGGAATGTTTGGTAGCAAGTATTTAAGAACGTTTTGAAAGAATTAGCAGCTAGTGGTTAGCGTTTTGCACATAATGATTGTTTGGAAACAAGCAACTAACATTCCTATAATTTCTAAATGCTCCAAACTAAAACGCTATTTCTAGTAAGCATTTATGAGCAACTAACATTTCTACTTGCTAATTATGACTGTGTAGCTATGTTACCAAACACTTCATCAAAACAAACAGCTACTGCTTTCTTACTTCTTGCTACCGCTATCTTCATCAACATACCTTTTAGGGTAGAAAACAATTTCACATACACCCCTAAATTACGGTTAAGTTAGTAAGATTTTATAAACATCTTAGTTGTATCCCTTTAAAGGTATATTTAGTAAAACTAGTTGTAAACCGTTAGTTGTAAGTTAAAAACTGGTATGATATATAAACATTTTAATTCATTTGGTCATGTGATAATTGCGACGTGATTCATTACTTCCATTTCTTCATATCTTAGCCTCTAACTTTAATTAAGGACGGAATCAGGGGTCCTCGTGGGTTTTTGGAAATCTCATGGATTTTTTTTATGTAGTGTTAATTTTTTGAAAAAAGCATCAATTTGTTTTAAATACATTTTAAATGCACATGTTCCATCAAAATATGTTTCTAGTGTTATTTAGTTAGTATATTTACAAATAAAAAATAAACATAAAATTTAGTTAAAGCCCAATATGACAATGAAAATTAAAGCCGAAAAAATGAAACAGGATTAAATTAAAGCACAAAAAAGATGAGAGTGTACGTAAGCGTTTTTTTGCTATGAAAGATCGTAGAATCCCTTACCAGAAGGAAATATGTTCATTGAGTTATCGTTTTAATGAATTCTTCGTTTCCATTCACATTTTAACTCTATTATATTACGGTTCAAAAATTCTCTTGCACCTGGTCATATTTGGTTATGATTCCGTCTCTGACTTAATTACCTTTTATTTTTTTTTTATTTTTTTTAACTTAATTACCTTTTATCGTATGGGAGAAACAGAAGATTAATTAACTGATTTAAGTACATTGATATGAACACAAATCCCATTTTGTGTTGAAAATTAAACCCCAAATGTTACTGGATTAACACCGACAATTTTGCTCAAGAATTTACGGTCATTGATTGTGCCTTTATAAATATAAAAATATATTTATATTGTTAATTTAATAAAGTAAACATGTCGACTTAAAGGAAGGTAGGCTCAAACAAAAAGGGAGGCAACATAAAGGAAAATGTACGTTATATTAGTTACATGCCTGAGACAAATAAACATTTCAGTACATTCTTTTGTTAAAGTTCTATGATAACCTGCGGTTCAATAAAAATAGCAATATAGGCAAATATATGTTTTATCTACAAGAATGGCCGATCGTTAACATTTTGGAGGAGGCGATCATGTTATATGATGATTGATCGGCATTTTAAAACAATTTAATAATATAAAACTCTAGACACACACAACAAATAATTACTCGTGTGACTTACTAATGTAATTCATATTTTAATCTTATTTCTAGAAAATTAAACTTCAAGGACTGATAATGTATTGGTGTATTTTTGTAGTTTGAGAGTTTTATGTAAAATTGTTGAAAGATTAGTCTCAACGAGCAAACAAAAAAAAGCACGAAGGGACCAATTGTGCAAAAAAGAAAAAGATGGAGAGTCGAGGCTATTTAAAGAAGAAATCTTCTACATTGTGTTCGTAAAACAATTCAGTTTTCTCTCTCTATTTTTCACACATAGAAGAAAATCTATCTCTTGTTAGATTCGATTATTGATCTAGTTTACTATTATTGTAATAGAAAAAAATTAATTAAGTGATGGATCCACACCTGAATAGCAGGATTTGGGTCGTTTGTTTTATTATGATTAAGATCATATTAGGGTTTGATTGTTGAATTGAGATTCAATAGATTGTTTGCGGGTGAAATTAAGTTTTTTTACATGGTATCAAAGTAGGTTTTATAAATTTGTTTATGGTATGTTTAAAAAAATAGGGTTTCTTAATTTTTGGGGGTTTTTGATTTTTCGGCGTTCTTATAAACCTTTGTTAATCAATAGATCTGTCATTGTTTTTGTCAATTCTTCAGTTTTAAAGAAAGGGGCATTTCATATCTCCCCTGGTTAAAATCAGAAATTTCATATCTACTAAAAAAATACTTTAAAAGCATTGTACATTATGCATTCAAATGTTGTAATTTGTGTATATATGAAATTAATCATGAAAAAAGGGGATGATATGAAATTCATCCTTAAAGAAAACGCCCAATTTTTTATAAAAACTTAAGTTTGGAAAATTTTGGGGCTTGCGATTTATTGCGATTGAACATTTATATGATGAAATTAAATGAAAATTCAAACTTCATTTTATGTTTTAAAATGATTTAGAACTCAAATTGGGCAAAAAAAGGTAATGGAAGTGTGATGCTACCGGTGCAAGAGAAGGAAAAGAATGTATGTGAAAATGAAACGGACACGCGTTAGACTCGAAAATGCTTTTTACACTTTTTAAAATAGCGGGTTTTTTCTCACTTTCAATAGGATCACAACTCGGAATTAGGATAAAAAACAACAAGCATAAGACTAGGGGCAATCTTGACATGAAACTAACCCAAAACGAAGTTAAACAAGTTTGGCTTGAAGATAAATTGGTTTGGGCTAAAAACAGGTCAACCCGTCTGATTGGACAAATAATTGCACAACCAAGCCTTCGATGGTGATCAAAGGAATAATAGGATGTTGAGATTGCGCCAAGCTTGTTCTTAACCTGAAATAAGAAATACGAAGACACTACGTTAAGTGATTGCGCAGGAGTTGGACCCTGCGAACCACCTCCGGCGTACGAGTAAGTATGTGTAATGGTAATGTAGGTCGTAAATTGAGAGAGTGAAGTTAACTTACTTTGTTCCAGCCCGACTAAACTATTTATAAAGGAGAAATAGGGCTTAGTGGGCGGTTTGCGCATGATTCGGAGATCATGGGGGCGTCCCATGAAATATGGTAACCGCTAGGGCTTTGTAGCCCACGATCTCTGTTTTGGCGGGAAAGCCAAGGGGAAGAGGAGACGTGGGTTTGACCAGGTCAGGATAGCTCTCCGTGCTAGTTCCTTCGTAGGAGATACCCCGAAGGGCTTAAGGCTTCGATTGGCGGATTCCCACATGGTAACCAGTTCGCAGGCGAATGGTTTTACGCCAATGAAACGTGTTAGGAGATTAACCTGGGCCTCCGAAAAGAGGGCTTTCTACAGGCTCGAAGGGTACATCATCAAGCCCCCTAGTCGAAAGTGATATATACGTACGAGAATAAATTGCATTCGAATCAAAAATCAAACTACATGTTAGTCCTTCCGTCACAAAGTCGTACGAGTAGGGAATAAATGCTTAAACAACCTTGCGCAATAAATGCGCCTAATAAATATGCAACTACCATACCCTAGCTTCATCAGCTAGGATTTCGGTAACCACAAACTTATTTTCAAAATTCGAAAGCAAATTGGAATCCGTGTCCAACTCATACTATGACTACACGTGGATGGCTAGGATGAAACAACTAAAAATATACATAAACCCTTTATGATTCCACCTGATCGTACTGTTTCTCTTTGCCCCAAAGTCCACACACACAGTGCCTGTGTTTCGTGCTTCTGCTAAGATTAAAGGTAATTATCCCTCCTTAGTCTCATTATTTCGAATACAAGATGAGTATGGCGGCAAAAAGAACCATTAGGCAACAAAAGTGTATCTTATCAGAACAGGATTTGGCGGATTTTCTTGAAAAGTATCCCATACCTAAAAAGTATAAAGTGATACTCCCAAACGAAAACCAAAGTATTTTTGACGCCCCCGCTGGGTATGTTGGGTTATATGTTCATGCTTTTACAGAATCCAACTTTAGGATTCCTATTCATTCGCTGATCTTAGAATTTTTACAGTATTATCAAGTACACATTTCCAGGTTGAACCCCTTTGGCTTAGCCAAGCTAACCACCTACATTGTCGTATGTAAAGCTTATGGTTATGAGCCCACGCTTAACGTGCTTAGAGGCTTTATCAACCTTTTCCCTGGTGGTGATTGGTTAACCTTAGGTAAAAGAAGTGAACCTGATGTCTCTTGCTTAATAACAAAACCCTTTGCCAATATAAGAAAATGGAAAGGTCTGTTTCTCTATGTGCAAGATACGATTATACCTCCCAATTATCCAGCATTGCTGGATAAAGACAATCTTTTTGACGAGAAACGCTTTGATGATCCTTTGCCGCACTTCGTAAGAAGCTATCCCCTCTATCAACGTCTTGAACGTCACCCATTTGATGTGCAAACGTTTCCTGAGCCAATATTATTTCTGGCGGGCATTATAGATCATTGGGAAGGTTCTCCCTTGGAGCCTGAGATAATCTGCAATGGGAAAAGTATGTATGTACTTATTCAAATAAATTAATGACTTATCTGATGGTATTTATCTCATTCCTTTTTTCTGTAGGGATGGCCTTCAGAAACTTCGTTGTAGCCCGTGGTACTAGAGAGCTTAGTTTTGTCCCCAAAGAGCCAAATAATGTGATCCATGAAGTAGGTTCTCCATCGACATCAATAAATAATGACGAGACTCCGCATTTTGTGGAGACTGTAGCAGACTCCGATGATCCCCTTATAAAGGAATTTCAAACAAGGCTCGTAAGGTCCTTCGGTCTTTCAGATAAGAAGAAAAGTAAGAAAGCAAAAGCTGCTATGTCTGTGAAGACTCCTCCGAAGAGGAAATTATCCCTTCCTACCTCTCCGACAAGAATGGTGAAACCCAAAGGCTCTCATTCTAAAACCTTTATACCTACTCCTCTGACGATTCCTGAAGATGATACTCCTGGTAAATTATCATGCATGCGTAATAAGTGTCATTCCTTAAATAACTTGTGCTTTTGTCTTTCGCAGGTCTTCCCGATGTTAACGAACTACCCAATTCAATTGCGTGCCGCCATTCGGTTAAAAAAAATGGCACCTGCTAAATGGAAGGAAATCTTAGATAACATGTCTGATGAGGCGAAAAGTGTACCGCTTTTAAGGGGTCATTTAAGCCCGAAATCGTATTTATTTGATCAAATATTGCCCTAAATCGTTCCTTTTGTCATTTTAGGTACTTTTGAGGAGAAATCTGGAAAAGGAGGCATTTTGGACGTTTTTGGAGCATTAAAGTGAAGAAAACGGCAAAGTCTCAAGAATCGGCTAAAAGTTACTCTTGACGGCGTCACAATTTACTCTGGACGGCGTCATGCCTTGGCAAGAAAAGTTGGATGTGAAATTTACTCATGACGGGCCAGTGAGTTAGCATGAGAATTCTGACGGCGTCACGCTTTAACTTGATTAAGGGCGTCACGGCTTAAATCATAAGGGGACGGCGTCACGTTCATGATCCGACGGCGTCAAGCCTTGATAGGCCAGAATGGATTTTTGAAGAGCTAAAGAGGGACGGCGTCAAGAAGGTCACCCGGGAACCCTAAAAGCGGCGAGGTGACGGCGTCACAATGCATAAGGTGACGCCGTCAGATCCAAAAATCTATATATAGTTTTCTAATCTTTTGTCATTAGAGAGAGCTTAGTGTGTGGAGTTTTGGGATAAAACCCTAAGACGATTTTAGCTACTTTTTCAGGGCTTTTTGCCTTGAGATCTTCCATGTTCCATTGAAAGATAAGTTATCAATTAATCATTCAATATGTCTATGTGTTGTTTGATTCTATCTTATTCTTGTCTTTTGTTAACATGTTAGGCTAAATTTATCTTGTGTTTGCTTAGATCTAATGAAACCTAGCTATTGATTATTGGTTGTTAGTGTGTTGTTAGTTGTATTGGATGATTGTTTATCTATGTTAGGCTTAAGAAAACTGGCTAACTTCCTATTCGGTAACTTGCTTGAACGTCTTAAGAAACATGAACCAAATGCGTACTAAAGGTTTTTATGGTTGTATTTAATGCACAAGCGAATTCTAGTGATCCCATGTTAGGAGCTTCCTAGCCGGCTCGACATAGGAGTGAAGTAGGAGCTTGTAGAGTTGGGGAAGTAAGTACGCCACCCCACGAATGGTATTAAGGAATACACCCGTCATCCACGCGACTAATACACACTAATTAACCGGTAAAAGATAGTTAGGGAGTAAGGAAATCTAAGTAAACACATTTCTCTACACATAAGTTTCTCACCACTTTTCATTTTTGTTATTTTATTTTATTTGCATTTTTAGTAATTTGGGTTAGTTGACTAGCAACTAATTCCGCCCACTCCTTCAAAACCGAGATTTTACTTGCTTTCATAAAAAACTATAAAAACATAAAAAGAATCTTCCTCAACCTTTAGACCTAATTAGAGTAGACTTTCATACCTAACGAACACTATTCCCTGTGGAGAACGATCAATCCCCCGTACTTACCACTACACTATACTACATCGGTCAGGTACACTGCCTGGTGGGGTTGTAAGCCTCTTGAGATCCCTCGAGAGGTAAAACCTGTTGTAAGGTTACAAAACCACGCAATCAAGTTTTTGGCGCCGTTGCCGGGGAATAGTTATTGTTTAGGTTGAATTTTTATTTCTATTAGGTCTACTCACTAGATTCCTTTCTAGTGAGATTTTTATTTTATTTTTCTAGGTTTTCTTTAGTCTATCTATTTTCTTCGTGTCTTTGTTCGTAACCACACCATCCGACATCATGGAAGATGGTAATATCCTTAACCCCCACAACCCACCACCACAACAACCACAACCACCTCCTAGAGCCCGTACTTTAGGAGAGTATTCCCGTCCTAGCCACCATGGCTATCGAAACACCATTGAGCTCACTCAAGGAGCCAATATCACACCCTTGCGATCCGACACCATCCGGTTGGTGCAAAGCGGATGCGCATTCCATGGACTTCGTTCTGAAGATCCTAATCAACATCTCAAGGACTTTCTTAAAATCGTTGATTCTATAGACCTTGATGTTGCCACTCGAGAGACGACCCGATTGCGTCTCTTTCAATTCTCTTTGCGGGACTAAGCTAGTCAGTGGCTAGAACGTCAACCAGCAGGATCCATCACCTCTTGGGATGATCTCACCACTCGTTTCCTTGCTCCGTTTTTCCCACCGGGAAGAACTACCAAGCTAAGGAATGATATCTTGATGTTCCAACAACGTCAAGGCGAAACTCTCTACGAGGCATGGACTCGATTCAAGGACTTACTCCGAAAGGTCCCTCACCATGGCATGGATCCTTGGCTACAAATCCAAATCTTCTATGATGGTGTCAATCATCAAACTAGAAGAGCCATAGATTACGCCGCCAATGGGAGATTGAGCAGGCTCAGTGTCGATAAGTGCTGGGAAGTCATTGAGGACTTAGCACAGTACGAAGAAGAAGAGTGGGATGACTCAACATTCTCGGAAGAAGGGATTTTAAATTGCATGGGTGCAACCCAAGAACAGCTGTTCGCAAACATAAAAAGGCAGGTTGGGAGCTTAATGAAAGCTGAGATACCTACGGCTGATAAAAATCCCGATGAGTGCGTGAACACAATTGGTAAACATACGTTTCACCAATTCTCACGACAAGATGAATTTGAAGGGATAATGCTAACTTTCGTGAACAACCAAGAGAGACGCATCAAGGAATTAGAAACTCACTTGAAAAACACCCAAGATATGTTCATGGAACTAGCAGAAAAATTCATCTCGAGAATAAAAGAGAAAATTAAGAAAGAAGCCGCACACAAAAAGATCGAGAAGATCTTTGAACTCCCGGTCCCTAATGAACCATACAACGAATGGGATGATGAAACCCCTCTCCCCGAGCCTTCACTTTTAAAGCCCTCTTATCTATTTGGATCCTCTCGCGAGAAAAAGAATTCTCAAGATCGTAGCATTTTCGTGGGAAGCATGGTTGTCACGCTCCCTAACTTTCATGAAGCTAGGAAACGGTCTTTTGGCTTTAAGCCAGGTGTGAGAAGAACTCAATTAAAGCACACCATCATCTTGAAAACCCCCTGGGAAAATTCCTCTCACCCCCTGAATACTCGCCTTGATGGAAATTGGGACCCGAATAAGACGTCAACCAACCCTTTTCAATATTTTACTACACCCCGTGACAGTAACAAAACATTTGACCCAGGAGGAACTTGTTAACGAGACTAGCTATCAGGATTATTGACCCTGACTAGCTGCTCTCTTAAAGTACGAGGGGCTCATTTGTAAACTGGCACAAAGTAGCAAAATACGCTAATCTGACGGCGTCAGAATTTGAACGTGACGCCGTCACCCCGTCTGCACAGCAATAATAACTTTAATTCCATCACTTTCATCACAAACCCCACAAACCATATCCTCTCCAACCCCACCTTCGAATTTCCAGGATCAAATTCACCGACTTTCGTCATCAATTTCCACGTGATAAGTAATTTTGAGTAAGCGTCAAAGACCCAGCCGAGGAAGTTCTTCCCGATCTCAACAAGAAAACTTTGGGGATACGGTCCTCAGTTGGGGTGTCTTTGACAACGATGCTGCTACAAGCAAATATGCACAATTGTTACTACACAAGGTCGAGAATGGAGCAGTGGTTGACTGGGGCTTTCTGAGGAGAGTAGGTCTTGAGCAGACTTTTCTCCAAAGTTTTCAGACGGATGGGTTTACCGGCCCCCAGTGGGAAAGACTGTTTAAGATTCAGGAGCCGGTATATGAGGAGTTGGTACGGGAGTTCTTTGCCACCTTTCATTTTGATATGGCTGAGGCAAGGACCGATGTGGGCGGTACCACGATCTATTTCAGGCTGGGGGGTGAGCTAAGGACGTGTTCTGTTACTGAGTTTGGGTGGAGACTGGGGTTATATGATCAGCATGATACCATTCAGGCAGGGTTCATGCAGAGGTTGTTGCATGGGGAGTCGATGAAGAATGATTTTAGATGCTCTATTTTCTGGCAGACTATTGGGGATGGGGTGTATACCTCGACCACTGTAGCATCCCAAATCAGGGATCCTAGGGTTCGGTTGACTCATCGTTGCCTCACCTACAGCTTGACAGGGCGTCACAGCTCTCACCACCGTGTCACAGCTTCTGATCTCTTCTACCTGTACACCATCTACTCTAATGATGTTTACTGCAACATCCCGTTTTGGGTTGCTAGCTTTATGCATGGTGGAGTTGGGGAGAGGGAAGGTGACAGGATTTATGGTGGGATGTTCATCACCCGACTGGCTCAGTCTTATGGAGTCCTCAGGCCCGAGGTCATGAGGTATTTGAGTGGTGATAAATGCAGGACGGTGAAGGAGAGGTCCCTGAAGCAGATGGAGGTGATCATGGAGATGCATGACGGGTCCTTTATGTGGTATCACCCGGTTGGAGCTGAGGATGATGGTGATGAGGATGATGATGAGGAGGAGGAGCCCCAGCAGCAGCAGCTGATGGGTATGAGGCCGGTACAGCTGATTACTACCGGCATATGAGCAGGGGGGACTGGCAGGCTCACCAGGGGACCTGGATGGGCCAGGTTGATGCTTGGAGGACCAGGGCGGACGAGAGGTTCGACTGGATGTATGATCACACGGTTCGTCAGATGCAGCATCTATCCACACGTGATCAGTTAGACCCGCATCTGCAGATTGACCCTTTCCCGGGTCGTGAGCAGGATTACCCTCCATACGGGTACTACGGGCATCTTCCTCCTGGCTATGACTATCGCCAAGGACCCCCTCACCAGTGATGTTGTGATTTGATGTTTGGATGTTTGAACAATTTGATATTTGGTTGTATGTGTTGAAACAATATGGTCTGTAATAATTTAGGGAAGGCATCTGTTTGCCTTAAAACATTTGTTACATTGATTTATTTTTATCGCATGCTAGCCTCATTTGATTGTTATTTTATTTGTTTTGTGTGTTTATTTATTTGTTTGTTTGATTTTATTTGCCATATGTGTGTTTAATTTTATCATTATTGATTCATGTTCAAAACTAATTTGTGAAAATGCTTTATGTTGTTTTTAACTTCGTCTTAACTACATATAAAGGTATTTTGCAAAAGATAAGTGTAAGGGAAATCTAAATCGGTTTATTAGAACACAAATTAACATGAATCGTAATAATAATAAATTAGCATACATATTCGTATTTGTTTGAGTCAAATGCTTGTATCGAGTCATAATGATGTTTTGCAGGATTTCCAGGAAGTAAGGTAAAGGTTTTTCTAGAAATTTTCCGGAAACTTAAAATGAGAATTTTTGTCAGGTCATTTCTGACGGCGTCAGGGGTTATAACCTGACGGCGTCAGATTTAATTTCCAGAAATTTTTGAAAGTTTTGTTTTCGTAAAAAGTTTTTATTAAATCTCCAACTTATAATCTCCAGGAATCTGCAAAATTATCATTCCACAAGCATTATATCCTTATATATAGATTTTATCCCGCCGATGTTATGCAGGTTTTCGTGTTTGTTTTCTCAGGCTTAACAGGTTATTTTGGACAAGGAGATGTTTATGGAATCAAGCTTATGGCGATGCATTAGTCATGGAGCTTCAACATTCTCTTTGGAGGAAGATTTAACCGTGTAATTTCATTATCCACTGAGCGAATCAGGGGAGTATTTGATTTCATTCTTTTACTTTTTGCTTTTACATTTTGTTATTTGAACATTGGGGACAATGTTCATCTTAAGTGTAAGGGGAGGGTAAAAGTACGATTTTAGAGAATACAATTGCGCTTGATTTTTGTTTGTTTAATAGTAGATGTGTAATAAAACTGAGAGAAATACTTGATTAAGGTAATTTTAGTGCCAAATTTAAAATTTTTTACAACATATAGGAGTGAAACTTTAGTTCTAATAAGCGTCTCACGGATAGGAGTTATATAACTAGCACAAAAACCGTACCACTAAAAAAATTTTCCACCCCCAAATATGTGAGGTTCGCCCCTAGAATTGGTAGGAAAAGCATTTATGCTATGATGTGTGTACCGGTAGCACTTAGATTCTAGAACTTGAGTTAGGACCATTCCGAGGCCACAAGTGAGACTACATTCGTGTAGTTAGATTTACTACATGATAAGAGGCATTAGGATTAACCCATTGTTTTACACCTGTGTTTTTATTATAATTACTTTGGCTACATTGGTCAAGTAATTCTCCCACACCCTTTGCGTTGTACTCATTTTTAGTACACGATACCCCTAGTACACCCCTCAGAGCCTATCTTTTCGTTTCGACCTTTAAGCATTTTACTTAAAGGAAGAATTTGTTACACCCCACTAAAATGTACACCCAAATCGCCTTAGCCTACCTTGTATGCACTCATCTTTAGTGCATTATTGTTACAACATTTGTTTAAACCCAAGTTAATTATCTAGTTGATTACATGGTTGCTAAGTCGAGTCATATCCTTGTACATATTGTTTTGGGACGATTGGGACTCATGGGTAAAGTACTAGTGTAATGGAGTAATGGGGAAGAACATCATTTATTACCCCCATATGTGCTAAATATTTTAAAAGTACTCCAAGTTTTTCGATTATCTTAATTCGAGTCATTAGATTAGTATTTGTAAAGTTATGTAAAAATTCAAGTGTAAGGGGGATGCAATGCCCCTATGATGTATTATTTTGGATGGTAGGGTAAAAGTGTATGCAAAAAAAAAAAAAAAAAAAAAAAAAAAAAAAAAAAAAAAATCAAGAAAAATACAAAAAAAATGAGAAAAAGAAAAGTAGAAAAAACATACGGACTACCATCCCGTTTTATTTTATGTTTGTTTTATATTTTTGTTATTTTGTTATTTCGTTTTTAGCTTAAGATCGAGTCTAGTCTTGGCTTAGCAACATTGTATAGTACATGTAATTGATCAAGATTTTTAACTCGCCACCAGTAAAATATCCCGTATCCAACAAAACCGTGTTTTCCTTTTCCCTACACCTAACGTTATAACCCATTTAAAAGCCCTCTTTGATAGTTTATCTTAGGTGCTTACGCCTAGTGGAGGAGGTTTTCGATCCTTTCCCAAGCCTATGGTAATCTATTTGCTATGACAGGTAGTGAGAGATGTTTTCCGTTTTCATTTATGAGATTTATTTTGATGACACTTGAGAGATGTGAGTATCTAAACACTACTTGTGAGGTGCTAGTGTGTAATCTCCGTGCTTATTATGATTGAAGTGGAACGAATATTTGCTGTAATTACTTTTATGTTTGCATTAAATGACCCCTAACTTGTATTTTGATTAGAATAAAAGCGCATTTGCTTGAGGACAAGCAAATCTCAAGTGTAAGGGTATTTGATGAGGCGAAAAGTGTACCGCTTTTAAAGGGTCATTTAAGCCCGAAATCGTATTTATTTGATCAAATATTGCCCTAAATCGTTCCTTTTGTCATTTTAGGTACTTTTGAGGAGAAATCTGGAAAAGGAGGCATTTTGGACGTTTTTGGAGCATTAAAGTGAAGAAAACGGCAAAGTCTCAAGAATCGGCTAAAAGTTACTCTTGACGGCGTCACAATTTACTCTGGACGGCGTCATGCCTTGGCAAGAAAAGTTGGATGTGAAATTTACTCATGACGGGCCAGTGAGTTAGCATGAGAATTCTGACGGCGTCACGCTTTAACTTGATTAAGGGCGTCACGGCTTAAATCATAAGGGGACGGCGTCACGTTCATGATCCGACGGCGTCAAGCCTTGATAGGCCAGAATGGATTTTTGAAGAGCTAAAGAGGGACGGCGTCAAGAAGGTCACCCGGGAACCCTAAAAGCGGCGAGGTGACGGCGTCACAATGCATAAGGTGACGCCGTCAGATCCAAAAATCTATATATAGTTTTCTAATCTTTTGTCATTAGAGAGAGCTTAGTGTGTGGAGTTTTGGGATAAAACCCTAAGACGATTTTAGCTACTTTTTCAGGGCTTTTTGCCTTGAGATCTTCCATGTTCCATTGAAAGATAAGTTATCAATTAATCATTCAATATGTCTATGTGTTGTTTGATTCTATCTTATTCTTGTCTTTTGTTTAACATGTTAGGCTAAATTTATCTTGTGTTTGCTTAGATCTAATGAAACCTAGCTATTGATTATTGGTTGTTAGTGTGTTGTTAGTTGTATTGGATGATTGTTTATCTATGTTAGGCTTAAGAAAACTGGCTAACTTCCTATTCGGTAACTTGCTTGAACGTCTTAAGAAACATGAACCAAATGCGTACTAAAGGTTTTTATGGTTGTATTTAATGCACAAGCGAATTCTAGTGATCCCATGTTAGGAGCTTCCTAGCCGGCTCGACATAGGAGTGAAGTAGGAGCTTGTAGAGTTGGGGAAGTAAGTACGCCACCCCACGAATGGTATTAAGGAATACACCCGTCATCCACGCGACTAATACACACTAATTAACCGGTAAAAGATAGTTAGGGAGTAAGGAAATCTAAGTAAACACATTTCTCTACACATAAGTTTCTCACCACTTTTCATTTTTGTTATTTTATTTTATTTGCATTTTTAGTAATTTGGGTTAGTTGACTAGCAACTAATTCCGCCCACTCCTTCAAAACCGAGATTTTACTTGCTTTCATAAAAAACTATAAAAACATAAAAAGAATCTTCCTCAACCTTTAGACCTAATTAGAGTAGACTTTCATACCTAACGAACACTATTCCCTGTGGAGAACGATCAATCCCCCGTACTTACCACTACACTATACTACATCGGTCAGGTACACTGCCTGGTGGGGTTGTAAGCCTCTTGAGATCCCTCGAGAGGTAAAACCTGTTGTAAGGTTACAAAACCACGCAATCAACATGTCTATGGAAGAGCTTTGCAACTTTCATTCTAAAAGTTATGCTAGGCAGGCTGTTTTGGATAATCATTTGAATTCAAGGACAAGGGAGTTGGTGCAGACGGTGTTGAATGTGAGAGTGAAAATGGATGCCATCTTAGCCAAAGAAAAAGCTAGGGATCATGAATATGATAAATTGGAGGCTAAGTGCAAGGAAGTGTTGGAGAACTTTGAGAAGAATCCTTTTGTACAAGATATGCGAGCCAAGATCGACAGGCTCGAAGGGCAATTGAAGGAATCCCAAGCAAGGTGTGATTGGTTGAAGGTTGAGGAGTCTAAGGTGTCCATCTATAGAGCTCAAATTGAGATGCTTGAGTCCAAATGTACAAGTCTGGAAGCCGAAAGGTCTAGGCTGATTGAGCAGGAGGCCAAGCTTTGCGAGGAAGTCGATAGTCTGAAGTTCCAATGTCGAAGCTTGAAGAAAGACCGAGCTGAGGTAGTTTCGAAGGTTGTTCCTCATATGGCAATGGAGTTGCATCGTAGCGATGAGGTGGGGGAAGCTATTGGGAAACTGGTGAACGCAACCATCTTTTATGGTACCTGTACCGCTTTGGAAGAAATTGCTCAGACAAAGAAACCTGTGGTTTTGTCGGAGGTACCATACTATCGCCCTGCTTCTGAGAAAGAATTTGATGAGGCTGGCGATGTGTTTACGTCAATAGAGTTCCCTTTCCTAGCTGAGGTACCAAAAATCCGTTGGCTCCCATAGAAGAACTTTTGGCAAAGAAGCCGATGAAAGTCCATCCTCCATCTTCAACAAATAAATCTGTTTCTGTTCTGCCTTGAAAGGGTCTCTATAATGTTCCATCATATTTAATGTTCATTTAAGACAATTTATCTTTGTGGCTGTATGGGCTTCGACCCATGCATTAGACAATTGTTTAAACTATTTTTGCTTTGACCATTGTTGGCCTTATTAATGTTAAGTAGGGATAAGAATCCGCTATGAATGCCATGCTTTTCTTCTCGTACGCTTATTATAAACGTACATATACAATCTAAGGTTATAACCTTATTGTGTGTATTTTGAACCAAGATTTTCCGCAATCGTATAATTTGACTGCGACAGAGGGTCGCGACCCACTCCGTCTTTATCCTTAAGTTGCAGAGGGCTTTTATTACCCTAAGACTTTATAGGAAAGTTAATGTGAATTGTAATGGATGCTATTTGTATACAAGACATGTGTCTTGCTTCATCCTTCGACATTGAAACTTGTAAAGTACTTGGCTGAACAAATCTTTGTTGTGTAAAACGAAACAAGAGATTTTGAGGGAAATAGTTTATATCATTAAGTGGGTAGGGAGGATTACATCATTCTAAAAAATGAACACTAAGACGCCTACCATTAATGCTTTTTTCCCAAATGAGAAGAATGCGTTACATGAATTTGAAAAACAAACTGATTGTTTTAAATGTAGTAAGTTTTATATGTAAAACTTACGAAGATTGGTACCATTCCAAGTCCTTTCCATGGCCTCCCCTTTAAGCGTTGCGAGCTTGTAAGCACCATTGTCGTAGGCTTCCAATATAACATAAGGTCCTTCCCATGTTGGCCCTAGTTTTCCTTCATATTCAGCCTTGCTTGCGCTGTTTAAACGAAAGACATATTCACCTGGCTTGAACGTGGAGGGTCGAACTCGGCTATTATAGTACTTTTCAAACTTCTGTTTGTAGATAGCCTCTCTGATCAAATCTATTTCTCTTCTTTCTTCCAGGAGATCGAGGTTTTCACGAAGCCTTGCGTCATTTGTTTTTTCTTCAAAGTTCACAATGCGTTCTGTTTCGATGCTGATTTCGGAGGGTATGACAGCTTCCGTTCCATAGACCAGGCTAAAAGGAGTTTCCCCATGGCTCGACTTGGGGTGTGTCCTATGTGCCCACAGAACTTGGGGTAACTCATCTACCCACCCATGATGACTTCGTCCAAGTCTCTTTTCAATACCATCGATGATGTCCCTGTTCGTGACTTCAACTTGTCCGTTGCCTTGAGGATGGTATACGGAAGTGAACGAATTCTTGATTTTTAGGCCTTCACAAAAATTTGGGAATACTCCTTCGGCGAACTGCTTCCCTTTGTCGGAGATGATAATGTGTGGAACACCAAATCGGCAGATTATGTGTTCCCATACAAACTTCTCCATATGTCTTCCTGTTACCGACGCTAAAGGTTTGGCCTCGACCCACTTGGTGAAGTAGTCTATGGCCACGACCAAGAACTTTACCCCTCCCGGAGCTACTGGTAGGGGTCCGACTATATCGATTTCCCATTGACAGAAGGGCCATGCTGCGGTGACAGATGTCATGTCTTGCTTAGGCATTCTTGGAACTTTGGAGTGGATCTGACAAGCTTCACATTTTTGTATTATCTCTATTGCGTCTCTATGCATAGATGGCCAATAATACCCTAGCTTCATTACTTTTGAAACAACGGAACGAGGGCCTGCATGCAACCCGCAAGATCCCTCGTGAACCTCATAGATGATGTTCGAAGCCTGTTTTGGTCCCACACAACGAAGCCATGGAGATAGGAAAGATCTCCTATAAAGGTTATCCCCAATGAGCCTATATTGGGGAGCTTTGATCCTTAGCTTTCGAGCAAGCTTAGGATCCTCCGGCAGAATACCACTGATCAAATACTCCCTAATTGGAGTCATCCAATTGGTGCCTTCATAGAGTATGACGTCAGAAACTTTGCCTCGTTTAATTGACCTATCAGTCAATACTTCTACCAAAACTTCCTTCGTTAGATGAGCAAATGCCATTGAAGCCAACTTGCTTAAGGCATCTGCTTTCTTGTTTTGATTTCTGCGAACATGTGCTATATCATATGTTTTGAAGCCCTGAAGGAGTTCTTTAGCTTTTTCCAAATATTGCTTGATGGTAGGTTGCCTTGCTTCGTAGGAGCCTTTAATTTGGTTGGCGACTAACTGCGAGTCTACAAAAACGGAGAGGTTACGAACCTCCATGTCCTTTGCAAGTCGAAGACCGTCTAACAAAGCTTCATACTCGGCTTCATTGTTGGTAGCTTCGAACTCGAAACGCAATGCGTAAGTGTATTCCCTTCCTTCCGGACTAACTAGCATTAAACCTGCTCCTGAACCATCAGAACTTGATGCTCCGTCTGTGTACAATTTCCACCCCACCTTTGTCTCTTGGGGCTTCTCCTTAGGAATTTCTTTATCTTGGCTAGGTCCGGAGGATGTTTCAGCGAGAAAGTCTGCGAGTATCTGACCTTTGACGGAGTTTCGACCCTTGTACTCTATCTCATGTTCTCCCAATTCGATAGCCTATTTATCTACCCTTCCTTATTTCTCAGGCTTCGATAGTATCTGCCTAATAGGCTTGTCAGTCAATACCGTGATGGGATGAGCTTGAAAGTATCTTCGAAGGCGTCTTGCAGCATAAACCAAGGCTAGGATTAGCTTTTCCAACTCCGGATAGTTTAATTCAGCTCCTTGTAGGACCCTACTAACGAAGTATATAGGGACTTGTTTCTTCTCTCTTTCGGCTAAGAGCACCGCGCTGATGCTTTCGAATGATGCCGCAATGTACATGAACAACACTTCGCCTTTGATTGGGGCCGTAAGTGTTGGTAAGATTTCCATAAATTCCTTTAGATTTTCGAAGGCTGCTTCCGCCTCACAACTCCATTGGAAAGTCTTTTTATCTGTACACCCCTTGAGTGTTTTGAAGAATGGTAAAGACCGATCTGCCCCTTTCGACAGGAACCTACTAAGTGGCGCAAGCTTCCCATTGAGGCTTTGAACTTCTTTTAGTGACTTCGGAGCTTGAAGATCAGTGACGGCTTTTACCTTCGAAGGGTTGGCTTTAATCCCTTGTTTAGTGATCAGGTGCCCCAAGAATTGTCCTTCCTCCACACCGAAGGAGCACTTCTTGGGGTTAAGCTTCATATTGATTGCCCGTAATTGATCGAAAGTCTCTTAGATGTCGGAGAGGAGGTCCTCTTCGGTTCTGCTTTTTATTACCATGTCGTCAATGTAGGCCTCCAAGTTTCTCCCGATTTGCTTGTGGAAGGCTTTATCTACTAACCGTTGGTAAGTTGCCCCTGCGTTCTTCAGACCGAAGGGCATTTTCTTGTAGCAGTAGACACTCTTTCCTGTGTAGAAGGCTGTCTTTTCTTCATCTTCCTCCGCCATTTGTATTTGGTGATACCCTTTGTAGGCGTCCAGAAAACATTTCAAACGGAACCCTGAGAGAGATTCGACCTTCCAATCGATTTCTGGTAGAGGGTAGCAGTCCTTCGGGCAAACTTTATTGATGTCAGTGAAGTCAACGCACATACGCCACCCTCCGTCACTTTTCTTTACCATGACTGGGTTGGCGACCCAAGTTTGGTATTTCACATCCCTGAGAATTCCTGCTCGCACAAGCACATCCACCTCTTTGCAAGCAGCTGCATTTCTCTCTGGTGCCAGGCTTCGTCGCTTCTGCTTAATTGGTTCAATGTGTTTGAACTCGTTAAGCTTATGTTCTGTGCCGAAGGGCTTGCCATCGATCATAAGAGTCCTGGGAACTCCTGTCATGTCTGAATATGTCCATGCGAACACATCTTTGTTGGCTTTGAGTAGCTTCTCCAGGTCTGCTTTGAAGTTAGCAGGGAGTTGCTTTCCGGTGACCACCGTTTGCTCTGGATAGAGCTCATTTATCACAATACGTTCTTCGGCATCCGTACAACTGAGGATAGCCTTCGGAGACTCCTCCGGACTTTCCCTAATCTTCTTGCCACTGTCTCCCACTTGCCCTTGATTGTAACTGGAGAACACGGTTCCTATCCCATAAGGTGTATGGAACTTTATCGCTGCATGTATAGTGGAAACTATGATACCCATCTTTTGCATGGCGGTCCTTCCTATCAGCAAGTTGTAGGGAGAGTTGGACCTTACAATAGCGAACATGAGGGTTTCTGTCCTTGCGAGCTTGCCTTCTCCAATTGTTATTTCCAACGGAACTTCTCCCAGAGGCCACGAGTGCTCACCAGAAAATCCCACCAAAGGTATCTTCGAATCAACCCGCTGCGACCTGATCGAAGGCTTGAGCTTGAGAAAGCAATGCTCATAAATGATTTCGCAGGAGCTTCCACAGTCCATATAGGCTCTATTCACTTCCCGGTTGGAAATGAGGACTTTGATGACTACTGGATCATTTGAAGGGACTTGGCCTGTGAGAGGAGGAAAAGTTACTTCCCCTATTGCATTACCCTCCTGCTCTGTTACCTTTCTTTTCAAGCTGGCTTCGCCCCAACGAACCATGAGTATTGGGGCTTCGAGAGGAGTAGTATCTTTAGCCAATTAGGTGTCGGTCATCTTTTCCTTTCCCTTCTTTATGCCCTTCACCAAGTGTGCTAATTGCCCGGACTTCACAGCTTCTTCTATCTGTTTCTTTAACTCTCTACAACTGTTCGTATCGTGTCCATAATCTTCGTGAAAGTGACAATACTTGCTGGTATCCCTGCTTTTGCCCTTACTTGTCATACGAGGGGGTGCTTCGAAAGCCTTAGCAGCCCTCTCCGTAGCAAGTATTTCCTTTGGAGACTTGGTTAGATTGTTTAACAAACTGTGGTTGGGACCTTTGTTGTACGGAGAAAACCTGTCTCTGTTCTTGTTCCTTGACCCTTCCCACGAAGAATGCTTTGAAAACTTGTTGTTGCCGTCTCTGTCTATTGGAGCCCCATTAGTGGATACCTCTTTCGCTTCGATCCAAGTATACGTCTTTTCCATTAACCCTTTGTAAGTTGTCGGAAGGTCAGTGGACAAGAATTCCACCAAACTCCGATTTCGAAGACCATGTACGAAACCCGAAATACGCTGATCTTCATGAAGACCCAAAATCTGTAAAGTCTCATCGGTGTACCTAGTAACGAAGGCCCTTGTGCTTTCGTTTTCCTTTTGTTTGATGTTGTGCACCGTTAAATGAGTCCTTGTGAACTTCTTTTGCTGGCTGAAGTGTGACCGGAACTTAGCCTTAAGATCATCAAGATTGACGATGCTACCGGGCTTTTGCCCATTCCACCAAATACGAGCAGAATCCCGTAGGGTGTATGTAAACATGTGACAGGCCACCGGCATAACCCATTTTTGCATTTTGATAGCCCCTTCGAACAAGTGTAAGAAATTGTCTGGATCCCCCTTCCCATCATAAGTCCCAATGTGTGAAGGCATTTTCAACCCATCAGGCAATGGGTAATCTTCTATCCACCTAACGAAGGGTGTAGCTGAACCCATAGGGTCTGAGTATAGACAATTGTAAGGTGGTGCATACATGGGAACAGGATTATAGGGATTGTTGCTTTGGGGCATTCCCATAGGAGTTTGACTTGGGTAGGACTGATAAGGTGTATTCATGGCAAACGGATAACCGTTTCCCATGGCATACGGAGGGTACGCCATAGGATGCCCGAAGGGTATGCTCCCATAAGTTTGAGGGAGGTTTGGGTTATTAGGCTGTCCATTTACTGGAGGATATAAATTCTGAGGATAAGACTGAGTTTGGAACGAGGGGTACATACCATTGGGAGGAAGATTTCCTCCCATATTAATTGTAGGCGGATTGCCTTCTACGCCTGATGCGTGAGAAGGCTGCAACGGAACCCCAGCTTCAGTCCTTCCAAGATGAGCTGCTAGCAATGGAGGCAAAGTCACCCCCACTTCTTCCCTTCGTTGGCTCCTACCGTTAGAGCCTTCGGTAACCGCCCCTTCTCTCCTTGTCGGAGCCCTCTCGGGGACTCCTTCGAAACCAACGGACCTTCTGCTTAGCCTTCGACTGACTGGAGACCCAATCCTTAAGGCCGATAGAGTTGCTCCTTGGGTCGGAGGCCTAGGTTCCATCTCCATTTCTTCATCATACTAATCACTTGAGTATTCCAACTCCCTTCGCATCTCAGCATTCCTGACTTGCCTCTTACGAGCCCTTAGGAGGGACTCCAACACATCGTGGTTGGCTTCGACAAAGGCTGGGCTAATAATGGGCTCCGGATTGGCTGATGTCGAAGCATGGTGGTTGGGTGTTGTTTCTGGGTGAGAACGTGTGGTGAACGTGGAAGCGGTTATTGGGGGAAGGTTGTTAGAGTCGTTGATTGGTATTGGTGCTAGGGTAGAGAAACCCGGTGGGGGAGTATCTTCTCTCCCTTGATCCATGCCGAAATAATAGTGAAAGTAGTTGGTTGGTTATAAGCTTGGAAATAACGAGACCAATTGTAGCGGTCCCACGGATGGCGCCAATGATTGAAAAAATAATTGCACAACCAAGCCTTCGATGGTGATCAAAGGAATAATAGGATGTTGAGATTGCGCCAAGCTTGTTCTTAACCTGAAATAAGAAATACGAAGACACTACGTTAAGTGATTGCGCAGGGGTTGGACCCTGCGAACCACCTCCGGCGTGCGAGTAAGTATGTGTAATGGTAATGTAGGTCATAAATTGAGAGAGTGAAGTTAACTTACTTTGTTCCAGCCCGACTAAGCTATTTATAGGGGAGAAATAGGGCTTAGTGGGCGGTTTGCGCATGATTCGGAGATCATGGGGGCGTCCCATGAAATATGGTAACCGCTAGGGCTTTGTAGCCCACGATCTCTGTTTTGGCGGGAAAGCCAAGGGGAAGAGGAGACGTGGGTTTGACCAGGTCAGGATAGCTCTCCATGCTAGTTCCTTCGTAGGAGATACCCCGAAGGGCTTAAGGCTTCGATTGGCGGATTCCCACATGGTAACCAGTTCGCAGGCGAATGGTTTTACGCCAATGAAACGTGTTAGGAGATTAACCTGGGCCTCCGAAAAGAGGGCTTTCTACCGGCTCTAAGGGGAGTCCTTCGACCCGTTCGGAGGGTACATTATCACCGTCTAACCTGTTTAAACGGGTTGTGTTTGGGTTGAGTAAGTATTAAACAGGTCAACTTGTGAACCCGTTTAAGTATATAAGCCTCCGAAAATAAAGTATATAACTTGAATTTTATGTTGGATTTGGATATAAACTTCTTTTGTTATGTATCTAATATGACACTGGATTATAATTATAACTTTGATATTATTGCAATTGTTGTATAGTTATTTATATCTTATTTCATCATTTTTTTAATCATTTTATCATTATTAAACTTAAAATATTGAATCGAAAAATTACCAACCTTCTTCCCCGCATGACCTATTTACTTACTTAAAAAGTTTAAACGGGTCACAAACATATTACACTTGTTATGCATGTCTATGTTAGAGTTGAGTTTATTGACATGATTAATAAACAGGTCGTGTTTGAATAGAGATTATACCAACACTCCTACTCGTGAGCTATAATTGGTTAACGCGAACACGACTCGATTGTCACCCGTACATTAAACTAAGGCTACTCGCAGTAATGGTTCACGATCGATATAGTCGATCGATTCCCAATCGATCGCCCTTTTGTGGCAATTCGATCGTGAAATTTTTTTTTATCAAGGTCGTGTATACGATCGACTGTTTTTTGTGTGCATTTAATATTAACTTGTGCTTTTAATACTTTTAGCCGTTGCAAAGTAAAAAAAAAAATCAAAGTAGCCGTTGGTTTGTAACGGTTTGAAAAATACAAAAAAAAAAAATAATAATAATAATAATAATAATAATAATAATAATAATAATAATAATAATAATAATAAATTCTTTTTTCTTTTAAACTTACTTATAAATACATAACATAAACGCACAACACAAACACACTTCAATCCACAAATCTCACACTTCTCTCTATTCAAAATGGCTTGTCGTCTCCCCCATACCGTCGAACAAATGCAAAAGTATATCAAAAAACAAGCCGAAAAAGACGATGAGGCTCGACAACAGGCTCTGATCGAAGTTATCAAGCAATTTGAACTTGCAAAGGCACTGAAACAAAGATTGAGACAATGATACGCAGACTGCAAAGACATCTCTGAAGAAAGAAAAGCTGTGTTCGACCAGTTTTTGAACGATGAAGCTCGCAAAGACGGAGCCATTAATGAGACGTTGTGGGGTTGCATTTCACAGATTCAGGACCAAATCAGCAACAAGATCCGCTGGAGTTTTGAGGAAAATATGGAAGCTTGTTCTGTATCACAACAAAACCGACAATTTGGGCAAGGAACTTCATCTGATGCACCAAGATTTGTTGAGCAACAACAATATCAACCTCATCTGGATCAATTTAGGCTAGGTTCTGACGGCGATATGTGCTGGAACGAGAGTAAGGAGCGGGAGCTTAGCAGATTGGAAGCAGAGTACGAAGAGAGCAAGTTTGCTAACTACTCTGCGTACGACGATGGTTACCCCTCAGAAAACTCGCAAAATTGGGATCACCGGGATTTCTGAAATTTAAGTTTATGTTTATGTATTAAGTTTATGTTTATGTAATGTTTTTAATCTATGTACTGTTTTAATTATTAATGAAATTTAAGTTTGTGTTAAAATTGATTTTTTTTAAATGATGAAGGTTTCCCTTACTGGGGCACCTAATCACCTGAAGGTCGCTGGAGAGAGAAAGCTGATGTGGCAGAAAAAATAGGAAGGATTGGGATCCCTTACCGGGGCCGGCCTAAAGAAAATCAAACTTTATGGCTTACTTTTTATATGTTATGTTTGACCATAATCTCCACCTATATAAAACAAGGTTTCCCCAAGGAAACACTCCCCTCAAAATTCCAAGATAATGACACCTGTTATTTATTTAGATCCAATGGACCACAATCATTTTGGCGTCCCAACATTTAATTCAAACAAAAAACACACACTCAAACAAACTCTCGGTAGATCAAAAAACATAGTTATCACAAGAACAATGAAATCCCCAAATTTCTTACCCAATCGAAAAACATACTTTCAGAAATCAATCCATCAAAATAGTGTTACAAACATAATAATGGTTACAATCAAAATCAATCCCAACCGAATAATCGTTCATCTAATTCTTTTTATTTTACCGAAGTATGTAGTTTGATCCGTAATTGGTTTCAAATTGGCATAAATCACCTCTCATGACTGTGACATAATTTATTTAATTTCGCCCATTTTGTTAGAAATTCATTTGTTTTTATAAGACTATTGCAGGTTCATCAGATTATTGCAACTTTCACAGGCTTTGGAGTTTGGAATGTATTTTGTGTTTCACAGTGTATAGGTATGTGATTAATGAGGTTATAGTGTTTTTTTTATAAATGCTATATGTTTGTTTATTTTTAATGAGTGAATGATTTAGTTGAATGTGTCTCATTCATCCTCTGAGCAATGTGTTCTATTTTTTAATGCGCACCAAGTGATTGTAAAAATGTCTCACCAAATTTAGCATTTTTTTAACAGGAAACTATTAGTCTGTTAAAGTGAGCTGAGTTTTTTGAAGTTTAATAGTGTTGCTAATTTGGTACCGAAAAATGCAAGGAAGTTTGATGATGATCTTTATCGATCTATTGATATATTCCTCAAGGTAGCTATTTAGTTCAAGTTTCTTTTGAATAAATGTTCGGTAATAGTAGAAACTAAAAGGATGTTTGGATTAGCTTATTTTAAACATGAATTTAAGATGTTAACACTTCTTTTATTAATAAGCCGATAGCCTTTTTATAATCTGGATTTTCACTCACTGTTGTTTTGAATTTGCAATAAGTTGTATAAGTAAGTTAGTCCAAACACCCCTTTACTAAATCATATTATATTTTATTTACGAGGCTCATGTGAGCTTAAATAAGCCACTAAGCTCTTTTTTTGGGCTTGCTGTGGTTTGCATCTTACAAATACTTTATCATTTACTAATCATAATTTTATTGTTTTCTAGGCTCATCCGAACTTACATGAAATCGAGCGAGAGAAATTTTGCAGCGTAATGGACCAATTCAAACTATCGTACGGATCAAGGGTACACGCCTCTCAAAATAAAAGACTAGCCATACAAATTGTTTTACACGCACAATATTTTGATCAACTACAAATAAGAAGTGGTGAAGACGAGAAGAACACACCCGATGCTTTAAGCATGAGGTCTCAAGTACAAGCGGACATATCATTAGCTAAAGAAAGCGAAGCTTTAAAATCAGAGCCGTTGCAAATAAAAGCTTATATATCCAATATACAACACAAGAATAATCAGGTTGGATCCACTTCATCAAGAACAAGTAACGGAAACATAAATACTTTCTTCTCTTCGATGTCTAAAAAATTTGGAAAGTTGAATCCGTTTAAACATGGATCAAAGGATACTTATAATATTGAAAATGATGTTGATCATACGAAGCCTAGAAGGAGATTTTTCTCAATCTCTTAAAAACAAAATCTTACTATCTACATATTAGGACAAAAGTTGTTTGCATACACTTTCGGACAACAATCGTGTTAAGTAATCATTCACCAATGAGTAAACATAGGTAAATAATTCCAATTTTTTTAAATCTCTGTTAGTTCTCTATTTTGTTACTTAAAATATAAAAAGGGTTCATTTGATGTTGTAAATTTGAAGCAATTGTTGTGTAACGTGTAGGGAATTCCCTGATGAATTCAAAGAATCTACTAAACTTTGATGTTTGCTGGTGCAAGATTCGCTGATCTGCCTTAGTCACGCGAACTGAGAATTATATTTGTTGAGCGATACGGGAATCCTGTTGAGCCCTATGTAACCCTGAGGTGCGTTCTTACATCAAGATTAATCTTTCATAGTAGCTTGTCAAAACTGTAGATTTATCTTTCGCAAGTGCTTTTAGTTAAGTTATACTAAATGGGAAACGATCATGTTTGTAGTTTGTCAACAACATGACTCCGGCTAAGGCAATAAAGCTTCAAATAAAGAAATTACAACGGAATATGAAATTATGCGGAATTCTAAGTCTTTGGAAGCAAATTTATACACACCGCCGATTGTGCAGGTAAATAATGTTTTTGATTCTCTTCAACTGTTACCTTTATCATTATAAGAATTAGAAGAGTCAATTTCGACCAGTTTCTTTTTTGTAAATGGGTCGGTTTGGGATGACTTTTATCTCAAATGGGTTAAATAAGAAAAATGGCTAAAAGGAGATGGGTTGCCTAGATCTACTTTTAATGTATACAACCTCTTAATCCAACCACAATATGTTCCGACCCGTTCTAAAATGATATGTTTTTTAGCCCTGAGCCTTTTTGACCCAATTTTCAAAATTACTTGAAATAGCCTAGATTTGGTGAGATACGTCGATGCTCACTTTGAAAGGCCCGCATTTCAACTAAATGTAAGATTTGATATCTAATAGACGTCCTACTTATAGGGAATTTTCGATAGCCTCTTTCAAAATTGTAAGAACTTGTCATATGAAAAACTGTAGGATTCTGCCGAAAGAGAATTTTCTGAGGAGCTATTTACAGACACTGACACATTCAATAAAATAGTGCACTCTTTGGTTAGAGGGGATACTGTTAAAGAAGGTTGTATGTGTTTCAAATAGAGTGCGTGAAAACTTTTATATATGTAGAACGGATTAAAAATCTGATAATTTGGAACAGGTGTAGCTTTTGATTACATGGAATCAACTCTTCAGAAGTTTGAAGGTCCATTCATTTGAGGAATCAGTAATGTAAGTTCTTTATCTGTAAAAATGCCAATTTTGCTCTTTTGAATAGGTTGATTTGGGTTATGTTTTTATATTTAGTGGGTCAAGTGGATAAATAAAAATTATTAGCTAAAAAGGAAACGGGTTAAAGGTCTCATAAATTGTCTTTCTATTGCATAGAACCACATAAATGGCTTTATTGAAAGATTAACTTATATATGTTTTCTACATATATCATAAATTACCTTTTTGACCATTGACCAACCCACTCATTTTGCCACACCTATTTTATAGGGTATGAAGTATCTACCGAGTCACTGACTGCCATTTAGCTTCATGTAAAACTGACATTTTATTGTTTAACTTATGCATTGCAGGTGGACTTTGCCTCTATTCCTTTCGTATAAAGGTTTCAGTTTATTTCTACAAGATGTATACAAGTATGATATTTGCATTGGCATGCCACAACTAAAAACATGAATAGAGGTATAACTTCAAATTACTATTAACCTTTTAATTGCACAAGAAAAATTAAAACGGGTACACCTGACCCATTCCACATTGTCAAAAAAATTTATGCACGTCTTAATTTCATGGTCACATATATGATTACTTTGAGTCAATTGTATATGAATAGGTTTTGGTGTTCGATTCGAATCTTTTACTACATAGGTAGTTATCATTTCCACATCGTTTAATACATGAGTTCAGTGTGTTTCGCGTAATATGAATAAAACCAATAGAATTTGGACACCAAGAAAGCAAGGTACAACATAACCTTTAAACAAAGCGTTAACTTCATGCATCAGAAGTATTTATAATACAATTATTTATTTTTCATAAACATTTTTTATAAACATATGTTTCCTTTAAATAGGTAAAAGCATTGGACGGATCCATCACGCTCCTCCTTCTTGGGGGGAGCTTTTTTATCTACGGAGGCTGTTAAACCATGTGAGAGGTGCTGAAGATCGGGACGATTTTAGGATGTCGATGTATACCGCAAAATTTTTAAACACCATAAGAATGTCTGGTATACCACATCATCAGTTAGTTCTCAAGATTGGTGCTTCGAGAATTTGTTTGCGCAACATAGACCAAAGAGGTGGCCTGTAATCGTATAAGGTTACAAATTGTGAGGATGGGGATCAATAATATTAAGGCAAAGATCATATCCGTTGGTAAATTAAGGACAGTTGTCGCTATTCCTCGCATGAATATTAGCCCGTCCGATAAGAAGATGCCTTTTTAGCTTAACATGAGTGATGAACTCAAATAAGTAAATTTTATTACTATCATTTATCCTATTTATTTGACTTGTTTTATTATATTATCTGTGAGAATTGATACGTTAATGTTTACTTTTGTAATTCTCAGGTAAAAACAAGTATTTGGTGAAACTTGGCGATTTTGGACTAATTATGGAGCAAAACAAGCAAGAAGTTAAGAGTCTACTGAAATGTACAAGATCAAGACTATTCTGCTCCAGATACGCCGCATCTTGCTTATTAAATACGGCGCATCACTATCCAGATTTCACAAGATACGATCCAAGATACAAGAGGACATGCGCCGCATCTATAAATGGAGTTACGCCGCATCTTCTGGCGGTGAACGAATATTCCTGAATATATTAATCTTGGACCCTACGCGAAGTTAAGTCAATGCGCCGCATCTACTTATTAGATGCGCCGCATCTTACCTCAGACAGAAACTATAAATACCCCAAGACCAGACGAATTTCGAGAGGATAGCAGACTTTTTGGGTACGTACGATATTCGAAGGACAAAAGTCCTAGGCCGAATTCAGTCGAAATAGCAGCACAAGACACACCTTGAACAAAGATACGAGAGCTGTAAGAAGGTCCTGCATGTATTCAATTCATTAAGTAGTTTTGTTTTATTGTATTAGTACACTTTAATTGATCAGGATTGATGGGCTTGTGTTATGTTATCATTCACTTCAACTCCCCTTAAAATTGCTTTCCCATTAATTAAAGTTTATATGTTGATGTCTTTGGTGACTTTTATTAGTGCATTGATAACCTCTGTGTCTAGCTGAGCATTGCTTGGGTCGCCATGCCCCTTCCTCGCCTATTTATTAGATCGCCTATGCATTCTATCGTCTGTAGAAAAGTAGGAAGAAAGATAAATGGGATAGTCATAAGTAATCATTAAGGGTTTACTCGCCGATAAGATTAGAACCAACGAGAAAGGACTTAATCTCGGTGCGTTGCATCGAACTATACACTTCATATAAAACTAGCAATAAAACAAGTGACAAGCTACTTAACTATCAGGACAGGTCTTCTTATTGTCTCGAGTATTTATCTGTGTACGTGTGTGCTATTCGCTGATTCGTGCCTATTAGTTAGTTTATTACTTATTTAATTGCAACCAAACCGTGCCAGTCTCTCAGGCTGAACCCCCTTGCGTTAAATTAGGTTGTATAGCTAACTTAAGATATTAAAATACTGATTAGAATAACTAGATAATACGTTCCACTCTTAGTGATCGACACTCTACTTACCATTATATACATACTGACCGGGTACACTGCTCGTTAAAGTGTGTGTGTTATTGATAAGTCGGCTAAATATAAATTTAAAACTTGAATACTGCTAAAACCACAACGACATACCGTGGGTATAAATTAGAGCACTCGCACGCACGCATCAAGTTTTTGGCGCCGCTGCCGGGGAGTGAATTGTTATTATCTGTTAATTTGATTAGTATTTTAATTAGGGTTTTCTTTTTAATTTTTAATCTAACCGCTAACTTTGTTATATATTAGATTAATTGCATTCATTGTATTATTTGCATATTTTCTGTTTTGTGTGTTATTTGTTTGCTTTTATTTGTGTTTATTTTCGTTTGTTTTTATTTGTTTTTATTTTTCGTATTTTCTGTGTTCTGCTATCGTTGTACTGAGCTTATTCAAACGATACGGCGCATCTGATTTCTCAGATACGGCGTATTGCGTTTAATTTTTATAAAATACAACGCGTTTAATTAATTCGATACGACGCATCTTTCCCCAAGATACGGCGTATCTGTTTTTAATAAGAAATTTTTTTCTAAACGTTAACGCGATACGACGCATCGATCTCTGTCGATACGGCGTATCTTCTGAATCAAAAATCTTGTATTTTGAAACGTAACGAAAATACGGCGCATTAACTTTTGTTAATACGACGCATTTAATTTTAAATAAATATCGATTTTTGATAATTAAAACTGATACGGCGCATTCTAATTTCTAAGCGGCGTATCTATTTTCTGAATAAAAGTCTGATTTAATTTTAACGATTATAAGATACGGCGTATCCAACTTTTTGGATACGGCGCATCATCTGCAGATATCAGTTATTTTTATTCTTTATATTCGTTTCTAAATTCATTAATTTATCTTCTAGCGAACAGATGCTACTGACGATTTTACCTATGATAACAGGTTTTGCTATGGAAGATATGTCAATGAACGGATATCTTACTAAAGGAACAAAACAACATGATTAATGGATTGGCAATTGAGTGCACCAATTGTCAACGGTGCTTAACAAAGTTCTTTTGGTAAAACACGATTTGAAAGGGATTACAACTAGAGGCGGAAAGTCAACCTTTCAAATGTGATCGGTATTTAGGAGCTGAACGTGAGTCTAACTTGAAGACTCTGGAATAAAGACAAGTGCTGACCGGGAGACAACCCGGATTTATCTTTTAATTTTCTGTTATGTGTCGAGTCTGTCAGACCTGCAGAAGATGCGGCGCATCTCTTTCAATAAGATGCGACGCATCACCTGCACTGGTCATATCTTATTTTATTTTATTTTTCTGCATTTTTACTTTTGACTTTAAAACTTTTTGTCAGTTTATTTTAATGCGGCGCATCCCTGGTTAAGGATGCGGCGCATCTTCTATTCTGATTCGTATTTATTCCAGGCTCGATACGGCGTATCTTCTTCCATAAGATACGGCGCATCGACTGACCTGATGATTTTCAGTTTTAATTTTTATGTTTTATTTTTACTAACTACTAATGTATTATGCAAGTTTGAACTTTCTTAACTTAGGTGTGTTTAAAGTCTTGGTGGTATTATAGATTCCTGCATTTCCTGTGGATACATCAAATATGAAGCTTAAACGTTCTAATCCACAAGAAGATGATTTTTGCTCTTATACTAATGGAGGATCATACCGAGCAAATCTCAGGGGAGTTTTTCTGTTCTAATTCTTTTATTTTCCAGTTTTTAATCTTTTATACAAACAACGAGGACGTTGTTTAACTTAAGTGGGGGGATTGGAGAATTAGAACACTTAACACTTACTTGTCCTAAACTTTTCAAAATATGCTTAAAATGTGCTTAATATATCAAAATTAAAAATTTTTAGCATGTTTTTGTTTAAGGTCTAAGTTGCATAGCTGCACACATGACGTTATTTTCAAAAATTGTGATTTTTTCAAAAATTCACAAATCTATGAGTGTGCCGGTGACTTGTAAACTTTAGAACTTGGCTTGTATACTATTCGAGACCACCATAATAAGTATTATTTTATATAATTGGGATGACTTGTCTAAATTGGTAAAATTCTAGGATTACACCCAAATAGCCTATTATATGTTATGTGTTATTAGCTAACTACACTGGCTAGTTAACCCCTGTATAAACCCTTTTGTTACTCTCATTTTTAGAGTAAGATACCCCTAGAAAAACACTCAGAGCCATTCCTTTCGTTTCTTACACCTTTGTTATAATGTTTCGTTACACCCTTACACCTTAGCCTACCCTGTAGATTAAAATCCGTGGTTGGTTAATTGCTTTAGGCAAAGTGTGTTTCCTTACATTACCTGTGTTCGCGTGCGTAATTCATTATCTATGGTTAGGTCGGGAAATTGCACAATGCAATTGGAGTGAAAGTAAATATTGTATATTTTTGAGTTTATTTTTCGTGTGTTTACTACTTTCACTATTACCGTTATTTCTGAAGTTATGAAAAGTATGGAAAAATTATCCAGAGTTATCATTATAGTGATGTGGTGAAATTTTACACATCTATGTTTATGTTTTAAGTTTAAAAAAAAAAAAAAAAAAAAAAAAAAAAAAAAAAAAAAAAATCGAAAAGATAGAAAAGAAAAAGAAAAAGGAAGAGTTGGATGTTTGTTTAACCAACTTATGTAAAGTTTTGTATTAAGTGGTCGATATCACCACTAGTTGTTGTATATTATATCTATGGATTGAATGGGAGTTGAACGTTATGGGAACGCCAACTAAAGGTTTATTCTTTGATTGAGATCTTGTTGAGTATAATTCGTGTCTACCTAAAGCGTGTGTTTCAAGTGTTAAAGCGTGAGTTATTCAATGATATGAGTCTTATTCATGGGATGGTTGGGATAGTGATTAACCACACTTAGGATTTTAATTTATCTGTTTTGTTTATTTTTCATTTTACACCAATTTATATCCCAAATATTATCCATACCCTATATTATTCTTTATCCAAACCTTTGATTTATTGAGATTAGGGATTTGAGCAATCTTAAGTATCGTAGTCGTGGATTCGGCTATGTATTTATGATTTTGTCGCCCTTTTTGATATAATATTATTGGTGAAGATTACTTAGTCCTATCTTTAGCCTATTCGAGTTAAGGATTTGAGCAATTGCAAGTATCGTGTTCGTGGATTCGATCATGTATTTGTGATTTTGTCGACTTTTCTGGAATTTGAGATCGATAGAGATTAAGGAGAATGATTAACCCTAAATCTACAAACCCTTTTTACCGCTTTAGACTTGTTATTCCTTGGCTTTAGTGGGGGAGATGTGTATACTTGCCAAGCTTATGATAGAATATTCGTCACGACTGGACAGTTAAACGATTAGATTTGCTTTTATCAAAATATTTTATTTTACTTCTAATTCGTTAAGTGTTTGGTTGTGTGATTATTACAAAAATGAATACATGCTTAAATTTAAAAATAAATCCTAATATCTTTTAGGATACATTTTCATAAGATTAATTCTAAGGTTTACTTTGGGGACAAGTAAAGTTCAAGTGGGGGATATTTGATGAACTCAAATAAGTACATTTTATTACTATCATTTATCCTATTTATTTGACTTGTTTTATTATATTATCTGTGAGAATTGATACGTTAATGTTTACTTTTGTAATTCTCAGGTAAAAACAAGTATTTGGTGAAACTTGGCGATTTTGGACTAATTATGGAGCAAAACAAGCAAGAAGTTAAGAGTCTACTGAAATGTACAAGATCAAGACTATTCTGCTCCAGATACGCCGCATCTTGCTTATTACATACGGCGCATCACTATCCAGATTTCACAAGATACGATCCAAGATACAAGAGGACATGCGCCGCATCTATAAATGGAGTTACGCCGCATCTTCTGGCGGTGTACGAATATTCCTGAATATATTAATCTTGGACCCCACGCGAAGTTAAGTCAATGCGCCGCATCTTACCTCAGACAGAAACTATAAATACCCCAAGACCAGACGAATTTCGAGAGGATAGCAGACTTTTTGGGTACGTACGATATTCGAAGGACAAAAGTCCTAGGCCGAATTCAGTCGAAATAGCAGCACAAGACACACCTTGAACAAAGATACGAGAGCTGTAAGAAGGTCCTGCATGTATTCAATTCATTAAGTAGTTTTGTTTTATTGTATTAGTACACTTTAATTGATCAGGATTGATGGGCTTGTGTTATGTTATCATTCACTTCAACTCCCCTTAAAATTGCTTTTCCATTAATTAAAGTTTATATGTTGATGTCTTTGGTGACTTTTATTAGTGCATTGATAACCTCTGTGTCTAGCAGAGCATTGCTTGGGTCGCCATGCCCCTTCCTCGCCTATTTATTAGATCGCCTATGCATTCTATCGTCTGTAGAAAAGTAGGAAGAAAGATAAATGGAATAGTCATAAGTAATCATTAAGGGTTTACTCGCCGATAAGATTAGAACCAACGAGAAAGGACTTAATCTCGGTGCGTTGCATCGAACTATACACTTCATATAAAACTAGCAATAAAACAAGTGACAAGCTACTTAACTATCAAGACAGGTCTTCTTATTGTCTCGAGTATTTATCTGTGTACGTGTGTGCTATTCGCTGATTCGTGCCTATTAGTTAGTTTATTATTTAATTGCAACCAAACCGTGCCAGTCTCTCAGGCTGAACCCCCTTGCGTTAAATTAGGTTGTATAGCTAACTTAAGATATTAAAATACTGATTAGAATAACTAGATAATACGTTCCACTCTTAGTGATCGACACTCTACTTACCATTATATACATACTGACCGGGTACACTGCTCGTTAAAGTGTGTGTGTTATTGATAAGTCGGCTAAATATAAATTTAAAACTTGAATACTGCTAAAACCACAACGACATACCGTGGGTATAAATTAGAGCACTCGCACGCACGCATCAGTGAGACAATTTTCGATATCTATTTGTTTTGCCATGATGATTAACAAAAGTCAATGGAAAACTTTATCTAAGGTCGGTCTGTACCTGGAACGTTCGGTTTTTTCACATGGACAATTATATGTAGTTGTATCAAGGGTCAAGAGCAAGAAAGGTCTCAAAGTGTTATGTTGCGATAAAGACGACAACTATTGCAATTACACAACAAACGTTGTGTATAAAGAAGTCCTTCATTGGCTATAATTTCGTCTCTTATTTGATTTTGCTTTTTACTTTTGTAAACAATACACTCGATGTTATTTACCTTCGTTGAGGATATTTTTTACAAATATCATTTTATGTTAACTTTTTTTCTATCAACGTTATGCATTTACAGAATTAATTTTTTTTTACAGAATTCATGTTATACGTTTTTATATTTAATAATAAGACTTAAGGCTAGCCGCCCATCGGACGGGCCTAAGGCTAGTAAACTACATAAGACAAATCTAACTATGACTTAATTGTTACTATATGTTTGACCATATTGTATAATATTGCTCAATAAATAGTCAAAGTATTTACTATTTAGTCATCACAAGCCGTCAAACAGTAGTATTGTTAAAATAGCTTAAGATACATTTTGGAGTTTGGTTTATTACTTTATTGTATTTGATCTTGAGTAAAACAAAGAATAATTTTCCAAAGTAGTGAAAGAAAATGTGTTTGAATAAAAATAAATGAGAGAACAGGTGTATCTAAAATAAACGAGGAGAACACATGTAACGATTTTACGAGGCTATGAACATAAATATAGAATGACTGTTATATAATTTTTTTTTTCTAATACAATATACAACTAAGTCCAAACATTTGGTTGGATTTGAAATTTTTTCACTCAAGTGCAAATCATACCGGCATACATTTTTTTAGTAATTTATGAATTTATAAATCTAATTTATAACTCATGAACTATAAATTGTGCCCAAAATATAGGGGTGGCCAATAAAACCGAACCAAAACCCAAAAACCGTCCAAAAACTGAACCGCTTCAAAAACACAGTATGATTTTACTTTTTTATTAACTAAAATTTGGTTAAGTTTTTGGTTATGTATAAAATTCGTAAGAAATATCTCTTTAACTAGCATAAATATCTCTTATAACAAAATCACAAGGTTTATTTCTCTTTGTTCCATAACAATTGTTACACCAAAATAATGTTTCTTCCATCGTTATATATGTCATCTATTTTGTTTTCTCGTCTTTCGATGTGAACTTATATACATTTAATTTTGGCTTAGGATAAGACCAAGAGTAGAGGTAAAGGTTGTGGGTTGAGGCAAATGTTGACACTTGGCAGTGAGAGAAGAAAGGGCGTTGAAGCAAAATTGGGGGTAATGGGTTGTGGCGTTGAATGAGAACAAATATATAAATATATAAGAGAGAGAGTGTCAGTGCTTTAACTCGGCTTTTATTGACTTTATTGAGAGAGAAAGAGAGTTAACAATTAAGGGAGAGAGTGTTAACTTGTTAGTTAACAGTGCTTTAAAATAAAGAAACGCCCGTTGATGCATCAACGGGCGTTTATAATTTTGTAGATTCAACGGGCTTCAACGACCCAAGGGGGTGGGCCAACGGGAGTTGAAGGGGCAACTAAACCCACTTCAACGCCCATTACTCTTGGTCTAATAATTTACGAAATCAAAGTTATACCGTTAGAGAAACTTGACCTTAAAAAAATAATAATAAATAAAAAATAATAATAATAATAATAATAAATAATAAAAAATCGAACCGATAAAAACCAAAATTCGAAAAAGAATTTCAATTCAGGTTTTGAAAAATGTAAAACTAAACTTTCGGTTTGTCATTGGTGTTAGAAAAAAACCATCTCATACTCATCCTTATGTTTGGAGTTAATTGTACAATATTGTTATATATTATGTTTCACCATATAAGATTGTAGGCCCATCTTATCCTGAACCCTCTTGGGTGTATTGACTTTTTGCTCTGCTGCCATCGCTTGTACTGTCTGCTTTGTCGAATTGTATATTCCACCAAAAATAGGTGGCCCCCATATAATAGAGGGGTTTCCTATAATAGAGGCCAAGATTGTATAAGAAAAGTCAAACTCCATGACTTAATTGTTAGATTTAAGATCATTTACAGAGTTGAGATCAATATAGATATTATATTTGTTATAAATACAAAGAATCAATATTAGTCATTCATTTTTTATTTAAATTAATAAAAAATTATTTTTCAACTTCTTTTTTTAAAACAACATATCTTATAAACGATAAATCTTCAAGCTACAAAAATACACCATCGCGACGAGAATTAAATTATATATCTATAGATATGTACTTCTCTATACTTTCGACAAACTTTTATTTTTCAAAATTTCCGCCCACAAAAATCACACTTGATTTTTCTGGGCGAAAATTTTGAAAAAAAAAAGTTCGTCGAAAGTATATAGAAGTGCATATCTATAGGAAGATAATTTAATTCTCGTTGCGATGGTATAATTTTTTTCGCGTAACGATTAACGGTTTGCGAGATATTTAATTTTTTTTTTAAAAAAGGTGAAAGTTTTATTTTTTTTAATCAAAAAAATGAATGGCCAGTATTGTTTCATTAAATATATAACAAATATGAGATCTATATTGAACTTTTTTCCATCATTTACATACCAAATTTTTTTTACATACTAAAAGATCAATCTCCACCATCTATCTTTATTTAATCTAATGAATGAGGTTAATAACAATAATTTAAAAAAACCATTTTCATCATTTTTTTCAAATACTAATATCTTTCAAACCGTAAATCGTTAAGCGAAAAAAATATACTATTACGACGAGCATTTAATTATCTTTCTATAGATAGGCACTTTAATATACTTTCGACAAATTTTTTTTTTTCGTGTTTTTCACTTTTTTTTTTACCTTTTCTTTCATTTTTTTTTCGTTACTGAAATTTGCATGAAAAAATCACATGTGATTAAAAACTAATTTGAATATTCTAATAATATCACATGTGCTATTAGTGTTAATTCACATATGATATATAATATCATATGTGATTTAATACTAATATCACATATGATATTATTAGAATATTCAAATTAGTATTTAATCACATCTGATTTCTCACGTTATTGTTAGATATGATGAAAAAAAGAAAGAAAAAAAGTCGAAAAAACGTAAAAAAATGTGAAAAAAAGAAAAATAAAAAGTTTGTCGAAAGTATATCAAAATGCCCATTTATAGATAGATAATTAAATGTTGGTCGTGACGGTATAATTTGTTTTGTCTAACGATTAACGGTTCATGAGATATTTAAATTATAAAAAATATGTGAAATATTAAAATACTTTTAATTTCAACCATTGATTTTATTTTAGATGGATGGTAGAGATAAGCCCTTTGGTATGTGAGAAAAGTTTGGTATATAAAATAACTCTTCTTTAATTGTTATATGTTATGTTTTACAAAGTTGAGATCAATGTAGAACCAAAATTGTCTAAAGATCCAATAAACCAACATAGTCATTCATTTTTTCATAAAAAAATAAATAAATAAATAAATAAAAACCACTTTTTAATTCTTTTTTAAAAAAAATAATATATCTTGTGAACTGTTTTGTACCAAGTCTTGTGAGAAGAAGCTATCAAGTTTTTTCATGCTATATGGATGGCGAAGGTACCTAATAAAGTTAAAATAATTGTATGGCGCGCATGGCATAATTTTATTCCTTCCATTGACAACCTACGTGCTAGGGGACTGAATCTAACAATGACATCTTGTACACATTGTGGCGAGCCAGGGGAAGATGTATTACATGTACTGTGTTAATACAAATAAACCTTCAAAATGTTTATTTATATTTTACGATCTTTCAATGTTTTGTCGATAACAAATGTAAAATCATTTTAACGAGATAAATAAATTACGTAATGCTTTGAGCCAATAGTTTACTAACTCATTTCATTAAACAAGTAAACCTTAAACATATCTAGTTAACAAGTTTACATGAAACCAAAACTATTTTATAAAAACACTTAAGTAACATTTGTTACTTACATTTTATAAAATACATGTTAAGAAAAAACTAGTAAACACTTGGACTATCCATGGCCCAAAACCAAGCCCATAAACCATAAACCATGGAGCTTGACACATAACCCATGACCCATTGCATGACATCATGCATGACATCCATAATGGGTAAAACCCATGACCCATGACCCAAAGTCCATAACCCATAACCCAAAATCCATGACCCATGACCCAAGATGTCTTTGACATCAGGCATAGCATCATCTATCCAAGGATCATAACCCATAACTGATAACCCGGTTTGTAACCCAAAATCCAGACTAGTTTACCCAGTTACCCGGATCCCTCGGTTTACACTAGCCGGATCCCTCTGGGAAGGGATCCGGTGGAACAAGGTGAACAGTAGGCAGTTTTGCCTATAAATAGTGAGTCATTTCTCTCTTATCTCTCACCCCTTTTAGAGTTTACTTCTCTCTATACTCTAAACTCTCTAACCTCAGATCCAAGGATCTTTCTATGTAGTTTCTCTTTGTGATAATCTAGGTTCCTTCCACAAGGCGAGATCACAACCTCTCGAAGACGTGCAAGCTCGTGATATGGGTTGCTTTGATTCTTCTCTTCCAAGATCACATAAGTGATTCTTGTTCTTTCTTTCTTCTCAAAGGGTGTTGTAGATGTGTTGATTCGATAGGTGTAAAAGGACGTTGGATCCTTTAGTCGAGTTGTATTGGGTGTGTTGGTTTGGTCCGCCGTGCTAAGGACCCGGTATCTAGCCTTGTACCAGATAAAGTGTAGGCGACGAAGGTTTGGTCTACCATGTGTGAAAGACCCGGTATCTAGCTTTGTACCGGATAAAGTGTAAGCGACGTTGTGAAGGCTTCTCCTCCATGTGAAAGGAGTTTGTGTTGTGAAGTGATAACGAACTCTCGAGTAGGTGACTCGGGGAGTGGAGTAGGGCAAGGAAGGTGTCCTTGTAGCCGAACCACTATAAATACTTGTGTCTTGGTTATGTCTCTCTAACTCTATCTCCTAGTTTAGTTTATATGCTTTTATTTCTATCAATATCCAACACGTCAAAACTAGATTGACATAAGTCAATCTATAAGTTTTAATAAGTGATTTTAATCGGCAAAACTATTCAACCCCCCCCCCCTTCTAGTTTTCTACAATTGGCATAAGAGCTTCGTTACCAAGTTTCTTAGAGTATATTGTACTTTAAAAACTTGATACGATCCGTGTATGTTTTGAAAACTACAACGAAGGAAAAACCTTTTGTAAAAGTTGATATCTAACTCATTTTTACAAAAAGATCAAAACTTCTATCTCTTGGATATTGATATTTCATCTTGTTTCTAACAAATCTTTTTGAGAAGTATTCGGTTTAGGTTTCTTCGAAAACTTCATCATCTTAAAGGAAAAATGAAGTTTACACACTAAAGAAGAATCCATAAGTGTCGCTTGACTCCTTTGCTAACAAAGGTAAATATAGCTTAAAAGAGGCTTCTGAAGTACTTCTCATCTACGGTTTCAAAACCATACTAAAAGGTATGCTTTCTTAGTTAAAATTAATTCTCTAAAATGTGCTAATTGATTATGGTTAAAAGGTGGATTCGTACATGTTTTTCCTTTCTAAAAATATGATAACATATACATACTTTCTTTATAAGACATCTCAATTAATTATAAAGTTTGGTGTGCATCATGTTTGTGTCATATCTTCATGAATCGTGTGTAATACACCTAATCAAACTTTGTCTAAAAACATCTCTTCACAAACGCTCGTGTAGTTTCTAATGGTTGGAAATAGTATTTCTTTCCATTTCTAGTCAAAACCTTTTACATACTTCTTTATTTAAAAGGTTAAAATCATCACTAGAAAAATCTTTCACATCTATCAAATTTATGATATTCATCCTCACGACAACTTCTCATTTTTCTACTTCTCGTCTATTCATCCTTTTCAGTTATTTGGAATAAAAATATTATTTTGCTCAAATTTCTCAAATTCTTCCTCTAGTTTCTTAGAATCCAATACCATACATCCTTAAATCATACACCTCTGTATCTGCAGTTTTCCCCGGATCCCTGTATTATAACGGGCTGGATCCATTTTAGAATGGATCCGAAAGAACCGGCTTAACAGACATAAGTTTATCTTCTCACATTATTTGTCTTTTTTCCAAACAACCCAATAAACATTTTCTTAGTATAGGATCTCATCTCCCTTAATTTCAGAATCCTAAAACCATCCCTTTTTGTATAATTACACCTTATTAAACTTTCTCTAAAAAGGGTTTAGCTCTTTATCATTTTACAAGGGTAATTTTCATCACATAAGGGTTATATAACATAAAACACAAACACTCAAACTAATGGGATCTCATATCTACACATATACATATATACTTATCAAATCTTGTACAAACAAAAGCCTTTCTCAACATCTCATATTTTAATACAAATCAATAAATATCATCAATAAACTTCTCTCTCTTACTATGGGCGAATTTGGGGATCTAGGGTTTATACGTATTTTTTGAGTATTCATTGTTCATCTATACACTAAATTCCATTTTATTTCCTTTAATTCAATCTTATAGTAAATTCCTGATTCTGTAGATCTTTGACTCCTTCCATTTTATTAATAGCTTAATACAATCCGTACTAGGTTATTTCATATTTCTGTTATTTTAGTCCGTTTCCACTGTTTAACAGTCTATCTCATTTTTCTCGTTTCTCATCTGATTTATATGGTTTCTCTTCAATAATCACTATGTCTGATCTTGATCCTGATTTTAAACCTAATCCGTCCTCGAATAGGACGGATTCGTCTCTTAAACCCAGGAAAACAACCAGAACTATGAATCCAATTAGTAAATCAACCATGAAACATGTTGGGATGGTAACCAAAACTCCTCAAAGTACCTTCAAAAAGGTTTTGACGAGGTCGGCATCAAAGCGGAATGGGGATGCTACTGATATGGATGTTTTGGTTGATGGTGATGATGTTTCTGAGTCAGCTGATGGTTGTGAAGATTTGGGTGAGATTGGTATGGGTATGGAGTATGTGGGTAGGATTGGTGATTGTTCAGAATCAAGCAAGGAAGCCTCTACTAAGGGTAATGTTGTTAGCAATTGTGTTGATAATAATAATGTTAGTAATAAGGATATTATTGATGAAATTGTTGATAGTTTAAATAATGGATCTGTTGTTACTGGTATTAAGCTTGGTTGTGCTAGTGTTGGTATTGAGAAGTCTAGTAGTTGTGATATTTTGCCAGAAATTCCTGTTCCATTTGAGGATAACCCTATTTTGAATCCGTCGGCTAAGTCTGAAAAGCCAAAAAGTCCTACTAAGGTCAGTTTTGGGGATATAAAGGTTCCTGGTATGTTTAAGCTAAGTGGTAATGTTAGTGGTTTAACCAAAGGTAATGGTGTTGTTAGTAATTTTGATACTGTTGAGACTAGTATTGTTAAGGATAGTGTGATGAAAGAAGATGTTGCTAAGGAGAGTAATAGGTGTTTTGTTGATGCTGATGCAGTGAATTTGGTAGTAGGTGAGAATAGTAAGGTTAATGGTGATGTGAGTGGTTTTAATAAAGATAATGTTGCTGGGTGTAAGTTGGAAGCCGGTGAGAGTAGTAAGGTTCAGGACAGTGTCATGAGGGATAGGGTGGGCATAGATGGTTCTAGGTCTTTTGCTGACGCTGTTGCAAGGAGTTTTAGTGGGAATGGTAATGGCAACAACAGGCTCAAGTTTGTTCCTCCTAAGGTCATTGGTGAGGGTCGTGAGGTGGCTGAAATGGATCCGGTTTTAGAAGATGGATGTAAGAGGTGGGGTAATACTGTGGTTGGTTTCTTTGTTGGCTACCGTATGAATTACAGAGATTTGGTTTATAATTTGAAGAGGATGTGGAGGCTATATCAGTTGGAGGAGGTTATCATGAATCAAAACGGTATGTGCTTTTTTAATTTCAAGTCTAAAGATGGAATGGAACTTGTTATTGAAAATGGTCCCTGGTTAGTTGATAATAAGCCTTTATTTGTGAAGAAATGGGAACCGAGATTGTGTATGTCTAAACCAGAGGTTAATAAAGTGCTGGTATGGGTCAAAATTCATGACATTCCTTTGGAAGCCTGGAATGTTGAGGGCATTAGCTGGATTGAAACCAGAATAGGTGTCCCGATAATTATGGATAGAATGACTACATCAATATGTGAGAAACCTTATGGTAGGGCATCGTTCGCTAGGGTCTTTGTTGAAATTAATTCAAATAAGCCTTTAGTGGATAATGTTGAGCTTCGGTATGAGAAATTGGGCAAAGTTCTATAATTATGGGTTGAGTTTACTTGGGTGCCTCCACGGTGTGAGGAGTGTAAGGTTTTTGGGCATTATGTAAGTGAATGTGCAAAGAAGTTCAATACTGTCAGCAAGGTTAACAAGGATGGAGAAAATGTAAAGGTTGTTGACAAGAAGAATGATTATAATGGTAATGATGTGAAGGCTACTGATATGAAGAATGGTAATAGTGTTAATGGTGTGAATAATGTTAACTTTGCTGATGGTGATGGAGGTTGGCAAAATGCGGTGAATCGTAGGAATGGTAGGAGTGGGATGAATAATGCTCGTCAAGGATCTTAAGGGGATTATAATGCTAGGAGGGGGATGAATCTTAGTAATAGAGGTGGTTATTTCAATAAGGGTAATTCTAATGTTGGAAGTGGGGGCACTAATGATACTAATAAAAAGTATGTTCCTGTTAATAGTGGTAATGTAGGGAAAATAGATGAGTCTATTGTAGTTAATGAGGATGGTGAGCCTAACAATAAAGGTAAGGGTAAAGTGAATGAGGGAGTAAGTGGTACTGAAGGGGTTCGTCATAATGAAAATGCCAGGCCTAAGAAGAATGTAGTGAAGAAGAATGTTGATATTATGAGTAGTATGGCAGCGAATGATGGCAATAAGAAGGTGAATGGTAATAAAGGTAATGTAGGAGTTAAGAAAGTTAATACTAATAATAGGTTGGATGTTTTAAGGGAACTAAGTGAAAATGAGGATGCTGATGCTTGGAAGGAGGTGAAAAGTCTAGTTGATTTGGAATGTGTTACTAATGTTCCCATCTCGGAGGAGGTTATTAAAAGTTGGACTGATGTTATGGTAGGATATTATATGGAAAAATGGAGAAATAGAGCTGCTAGTAAGATTTCCCTTGAGCAGAATTTGAAGTCTAAATTAGAGAATCTTTCTAGAAGAATTATTCATTTAAATAGGAATCTTCAAGTGAACTCCAAGATGAATGCAGATAAGATGTTGCAGAATTCTGTGGCTTCTTATCGTGATGGAAATGATGTATCGTATGACAATTTCTATTCGGAAGCTTACAAAGCTGAATTGGTCAAAGTGGAAGCTCTGCAAAAGGAGCGAAGTTTTACTGAAGTTGACCTTTTCCTGCTATCTAAGAAGTCTCTTGATGAAGACCGTAAAGATACTTGGACTGATGATATGATGGAGTACTACTTGAGAAGATGTGAGGAAATTAGAGAAGATCATATTAATGGGCACTATAATGATGATGGGGGTTCTTCTTTGGATGAAGTGGAAGAGGTCTGTGAGGGATCGTCTAGCTTTATCACTCAGAATGAAGTCTCAAATGGTGTGGATGACTCAATGGTTATTATGCAGGGTGGTGTTGCGTCTCATCCTTCTAATCTTCAATGACGGTCAAAATCGCTGTATGGAACATTAAAGGAATGACGGACTCCTCTAAGCAAGATGAAGTGAAGACTTTGATTAGTGAAGAAGGTATTAGTATGTGTGCAGTGGTTGAAACTCGTCTTAGGAAGAAGAATGTTAATTTTGTTTGTGACCGTCTGTTTGGGAACTGGTTATGGGTCTCTAATTCTGTTGAGAGCAGGAAAGGATGTAGGATTGTGGTAGGTTGTGATAGGAATGTTATTGGGGCCAATACTGATCAAGTTTTACATTTTGAGGTCAATTTTGTCCATGACCAAAGAATGCAGTTTATTTCCTTTGTTTATGCTGAGAATCTTGGTAAGGATAGGAAGATGTTATGGGAAAACTTAATTGATCATAATAAGATTGTGGGTAATTGTCCGTGGGTTCTTATGGGAGATTTTAACGTCGCCCTAAGTGTTGAAGAATGTTCTAATTCTTTTTCTGTTAAGGATATAGATATGGAGGAATTCAGAAGTTGCTTGGAATTGCTGGAGTTGGAAGATATTGCTTCAACAGGTATGTTTTATACATGGATACAAAAACGCAAGAACCCTGAAGATGGTATTCTTAAGAAGCTGGACATAATTTTGGGCAATAGTTGTTTTACGTCTATGTATGGTAGTGTTTATGCTAATTTCTTACCCTACGTTACTTCTGATCATTGTCCGGCTACCCTTATTTACCCGGATATTATTGCTTATAAGCCTAAGTCATTTAGGTTTGTTAATTTTCTTGCTGATAAAGAGTCTTTTTTGCCCACTGTTAGAAAGAATTGGGATATTGAGGTGAAGGGATTTAATATGTTTGTGCTGGCTAAGAGGTTGAAAAATATGAAGAAACATACGAGGAGACTTAACAGTTTAAACGGTAATGTTTTTGATAAAGTTAAGAAGTTATGAATTGAGTTGAAAAGGGTGCAAAAATGTTTAGATAAAGAGTCTGATAATGTTTTGTTACGTGAAGAGGAATATATTTATTGCAGTGCTTATAAAGATGCTGTGTTGGATGAGGAAAAACTATTGAAACAAAAATCGAAAATCACTTGGTTGAAAGAGGGTGATCAAAATTCAGCCTATTTTCATAAGGTGGTTAAAGGGAGAGTTAGTAGAAATAGGATTGAGGTTGTGTATGACATGGAGGGTAATAAGTTTGAAGGCGATGATGTTCCTGCTCAATTTGTTAATCACTTCCATAGTTTCTTGGGTACTGAGGATGAAGTGTTTTCTATTGAGGATATGGATAGTTTATTTACGAAGAAATTGGATTCTAATGTTGCGGTCAATATGATTAGACCAGTTTCAGATGTGGAGATAAAGGATGCTATGTTCGGAATTGTTGATGACAAGGCTGCTGGTCCGGATGGGTTTACTTCTAAGTTCTTTAAAGCTGCTTGGGGCGTGGTTGGTAATGATGTTTGTGCAGCAGTTAGAGAATTCTTTACTTCGGGCAAGCTTTTGGGGGAGTTCAATGCTAATCTTATCTGCCTTATTCCTAAGATCAAGACTCCTTTGAGTGTTTCTGATTATAGACCCATTGCTTGTTTCAATGTGGTCTATAAATGTATCAGTAAAATTGTGACGAACAGACTTAAAGAAGGGCTTAATGACTTGGTGGATAACAATCAGAGTGCGTTTATTCCGGGTAGGCATATTTGTAACACCCCAACCCGACAAGGGTAAAGATATCACAACAATGGATTCATATCAGAACATAACAAAGCATACATTTTACAGTAATACAAAAATCTCAAAGGATTACAAATGAAATACTGAACCTTCAAGGTTACAATGAAAGCTTTCAAAATTAATTCTAAAACATAATATCTTCTATCCAATTCTAATCCAGAATAGCTACCCAGCCTTCTAAGTCCAGAGGTACACTCTCACTCATTCCCCGCTTCCTACTAAAAACCTGCCGCAGGACAAGAAATGCGGCTGAGCTTCAAAAGCTCAGTGAACAGATATACAGATAACAGAAACGATAACAGATAGCAGTACAAAGGAAAATCAGGAAATACAGAGCAGTGCAACAGAAATCAGAAAGTACAGACCATACAGACACAAGTCAAATGAAGGAATAGGAATAAGAAATGGAATAAATGAAATGAAATAAGAATAAATAAATAAGGTTTAAGAATAAAGGGAACAGAAATCTATCACGAGCCCAGATAACAGATAATATCATAACAGTGTAGTCACATAAGTAATCTAGAGGGGATACCTCTCAAGTAACCAGATAATATGAGGGGTGACCTCATGTATCAAATCGGAGTGATCAGCTCCCAGATATGTGAAAGACGTGTATCGCACACACCATCAGTCACCAGAGATATATATAACAGATAACATAATAACAGATAACAGAAATCAGATCAGATCTAGGATGCATCCATACGCCCCAGTAGGCCAGAATCTTCTCCTACATAACAGATAAAATCAGGGACGGGACAGGTCATCACTCTCCTGCCCTAGAGTCATGCCATCGGTGCATCAATGACATGGACATGAAACCCTCATGCCTAGTGATTGGCTCGGATATCAGACTGTGGTCAAGGTCAGATGTCATATAATAAACAGAGTCATATCTAAGGGTTCATGGCAGAAGGGTCATGTCAACAATTCAGAATAAGATAATAAGGTTCAAATCAAAGTTTATCAGATTAAGTTTAATATCAAAACGTAAGTTCAGATTAAAAGGTTTATTTCCAATAGTCCAAAAGAGTATATCAAAGGTTAAGAATTACAAGTTTGTAGCAATAATCCATTTCAGAAGTTCCTGTCAAAAGTTCATTTAAATCAATCCTTTAATAATGGTTTTCATTGAAATGATCTTACAAAATAGTTTTCATAAAAATGGTCTTCCAAAACTTTTAGTAACTTCCATTACAAGTGGTATCGCTTCTTTTTAAAATAGCTTTTCTTAAACAGATTCATATGTAGTTAAATAAAGGTTCAAAATCAATTAGGTTCAGATAAGGATTTAACAGGTTAAGGTTTATACCGAAAATCAAATCAAAGTTTACAACAGATATATCAGGTTAAGGTTCAGAACAAGGTTCACAGATCAGATTCAATCAAGATTCACAAATTCAGGATTCAGAACAAGAGATCAAAACACAAAGGTTCAAGAAAGGTTCTGAACAGAAGAAACACATCAAAGGTTCACAAACAAGTTTACAATCAGAGTTCAGGAAAAAGGTTCAGAATAAAAGAATCATAGCAGAGATTCAACCAAAAGGTTCAAGACAAACAGATCACAACAAAGATTCACAACAGAAGGGAACATAGCAGTGGTATCGGAAATCCTAATAAAGAAAATGAAAAACTGAAAGAAAAGGGGATGAAAAACCCTTACTGAAAAAGGGCAGAATATCTGTACCTTAACGAATACGCAAGCAAGAGAAATGAAAAGCAAATCAAATAGGAGATCACTCCTTCTTCAACCGATCTACAAATAATCGTAAGGTTTCATTTTAGTTCTCATTCCATTTGAGGTAACTTTGGTTATTAACATTCTCGTATGTCAAATTAACTATTAAGGATGATCGTATTCGTAGTTTAGGGTTAATATGCAATTCTCATAAATTTAGGGTGTAAAGTGTAACTACTATAAAGTTACAGGTGTTCACAAGTTAGGTCCTTTAGTTTTAGAAAAATGACCATTTAAACCCTTTAGTTTTAAAAACAAACACATAACACCTTTTAAATCCTTTTACACCTTTTATCAGATTTCTATTAGTTTTAAACATGAAATTGTTAGGTTTTCTATAAATTGAAAATCATATAAGAACTCAGAAATAAATTCCCCAAAAATTCCCAGAGATACTTCAATGTCTTAAGTATTTTATCTAATTTTTCCAGATTTTATTAAGTAGCATAACTATGGATTAAAATTCACTTAAACCAACTCGTCCAGATTTCTGATTAATTTTACTATACGAAAAGTTATTAATTAAAAACCTTTTAAGAAAAATTCAAAAAAATATGAAAAAAATTCCAGGAAGTAATAGACATCCTAAAGATTACTCAGTTCAAAGGAAACCTCCTAATTCGACATGGTTTGGAAATTAAAATTCAAAAATCCGGACTGATTTTCCAGACTCACAAATCCGATCAGACACATAATTTTCTAAAAATCAAAAGGTAACCTTCCAGGCCTCCAAAAATTACAAACTAAATTTTACCAGATAGCCATTTCATATAACTTAGTTTTAGACTCTTAAAACACCAAAATATACGTTCACATCAATTAGTTACAGCCGGTTAAAGTCGGACAAAATTCCAGGTCAGTAGCAGTTATTCACAGAATCATGTATAACTTAGGGTTTTATCACTTTATCCCTTAATTCTTGACACACCATGATTATAGATTGATCCAAAACATATTTAGGTCGAATCTTACATAACAATAACATGTCCGTAACCATTTAAATTCAGATCCATATAACTATTCGATTTATAATTCATCTTTGAGATTGTTATTTCATGTGACAAGTTATTATTATCATATGTGTTTTAATGCCCATAACATCAAGGAACAAGAACACGAATTCAAAAGGGAGGATGATACAATACCGTCGTAGACAACACGAAGAATCAAGGACACAAGATCAAGTCACCAAACAATTTTCTTCCTCCTTCCTTCTTGTTGGAACGCACGACAGAAAAACACCAAAAGGGTTCGATTAGGGCTTTTAGCAACAAGACACGAATGGATTGAATGATGACAAGAACATGATTACCTTAAGATGCTAACTTGGATCGAATCAAAAGAACAAAAGGTGGCAGCAGATCGACAAGGAGCAGCAGCAAACAAGGAGGCCGACATTTGTGTTTAGGGTTTTTTTTAGTTTTTTTTTTTTTTTTTTTTTTTTTTTTTTTTTTTTTTTTTTTTTTTTGTGAAGTACGGTTTTAAGAAAAAAAAAACTACCGACCCTTTTAGTGAGATAAAATCAGATTATCAAGTATTATATTTTGATAAGGATTGTATTTTAATTTTGTAATATTTTCCTTAATTATTCTAGTATTTATCTTATTTATAATTAATTTACAAAACTTAATTAAATTAACTTAATATAAATCGGACCATAGAAAATGTGTACAAGTGGATTTATAATTTTGGACATTCAGAAATAATATTATGTTGTCCCAGAAATATATTCGTTTCATATATGGTTCGTTTTCAGAAGTTTGGAATCGTTTCAGAATTTTATAAATGTTTTATTTAGGTTTTATGATTTCAGGGGCAATTTGGTAATTTTACAGATTATCGGAATTTCAGGTATTACAACTTCTTCCCCACTAACAAAAAAATTTCATCCTCGAAATTTGCAGGAAGCAGAAAGAAAAGAGAACGGAACACAAAACAAAGACATATCAGACCTAATAGATGATAATCAGATTTTCTCGGAAGAGACGTAAGAATTATACAGGATTTTGACGGATATGCCGTCCACAGAAATGGAATTGACAGATCAGATTCGAGCGTACAAAAATAGATTATCGATAACATCAATTGGAAGAAGTTTTATAACGAAATTTAAGATTATTATCAGAAGTTCAGAGTTCAGCAGAATGCGTGACTAGAATCCCAATGTATGAATTCGCATAACGGTGAAAGCAGATTACGCGTACAGTCAGAAATGAACTTACAGTCTCACTAAGGTAGATAATCTCAAACAGTTATCAGAATTTCTACAGCTCTAAGGCACTTCTCGAAATATCATATGCCCACAACAAGTGCACGTTATATGATGTAAGTATTATCACGTTAGCCAGACGTCATAATACTGGCATCATATAAATATGCCCTCATGATGGTCATATTTTATCTCAAGTCGTGAACAAAATAGCTTATCTTAACCCACCTAGTCTTCCTACGGTCTCAGAGTTCATCAGAATCAAATACCCTAACTAAGAGGAGAACGAATTACTCGAAAAAAAATTTAACGGAAGTCCCAGAACGTCTATCAGAATTTGGTACATCAGATCATCCATCATTCGTCAAATTTTACATAACAAAACCATCGTCCGACATACGCAGAATGAACACAGAGCGGAATTACTACAGAGAACCTAAATCATTCAAAGGATTTTATCATCAGGTAACAGATTTTTAAATAGGTCGAGCGGAAGTAAATTATGTCATCCATAGCTTCATTTGTCACAGAATTTATATTCTTCCAAACACAAACGTTCGCTTCAGAATTTCCATCCATTTAAACTCATGATCTCAAGTTCCATACGCAAGTCTGCTTCTGCTCTCAATTCATCTTAGTACAACTAAAATGAATAGAGAAGCAAGACTGCGAGTCTTGGACAAGTCTGCTAGCACAGTTCGGAATTCGCCAACTCAGATTGCTGTCGTCATCGGATGCTTGGTAGTGGTGTCTGCTACAATCTCTGAACGCCAATCACATATACTCTTTCAGAACAAAGGTCATTCCATTTAATACGAAGATGGTCTACATGTTTCCTCGTTCGTCTCAGGGCACAAACATGCTGTCATACTATGACAATTGTCCAGATACTCGTGAAAACATGATTCTTATTAGCCAATACTATTGGCATTATTTAAGACTCATAATGGTCACAATGAGTACGAAAATAGTTTTCATGAATCACTTCAGGGAAACTTCATATCTAAATCACATCACCCATCTTTACGAATAAAACTGAATTACTTTACGGAAGTTGCTCTCAGTTAGTCATCTCCCTTCTCAGGAGTTCTTGTGGTTGCTTCTTCATTCCTTCGAACATTAAATGAGGTTGTCTGATACAGAGTTCACAAGGATAGAATGATTTAATCATTTATACTCAGAAATGAAAAGTGATTACAGTGAGATTACGGTTAAGTTTACGATAGTTGATATGCAGACGCAAAATTTTCTCTTTCTTCTTCATAAACTAATAGGGGTATTCAAGGGGAACACTGAGGTGGACAAAAACATATCTCATCATCTTCTTCAGCATCATGGTTCATTAACTGAGATCGGTTCAGAGTCAATTTTTCTGCTCAACAGGAGAGAAAACCCAAGAGTTTCATCAGAAAATGCCAGAAAATTTGTACAACAAAACTTTCAATGCCAACACTTTCTAGGGGTGGATACTAATAGGGTGTCAGGAGAATTTGATAATCAAATGAGGTCAGGGTACATATTTCCATAGCAGGGTTAAGCTTAACAGATTTAAGCAGTTAGAGGTTATTATATCAAAAGTAGGGTGAATAGATTGTTACATTTTAGATGCGGTAGTTTATGATAGCTGAAGAACCAGTCAATCAATAATCACAAGATCTCCAAAATCAAGTATATCAATAGTAAACAGATCCGCAGAACGTATATGGTCACTTAACCAGACAGATAGTTCATATGTCAGAGTCAAGTACATGGTTCAGTATAGTGTGGGGATAGGTACGCGAACAGTTCAAGGTGTTGGAGTTTTTGGTTTAACTTTTTAGCATAAGTGACAGGTAGGGTGTACATCATCGGTAACACGAACATCGTATAATTGCAGAAGTGAGACTTATGAGATATCAGATATCAGCATCATATGCTCACTTAACAATTCCATACAGAGACGGTATTTGCATCAAATCCTTCCAAAGGAAAACTGATTGGCAATTAAGATTCATCATTCAAGGGAGCTGTTAATACAAATATCGTACTAAAAACGTTATTTATATTTTACGATCTTTGCTTAATGTTTTGTTCATGACAAACACAAAGTATATTCCTTAAGCAAATTATAAATACTAGTTAAAGACTTTTTCAAAACACATCTTTTATATAACATGATCACTAACATTATATTACATATACATGTGTATTTCCTTTAATGGAAACTTTAATTTAAAAGTTACAAAGTGACATCATGGTATACATCACAAATACAATCTTGGTAAGATTGTGTGATATCTTGATTAGATACTCAAGTTAATTAGTTGACTTTGGAAGATATTGATTTGACAACACAAGGATATGGAAAGATTTCTTATGCAACATTAGCTGTCATCCCACGGATCCAAGTCTATACAAAGACGGATCCCTTCTTAGGGATCCGCCGGATCCGTAGGAGCCTTTCTTTGTTTGCCTATAAATAGCAGGCTTGGCATTTGATCTAATCATCCACTTAGAAAAGAAAAACACATACATTCACTTTAGTTACTAACCACAGTAGTTATATATATCATTGATGTTTCTTTTGTAGCAAAGAAGATCAAGTTAACAAGCTTCAAACAAGCAGACTGTTGTGAAGTTGTAGTATAGGTTCTGTGTAAACACTTTGAGTGTCTCTTATCATTTGTATCAGTTAGATCAGTGAGTGTGGTTAGTGCTTTAGTCCTCAAAGCACAAAGAGAGTAGGGAGTGGTTGTACCCGTGTAAAGAACTCGACATCTAGCTTAGTGTCGGTAAAGTAAGTAGGCGATGTCAGGTTGGTTCTACCTTGTGAAAGAACCCGGTGTTTAGCTTAGTACCGAAAAAGGAAGTAAGCGACGTGTAAAGGTTTTCTCCACCTTGAAGGGAGTTTGTGTTTCTTAGTGAAAGATATCTCTCGAGTAAGCAACTCGAGGAAGTGGAGTAGGGCAAGGATAAGGATCTCTTGCAAACCGAACCACTATAAACACTTGTGTTATGTGGTTTGATCTTTCATCTCTTTATCTCTAGTTTATATTGTGTGATAACTTAATTTGTGATTGTTTCCCTAGAACTAACAAATTAAACAAAGAAACGGTAAAAACTATTCAACCCCCCCTTCTAGTTTTCCACAATTGGCATCAGAGCTACGTTACTCAAGATTTTTAAAATAAACTGTATTTTAAAACTTGAAACGATCAAATCTATTTTGAAAACTTTAAAGAAGGGAAATCCTTGCAAAGATCACCAGACCTCAAAAACAGTTTTTATAGTTCGGAAAAACCATTTTTAAAATGTCAAAAGACTTAGATCCAACTAGACACAATATTTCACCTAAAGCTCCTGATGAATCCATTTCTAGTAAGTATTTTGACAGGAAAGATCTTGACCCAAAATGGAAAGTTAAAACAACAAATATTGAAGATTCTAGGGATCATTTAAGGATGACATTGGACGAGCTCATAGGATACCTCAAAGGTCATCTAGCAATAATTTATAAAGATTTGGAGATACCTATAGGCATAAAGGAGTGGATAGCTTCTAGCACTATAGCCAGATCCAGTTTCAACAGTGAAGATGTGCTAAAAGACAACAAGGTGGATAGTACGGCTAACATAACAAGAAAGGTATCCTCTGACTCTTCATATATATTTAATGAATACGACACATTAGATATAGAACACAATAGATTAAGTAAGCTCATTATAAACGTCATAAGTAAAAATAAGATCTTGAAAACCAAAGAAGAATACTTGATGAATAAAATACATAAGTTGAAAGAAAAAGTTAAAAGCTTGGAAGAAAATATGATAACTGAATGTTGTTCATCATGTCAAGAAATAAAACTTGAATTAGAGTCACATAAACTCACACTAAACAAATACATAAAACAAAATCTCAAGTTTCAAAGATTCAATAGACACATAAACTGTGTAGATGACACTATGAGAATTCTTAAAACATCTCATGGTAACTTCAAGCCTGATTTTATGGAAAATGGTCATTTAAGTGATTTTGAAAGTCAAACGATAAATGAAAATCAAATCACACCAACTGAGTTGGTAAACCGCGGATCCCACGGATCCAAAACTTTGGATCCGCGTAGTATAAACAAAGGATCCGTGAGTACAGTAAAAACATTGAAAAATCAAGATTCAAGAATAACTAATTCAAAAAAAAAAAAAAAAAAAAAAAAAAACGATCAAAGACAGAGATATAGTTAAAACAACAGTAAAATCATGTTCATACATAGGAAATGAGCTTAGTAGACAACTACCATTTGACTATCTCAGAGATATTAGTGAACCATGGTAATATGTTGTTTAAACCAAAAAGGACCCATGAGATATTGGGGACCAAACACTCAAGTTTTCTTTAGGTATGCTTAAAAGGATTTGGTCTTTATGATCTTACTTAATCCCAAGATACATTGATACAAAGGTATCTTCTCTAATCACTAAAGTGCTCATCCTGATCAATAGCACTTTTGGTATTAATCATCAAAAAGGTATGAACTCTCATAACTCTACTCATAATGATTATTCTCATAGATAATTCATGATTTCATAACTATTTGTGGTATGATAAATTATTACTACATATGTAATAATAGAGATTCTATGTGTATAAGATAGGATAATTACTAGGAAAAGTTTTTTTAAAACTTTTGCTAAAACCGGATATAACACCTCAAGACAAATGTCGTCTCATATTCTTATGTTATATCTCAAAACACTTAGGAAATACCCATACATGGATAAGCTCTTAGAACTTGTAAGAACTCTAACCAAGATAAGATTTAACCAACACATGTGTGATCATCACATCCATAAATGTTCCTAAGTAAGTTCTAACTTAATTATTCATAACCTTAAAAAGTACTTGGAAGAAAATTAATTTTAGGATAATCTCACCATATTATAAAAGCTTATCTCTCCATAACTCATAATGATAATACATTGGTCTGATTAGAAAACATTGAGATTTAAATAATTTAGTTTTTCTCTAGAATCTAAGTGAGATTGATAACTATAGAAATAAGAGCATTAATCAAAGAACATATAGGAAAAACATACTCTCCTATTTTCGTACACACTAGCTTTAATTATGGAAACACAAACGAACTTAGTAGAATCTCATCTCCTTATCAAGATGTGCTATGACCATAAATCATGTATGATAAGTAAAACTTCAAGTGCCAAACAACTAGGAATGTTTTAACTCATCTCAATCATGAAAATTATCATTCGTGTTAAGGATCATAATAGTAAATTCTTTGGATAACCTTAAAAAATAGTAATACATTAAGTAGAACACCAAACCTTATGTATAACTATCATTCTTAGATCATAAATAAATCATAAACAAATTAGGTAGATCTCTAAACATATTGTGTACCAATGTGAGACATTGTACAACAAGTCACTAAGAAACTAACGTTCCTTGATACTTAAGTAGTTAAGGAGAAGTGTGGAGAAAATACCCGTAGTTTGTGTCTTTAGTCTCTATTACCAATCTTCTCCTGTTTCGTCAACCTTGAAATCATTCATTACTTAGCTCGAACTGGTTTCTCAAAAAGACTACAGTGGTAAATCCTCTTACAAACATCTCAAGAAAGAAATCTTCGTTCCTTACTAAACATACTAACATTTAGAAGTAATTAAAACATTCGTCCAAATCTTAATTTAACCAAAAACAAAAATACCATAACCTTGTTCTGATCCTGCGGATCCAATTGACAACAAAGGCGGAACCCTTTTTAAGGATCCGCCGAATCCGTGAGTTGTCAAATTCAACTATGAATTACCAAACACTCCTTACTGCACTACACACTTAATTAAACTCTCAAAATCAACTCATAATCGACTCTCATCATTCCTAACTCAAAAAATTAGATCTTTCATCTCATATCAATTCGTGCTTGATCACTCACTGTAAGTTCACTAATTCATCTCAAATTCAAAATTAGGGTTCATGCTATTTCAATAATTCATTTTAGATTACTATTCTTAATTAGACACTACAGATAAGTCTTTTGTCAAAAATTAATAGGAATTCCATTTTGTTTAAACTCTTTAACAAAACAAAACCAAAGAAACCTTCTCTAAACAATTAGAATAAATTTTCTTTCAAAAACCCCATAAGAAGTCTTTTCATAATTAGATAAAATGAAACATTGCTAATACAAAATCAAAGAAAACGTCAAACAGAAATGTTTGGGGTATAAAGTGTTTTGTCACAAAACATATTTTTCAAACATCATAGATCAAAACTAACCACACTTCCATATTTGTCCACAGTTCATGTATTTTAGATTAGTGTAACTAAAACTATTAAATTGTTTATGACTAGGAAAATCATGCCTCCTGCCACTAACTACGATCACAAGAAAACAAAGAAGTACCTACCCAAACATCATCAAACAAAAGGACTCACAGAAGCGCAAGTCCAACTTTTCAAATCTTTAGAAAGTCGGTATGTTCATGAGGGTAGAACCATAGACTCTTCATTTTTAGAAGAAACAAACATTCGTGAACAAATGGCCACCATTCAATTTGATTCACTTCTCGACATAGATGAACCTATCATTCCTCGATTCATTTTCGAATTTTATGCCTCAGTAAAACTTATTTCTGATGACAATGGATCATTTAGCATCAACTTCAATGTAAACCAAAATTCCTACAATTTTCCTTTAGACCATTTTGGGGAAGTGTTACACATCCCAAGTGAAGGAACATGCTTCTATTCTGACAAATGGTCCTTAACCATTCTAAATTCACATCTAGGAAGGGAACATCCTTACGACACTCCCCTAATTCCTAAAGAAATTATCCGAGATCATCTTTTTAACACTAGAACCAATCCAATTAAGAAACTTCGGGGGAAAGATGTCAATCGAGATCGATTTGCCATGGAACTCAATGAACTCAAACCTGAGTTCAAAAGACTCGAAGAAATTCTAAGATCAAATGTCATTAGTACTATTGGTAACAAAGATCACGTGAATGCTGGACTATGCTATATGCTCTATTGTATTTCAACTCATCAAAAATTCAATCTTGCTTACTATATCGCCAAAAGAATGATTGATATACGTGTCCTAGGGAAAACCACATTACCATATGGAATGCTACTCACTCGTTTGTACAAAGCTTCCATTCCTATCCTTCCAAATTCTGTTAGTTTTGTCCCAGATTACCCCGAAATCAAACACACCTTTGTCCCTCTTAGTGACCATAGAGTGAAAGTAGGAAAAGGGAAACGAGCTTGTCTCTCATCTTCATCTTCATCATCTTCATCAGCTAGTGACGAAGATGGATTACCCAACTCAAAACTTCCACTATTAGATTACTTAAGTCAACTTCCATCTCTCAATAATGAATCTGCGGAAATCCGACAAACAAAGGGAGTTCTAAAGTGTGCTGGACGATGGATGATGAAACTCCGAAAGGATCAAAAGAAAATACTCAAAATATTAAAAGAAAAGCGAGAATAAATGAACGTTTGGAACAGTGGTTCTTTAGATCCTATATGATCATATTTCTATGTTTGTTTAGACATGTCTTTAGTACTTTATGCTTATGTGTTCTTGCTCAACTTTAACTGATGATAATGCTCATGGTTATCAATTTTCCAAACTTATGTCACTGTTTGGGTTAAAACATCGTTCATGATGAAGTTTAAATGATAAGGTCTATTTTTATACTTGATTGTGTTTTATTTCTTATATGAGAACTAACTGATCATTGCAGATTGATAACACTCAGGGTTATCAATTTACCATATCTAACCCTATGTTTGGCTTAACTGCTACAACAGTAAGTTTCTAAGAACGAATTAACCTATGATCAATCGTGCGTTTATATTATCACACTTAGTTGTTTTGCTATACATATTAGATGTTACGTAAGGTCTAGATGAATTTTCAGGTTTTTATCGAATAACGCATAATATAACAAGTCTTCTGTTTAGTTTTAGAAAATTAAGGTACGGATTCGACGGATCCTTAAAATTGGATCCGCCAAGGCTTATCGTTGGTTCCGCCATCCTCCAACCTGCGGATTTGGCGGACCCCTAACTTTGGTTCCGCACTTGATACTACTTGGATCCGCAGCTTTCTCAGTAAGTCTAAAACTTTTTCGACTCATCTCAATTCTTAAATCTTAGTGTTTAGTATCATTTAGGATTCATTCTCTGATCATAATTCATCTTAGAATCATTTAGGAATTCTTGAAAAACTTAGGAACAAAATTTCCCACCATAATTGAAATTTTTGAAATTTAGATATGAGTTACCAAACCAATACAAATAAGGAACCCTTTTTAGGGATCCGTCAAATCCGTGGAAATATCAAATCATCAGACTTTCCACTATCTTCTTGTATTAACTGCAAATCCATAACATATTACTCAACCAAAGCTCAATGGATTGACTTCCTTGATATGACCTGCACAATTTTTTTTTCCAAATCATTAGAAACCAACATTCTCTATTGGATTCACATCAAATCCAAACACACAGACTCACACAACTTCTGTATATAAATTAGCACTTTAGGATCATCACTTCACACAACAACCATTTCCTCTCCTGTACATCTTAGCTATCATACTTCACCATGACCAAGTCAAACAACTCTTCCATGTCTAGACCATACAGACAAACAGCTAGAATTAGTGTCAGACCTTATTGGTATGCAAACCCACTTCGTAATGTAACCTTTCCTGTTAGATCCACAAACACCACAACAACTCCTATTACGACTCCCATAATCAACATATACTCTTCTTCAAATTCACCCGCTACAAACTCATCCAATACCACAACATCACCTCCTACCATTACTCCTGTAGAAATTACACCACCACTCGCTCCCGCTCCACCACAACCTAAGAAGTCTGCATTATCACTATCCTCACCAAAACTCAAACCTATGGAACTCTTTAGGACACCACCAACATCTCCACAACCACATCTTGAAGAATTAGAAGATCTTCAACTTACATCAACCACTTCTCCACAAATAAGTCTTGAAAACTTAGAACCCATGATAGTCCATCCTCTTCATCCGAAGATTCATGAACCTCAATACCATATCACATCAATTATCAACACAACAATTGCCACACCAATTGTCACTTCACCAAGTGTTTCCACAACAATTGACTCATCACCACAATCATCACCATCCAAAGATAAAATCTCATCACCATCTTCAAGCTTAATAATAGACCCATCACATGACATAATTACCACTCTTCAACACTTGGATGAATCAATGTGGATCAATAAAACAAACACTCAAGATGACAACAATATTGTCTCCAACCTCTATGACACTAGTAATTTAGAAACCAAATGGCTTGCCTCTATCATGTCATCATCAAAACAAGAAAAATAGAAGTTTGTAGTATCATCGCAATAATTATTTTTGAGATTTTATCATCTCTAGGAACCTTCATAATTGTATGTTTGAGACTATTCGTCACAAACAAATTTTCAATGTATAATTGTGCTCTAAAATATGATATCTTGTTATGACACATAAAGTGATTTAGGCATACAAGATGAACACCCTTTAAGATTAGTCAATACTATCATCATAACACCTTATTAGCTCAACATTATAGTTCTGCACCAAAACCTCATGAAAACACGATCATGTGTTTAACAAACCTCTTAAATGAGATACATTAAGTCTCCTTAGAATTTGACTAGGATTAGTGAAACCAAATGAGTAGTTATAAGTGAATAGACCTTAGCATGAACCTTCGTTTGATCAAAAACGACAAAACATGACCAAATAGATTTTGGTCCCATGGAACCCTTCGATAAGAAGGACGGAACCAAAATTTTGGTTCCGCCCAATCCGCGGGTACCTGATCAGCTTTTAACCATTCAGAAACCAAACAACCTTTTTGTAACCAACGAATCTAGAATTTTCATCTTAATCTCACAACTTAATTGTCTAGAACATCTTCAGTGTCTAGAACACCATCATAGGATCTCATCCTCTTCATTCTTGATACATATCAAGCACGACATTGTCAGTGCAAACAGAACCATCATTCTCAACACGTTATTCCAACCAACACTCTCATCATATGATGTCATTTTCATTCGCATATAGGTATCTAGTATTTCTAATTGTTGCATACGAAATTTCTATTCCTAAGTGATCACTGTCTTCACTTTCTCTTATTTCCATTCGAACACTTATTATGGCACGATTCATCATCTTTGGTAGATGATAATATCACAACCTTAACCATCTTCAATACCTTTATAGCATTTGCTATACATTAGTATTTATGAATTCATTGTATTCTTTAAAACCACCACCTTCCATCATCTTTTTCACTAATCATCAACCTCATGGATTAGCGAAAAACCTACTTGCATCAACCTTTAGTTATCAATTAAATTATCACTAGTAAACTAACACCACCACTAGCATCACTAACTTAACTTAACTTCATATTCTCATCAAAGGCATTTGTTTTAGGACTTTTTATTTCTTTCTAGGATGCCTTTTTATTATTACTTGTAACATCATTTCATAATTGTGACTTTTGTCACAAAATTTTTAATATCTATGAATGTGATGATTTACGCTTATGAGTGATCAACATATTGCATATTATCATTCTCAGTGTGAACTAACATTCTTATATAGCATATATTATACCTTGATTATGATTGCCTTAGGTACAAATTATGATCAGACACTTACTTTGACTTTTAAAAAAGTCAAAACATATTGAAAGGCTTGTTTAGGAGAATAATTCACAAGCATTCTCATTCATTACTAACACTTCATTTGCAGCATATCATACCCTTCAAAGTATACATTGGTACTCAAGAAATGAGGAGTATACATCGAGGGGAGCATTTCATTAATTTTTCATATTCTAACCATTTGTCTTGTAGGTTTATGCATCATTTACTTGTTACTCCATTTAGGGGGAGTACAAAACAAGGGGGAGCTATTAAAGTTCTCAAAATCGCATTCCGCTACGCACTTCTTCTTTTTGTTTCGACAAAAAGGGGGAGAAAGGAAAAAGGATTAAGTTTGCATAATTAGTTTATACTAAGTTATTTCATAATAGTAATCAAAATTTGAATAACTAAAAACTTAATCTATATTTTTAAAAGGACTTAAACTATATTTACTTGTTTGCTTAAAAATATAATTTATCTTTTGTCATCAACAAAAAGGGGGAGATTGTTAATACAAATATCGTACTAAAAACGTTATTTATATTTTACGATCTTTGCTTAATGTTTTGTTCATGACAAACACAAAGTATATTCCTTAAGCAAATTATAAATACTAGTTAAAGACTTTTTCAAAACACATCTTTTATATAACATGATCACTAACATTATATTACATATACATGTGTATTTCCTTTAATGGAAACTTTAATTTAAAAGTTACAAAGTGACATCATGGTATACATCACAAATACAATCTTGGTAAGATTGTGTGATATCTTGATTAGATACTCAAGTTAATTAGTTGACTTTGGAAGATATTGATTTGACAACACAAGGATATGGAAAGATTTCTTATGCAACATTAGCTGTCATCCCACGGATCCAAGTCTATACAAAGACGGATCCCTTCTTAGGGATCCGCCGGATCCGTAGGAGCCTTTCTTTGTTTGCCTATAAATAGCAGGCTTGGCATTTGATCTAATCATCCACTTAGAAAAGAAAAACACATACATTCACTTTAGTTACTAACCACAGTAGTTATATATATCATTGATGTTTCTTTTGTAGCAAAGAAGATCAAGTTAACAAGCTTCAAACAAGCAGACTGTTGTGAAGTTGTAGTATAGGTTCTGTGTAAACACTTTGAGTGTCTCTTATCATTTGTATCAGTTAGATCAGTGAGTGTGGTTAGTGCTTTAGTCCTCAAAGCACAAAGAGAGTAGGGAGTGGTTGTACCCGTGTAAAGAACTCGACATCTAGCTTAGTGTCGGTAAAGTAAGTAGGCGACGTCAGGTTGGTTCTACCTTGTGAAAGAACCCGGTGTTTAGCTTAGTACCGGAAAAGGAAGTAAGCGACGTGTAAAGGTTTTCTCCACCTTGAAGGGAGTTTGTTTCTTAGTGAAAGATATCTCTCGAGTAAGCAACTCGAGGAAGTGGAGTAGGGCAAGGATAAGGATCTCTTGCAAACCGAACCACTATAAACACTTGTGTTATGTGGTTTGATCTTTCATCTCTTTATCTCTAGTTTATATTGTGTGATAACTTAATTTGTGATTGTTTCCCTAGAACTAACAAATTAAACAAAGAAACGGTAAAAACTATTCAACCCCCCCTTCTAGTTTTCAACAGGAGCAAATAAGATTCATCATCCAGGACAGAATAGTATCAGAGGATACATTTATATCCAGCATGGGTCATGAATTTATAGAATGTGTCAAACACATTAAGGTTAAATGGTCTTCGGGATGGTCGGAAGGATATCAGACTGTTTATCAAACAGATCGGGGTGAAGGTCAAAATCAGGTAGTGGCAGCAAAATTTTAACAGTCGGTAATCATGGTAGGGGTTCAAAATTGTTTCAATGCCGAAGGTGAGACATAGGAGGATAGTCGTCACCATTAAATGATCAATCAACTAATCTTTTATCAGGAGAAAATCAAGATTAATTATCAATGAAAACGGATCGACAAAGCAGATCTTTACCATTCAGAATAAGAGGGAGAACCTTTTATACTCGTGGTTAAACACCACAAGACTTCTCATGGGAACAGAAATGGTTAAGACGGAATCAAATAGTGTCAAAAGATTCATAGATGATTATCAGAAGCAAGAAACAAATAACAGAATGTATCAAGTACATCATCGATATGGGGATTCTCAGAATGCCCGAAGAGGCATCATATGATTAACAAAAGGTTCAGAGGTCGGAGTCAAAGCAAGGATCAAATAGTGTCAGACAATTACTATGCAATTCTCAATGCTTCAGGTTTATTTAGGTGATTTTAGCAGGCTTAACCCAAAACAAGGCACGAATCAGAGTAATGCGGAAGCAAGATACTTAAGCAAATGACTTATAGTCTACCCATTCCTCACTGGTCAGAATTTAAGTTCCTATAGGGAAATCCTACAGCAAATTCTCAAAGGTTGTCCTACGAGCGCCTACAGTGGAAACTTAGTGGTCCAGAATTCACAGGTCAAGGGTAAATGTATTACGAGTCGCAGCCTGTGATCTCTGATACCATTAATTGTAACACCCCAACCCGACAAGGGTAAAGATATCACAACAATGGATTCATATCAGAACATAACAAAGCATACATTTTACAGTAATACAAAAATCTCAAAGGATTACAAATGAAATACTGAACCTTCAAGGTTACAATGAAAGCTTTCAAAATTAATTCTAAAACATAATATCTTCTATCCAATTCTAATCCAGAATAGCTACCCAGCCTTCTAAGTCCAGAGGTACACTCTCACTCATTCCCCGCTTCCTACTAAAAACCTGCCGCAGGAAAAGAAATGCGGCTGAGCTTCAAAAGCTCAGTGAACAGATATACAGATAACAGAAACGATAACAGATAGCAGTACAAAGGAAAATTAGGAAATACAGAGCAGTGCAACAGAAATCAGAAAGTACAGACCATACAGACACAAGTCAAATGAAGGAATAGGAATAAGAAATGGAATAAATGAAATGAAATAAGAATAAATAAATAAGGTTTAAGAATAAAGGGAACAGAAATCTATCACGAGCCCAGATAACAGATAATATCATAACAGTGTAGTCACATAAGTAATCTAGAGGGGATACCTCTCAAGTAAACAGATAATATGAGGGGTGACCTCATGTATCAAATCGGAGTGATCAGCTCCCAGATATGTGAAAGACGTGTATCGCACACACCATCAGTCACCAGAGATATATATATATAACAGATAACATAATAACAGATAACAGAAATCAGATCAGATCTAGGATGCATCCATACGCCCCAGTAGGCCAGAATCTTCTCCTACATAACAGATAAAATCAGGGACGGGACAGGTCATCACTCTCCTGCCCTAGAGTCATGCCATCGGTGCATCAATGACATGGACATGAAACCCTCATGCCTAGTGATTGGCTCGGATATCAGACTGTGGTCAAGGTCAGATGTCATATAATAAACAGAGTCATATCTAAGGGTTCATGGCAGAAGGGTCATGTCAACAATTCAGAATAAGATAATAAGGTTCAAATCAGAGTTTATCAGATTAAGTTTAATATCAAAGCTTAAGTTCAGATTAAAAGGTTTATTTCCAATAGTCCAAAAGAGTATATCAAAGGTTAAGAATTACAAGTTCAGAACAAGGTTCACAGATCAGATTCAATCAAGATTCACAAATTCAGGGTTCAGAACAAGAGATCAAAACACAAAGGTTCAAGAAAGGTTCAGAACAGAAGAAACACATCAAAGGTTCACAAACAAGTTTACAATCAGAGTTCAGGAAAAAGGTTCAGAATAAAAGAATCATAGCAGAGGTTCAAACAAAAGGTTCAAGACAAACAGATCACAACAAAGATTCACAACAGAAGGGAACATAGCAGTGGTATCGGAAATCCTAATAAAGAAAATGAAAAACTGAAAGAAAAGGGGATGAAAAACCCTTACTGAAAAAGGGCAGAATATCTGTACCTTAACGAATACGCAAGCAAGAGAAATGAAAAGCAAATCAAATAGGAGATCACTCCTTCTTCAACCGATCTACAAATAATCGTAAGGTTTCATTTTAGTTCTCATTCCATTTGAGGTAACTTTGGTTATTAACATTCTCGTATGTCAAATTAACTATTAAGGATGATCGTATTCGTAGTTTAGGGTTAATATGCAATTCTCATAAATTTAGGGTGTAAAGTGTAACTACTATAAAGTTACAGGTGTTCACAAGTTAGGTCCTTTAGTTTTAGAAAAATGACCATTTAAACCCTTTAGTTTTAAAAACAAACACATAACACCTTTTAAATCCTTTTACACCTTTTATCAGATTTCTATTAGTTTTAAACATGAAATTGTTAGGTTTTCTATAAATTGAAAATCATATAAGAACTCAGAAATAAATTCCCCAAAAATTCCCAGAGATACTTCAATGTCTTAAGTATTTTATCTAATTTTTCCAGATTTTATTAAGTAGGATAACTATGGATTAAAATTCACTTAAACCAACTCGTCCAGATTTCTGATTAATTTTACTATACGAAAAGTTATTAATTAAAAACCTTTTAAGAAAAATTCAAAAAAATCTGAAAAAAATTCCAGGAAGTAATAGACATCCTAATGATTACTCAGTTCAAAGGAAACCTCCTAATTCGACATGGTTTGGAAATTAAAATTCAAAAATCCGGACTGATTTTCCAGACTCACAAATCCGATCAGACACATAATTTTCTAAAAATCAAAAGGTAACCTTCCAGGCCTCCAAAAATTACAAACTAAATTTTCCTAGATAGCCATTTCATATAACTTAGTTTTAGACTCTTAAAACACCAAAATATACGTTCACATCAATTAGTTACAGCCGGTTAAAGTCGGACAAAATTCCAGGTCAGTAGCAGTTATTCACAGAATCATGTATAACTTAGGGTTTTATCACTTTATCCCTTAATTCTTGACACACCATGATTATAGATTGATCCAAAACATATTTAGGTCGAATCTTACATAACAATAACATGTCCGTAACCATTTAAATTCAGATCCATATAACTATTCGATTTATAATTCATCTTTGAGATTGTTATTTCATGTGACAAGTTATTATTATCATATGTGTTTTAATGCCCATAACATCAAGGAACAAGAACACGAATTCAAAAGGGAGGATGATACAATACCGTCGTAGACAACACGAAGAATCAAGGACACAAGATCAAGTCACCAAACAATTTTCTTCCTCCTTCCTTCTTGTTGGAACGCACGACAGAAAAACACCAAAATGGTTCGATTAGGGCTTTTAGCAACAAGACACGAATGGATTGAATGATGACAAGAACATGATTACCTTAAGATGCTAACTTGGATCGAATCAAAAGAACAAAAGGTGGCAGCAGATCGACAAGGAGCAGCAGCAAACAAGGAGGCCGACATTTGTGTTTAGGGTTTTTTTAGGTTTTTTTTTTTTTCTTTTTTTTTTTTTTTTTTTTTTTTTTTAATTTTTGTGAAGTACGGTTTTAAGAAAAAAAAAAACTACCGACCCTTTTAGTGAGATAAAATCAGATTATCAAGTATTATATTTTGATAAGGATTGTATTTTAATTTTGTAATATTTTCCTTAATTATTCTAGTATTTATCTTATTTATAATTAATTTACAAAAGTTAATTAAATTAACTAAATATAAATCGGACCATAGAAAATGTGTACAAGTGGATTTATAATTTTGGACATTCAGAAATAATATTATGTTGTCCCAGAAATATATTCGTTTCATATATGGTTCGTTTTCAGAAGTTTGGAATCGTTTCAGAATTTTATAAATGTTTTATTTAGGTTTTATGATTTCAGGGGCAATTTGGTAATTTTATAGATTATCATAATTTCAGGTATTACAATATTAGTGATAATATCCTACTTGCGCAAGAGTTTATGAGAGGTTATTCTTGGAAAAGTGGGGCCAAAAAGTGTGCTTTCAAAGTTGATATCCAGAAGGCTTATGATACGGTGAATTGGAGCTTCCTAAAGACTGTTCTGCATCGTTTCGGTTTTCATAGTACCATGGTGAATTGGATTATGGTATGTCTTACTACAGCTTCTTTTTCTATTTGTGTGAATAGGGAGGTCCATGGGTTTTTTAAGGGTAAACGGGGTCTTAGACAGGGTGACCCTATGTTACCCTATCTTTTTAAGTTAGTCATGGAGACCTTTAATCTTATGCTTAAGAGGCAGATTAGGATTGATAATAGATTTGGTTATCATTGGGGTTGTGATGGGCTCAAGCTTACCCACTTATGCTTTGCGGATGACCTTCTCTTATTATGTCATGGGGATCTCATTTCTGCTTGTATTCTTAGGAGAGCTTTAGATAAATTTAGTATGTGCTCTGGGCTTTATCCTAGTATGGCTAAAAGCACGGTCTTCTTTGGCAATGTGCCCATTGAGGTCCAAGATGATATCCTGCTTGATATGCCTTTTACCGTCGGTGAACTTCCTGTTAGATATTTAGGCATCCCTTTATCTTCTAAGAAGCTTCGTATTGCTGACTGTAGAGTTCTTATTGAGAAGGTGAAGAATAGGATCTTTGACTGGAAAAATAAAATGTTATCATTTGCTGGTAGGCTTCAATTGGTGGCTTCGGTTTTATCTTCTCTTCATATTTATTGGGCTTCGATGTTCATTCTGCCTGCTTCTGTTTGTGATAGCATTGATAAGCTTCTCAAAAAATTTATTTGGTCTAATGGTGGATCAGGAAATGGAGTTGCCAGTGTTGCATGGAAAGATGTTTGTAGACCCAAGAGTTAAGGTGGTCTAGGAATTAAGCCATTAAAAATTATGAATGAGGCCTTGATGATTAAGCACCTGTGGAATATTGTTAGTAGGAAGGAGTCGTTGTGGGTTCAATGGATTCATAGCTTTAGGATTAAAAATAATTGTTTATGGGATATTTGTTATTCGAATTCTATGTCTTGGAGTTGGAAACAAATTCTTAAGCTTAGAGATAAAATCTGCAATTCTGTGGTATATAAGATTGGCAATGGTAAAAGGTGCTTCATATGCTTTGATAAGTGGCATAGCAATGGTTCGTTGTGTAATTTGATTAGTCACAATTTTCTTAAGGAGCAGGGCATTGATTTAAATGCTAAGGTGGCTGATTACATTTGCAACAATAAATGGACCTGGCCGTCTAATTGGAATGGTTTATTTGATTCTGTCACTAATGTTCCCGTTCTAGTTTTGAATCATGAATGTGAAGATAAAGCTATATGGTTAAATAAGAAAAATAAGGAGGTTCAGTTTAGTGTTAAAGAGGCTTGGAAAATGCTAAGATCTGATTGTCCCAAAGTTATTTGGTACAAACATGTGTGGTTCTCTCAATGTATCCCGAGACATGCGTTTATTCTTTGGATGGCGATTAGAGGAGGATTAAAGACTCAGGACAGAATATCTAGGTGGTATCATGCTGATAATCTCCTTTGCCCTTTTTGTAAAAGCTGTAAAGATTCTCACAGTCACTTATTTTTCAGTTGTGCTTTCTTTAAGGGTGTTTGGGATAGGCTTAAATTAATGTGTAGACTTGATGATTTATCTTGTATATGGGCTGAAGTGATATTTGGGGTGTCTATTAGGAATGCCAACAACACGTTATGGAGTATTATCCAGAGGTTGGTATTTGGAGCTGCCGTGTATTATATTTGGCAAGAAAGAAATAGTAGACTCTATAGTAGAGAAGAGAGGTCTTTGGATACTTTGTTTAAAATTATTGTGGAGACCGTTAGGTTGAGAATTATGGGACTTAAAATTAAATATTCAAATGAAGTTAGGAAAGCTGCGGTCATTTGGAAGTTACCATTGAATGGTATTTTGAATAAGGAGAGTAAGAAGAACAATAATATGGACATGATGGGTAATATAGTTATTGATGGGGATAGGTTGGGTTACAATATGAATACGGATGGTGTTACATAAGCTCTATTATTTGTGTGTCATGCACATGATCGTATTGAGCTATGTGCAGTGTTGGTGGTGGTCCCAGGGTATTCGGTTCCATAATTTGAATACTTTTTCTAACCGGTATTATACAGGTTTAGCTTGCTGGCTGAACTTTTGCAGATCTGTTGATTATCATGTTAGTTGGGTTTGCTGGTTCTGCTTAGGCACTAGCTTTTGGAGCTGCAATCAAGTTTTTGATAGGGGCGATGATAATTCAGTTACTTGCAGGTTTTCATGGATGGTTATATGTGGTCTATGCACTACAGTGTGTTCTGGATATGATGCCCAGGTTACTGTTACATTCATTTCCTTGGTTTCTATTATGGACTGTTTTGTGATATTGGGAGTTGGTGTTATGATTTTGGGTTTATTAATATACTTTATTGGTTTATAAGGAGTATTGAACAGAGGGCTATGCACTACAGAGGTCATTTATTGATCTCTGCGCTGGTTTCCTGTTTTGGTTCTGAAAGTGCCCTGGTCTTGGAGTTGCATATGCTGATTTGGATTGCTACTTTTGTGATTACTAATCTTGTTTCTTCCTAGACTTATGGCTGTTTTATTTTCTGTACTCTTTTTCCTTGTTCAAAACTTTCCCACAGGGTTTTTGTTTGGCAAGGTTTTTTAATGAGACAGGAGTTATGGGTGATGTTGCTTGATGATTCACCCTTGTTCATGGCTGCATCTGATGTTATGGAGTCTTGTGATGATTTGATTTGTTCAGGCTCAAGATTTTGTATGGTTGATATGTATGTTTGGGCTACTATTTTCTTGATCTACGCTGACCTCTTGACTTGGTCTGTGAGGAGTGCAGGACAGATAGCTATGCACTACAGAAGAGAGTGTTTAACTTCTGCATTGGCTGTCTGGTTTGGTCTTGATTATGCTCAGGGTGTGGATTTGCATATTCTGCTTTGGAATGCTAATATTTCTGTTACTATGCTTGCATTTTCCTGCACTAATGACATTTTCATTCCCTGTACTCTTTTTCCTTGTGCAAAATTTTCCCATAGGGTTTTTATTTACCAAGGTTTTTTAACGAGACAGGATCTTTTAGGTGATCTGTTGCTTGATGATTCATCCACCTTCATGGCTATTATTATAAGAATTGAAGTTAATTGGGATGCTATGGGTTATTTTGTCTCAAGCTTTTTGAAGATTCTTTACAGCTTTGTGGTTTCTGCACTGCTTGGTTTTTGCTATTTGGATTACTCTTGCTGCATTATTATGGCTGCTATGTATGGTATTTCCCCTTTGCTCAGTCATAGCAGCCTAGCTTTCTATGGGTTACCATCATATGGTGATGTTTGGAGGTGCATTGGTTGATCCCTTTGCATTGGCCCATGTATTCAGAGAATGATGGTAGCTTTAGATCAAGCTTGTTTTCCTGCTATGACTTGTGGCTTTGGGGGCTGCCTTGTTTATGTTACCTTCTTTGGTTATTAATAGCCTTAGTTATTTGCTGCCTTTTGTATCAGAATGGGGATTGTCCATTTCTGTTTTGCTCTTTTTGTTTCCTAGGCAAGAGAGAGGCTGGTTAGGGTTTGCCCTTTCAGTTTTGTGGAAAACTAGAAGGGGGGTCGAATAGTTTTACCGTTTTAAAATTTGATTCGCTTTGTTACTTAATGTGATTTCAAGGAAATTATACACAAACAAATAATCACACAATATATATGAAAAGTAAAGAGAGGAAAGATCAAACTACACAACACTGATGTTTATAGTAGTTCGGCTACAAGGACTCTCTTCATTGCCCTACTCCACTCCTCGAGCCTCTTACTCGAGAGTTATCTTTCACTAAGAAACAAACTCCCTTCTAGGTGGAGAAAACCTTTACACGCCACTTACTTTTTTTTCCGGTACTAAGCTAAACACCGAGTTCTTTACAAGGGTACAACCACTCCCGTTTGGTTCTTTCACAAGGGTACAACCACTCCCAACACTCTTTGTGTTTTAAGGACTAAAACACTAACCTCACTCTACTGATGTAAATGATACAAAAAATGATATGCAAACTAGTACAAGATCACACAGTGACTAAACTAGACGGATAACGACAGAACGTTGATCCTTGTATGTTTGATCCCTTTGCTACAAAAGGAAAGATCAAATGAATGAATGATATGGGTTAGTAAATGAATGAGTATGTATTTAAGCTATATGAGTGATGAATTGTCCAAATGATCAGCTTGCTATTTATAGGCAAACTGAGTGAACAGCTGGCGGATCCAGCGGATCCCAAACTTTGGATCCGTCCTTGTATGCACTTGGATCCGCCAGTGCAGGACAGCTAATAGATTTCCAAATCTTGCCATATCTTTCCATATCTTCAAATGTCAACTCTTTGGCTTGAAGATCTAAACAAAATATCACAAAATCTTACCAAGATTGTGTACATGATGCATGCCATGATGTCATCCTATCTTTTGAAAAATAAAGTTTCCATTAAAGGAAATAAACATGTAAATGTATAAAATGTAAATTCTAGTGATCTTGTGAAATGTAAATGTGTTCTAAAAAGACTTTAGCTTGTATTTATGATTTGCTAAAAGATATACATTGTATTTGTCATTAACAAAACTAAGTAAAGATCATAAAATATAAATAACGTTTTTGGGACGATATTTGTATTAACAATCTCCCCCTTTTTGTTGATGACAAAACATAAGGTGTATTTTTAAGCAAATGAATAAATGAAGTATGAGTCTTTTTAAAAATATAGATTAAGTTTTTTTATGCAAGTTTTGAAAATAATTTCAAGTATAAATGTATGTACTGTGATGTTTCACAGTAATGCAAACTTAATCCTTTCTCCCCCTTTTTGTCGAAACAAAAAGAAGATATGCGTAGCGGAATGTGTTTTTGAGAACTTTAAAGCCCCCCCTTGATTTATACTCCCCCTAGATTGAGTAACAAGGATATGATATATGATGATGTATGTTCCTACAAAACAAATGGTTAGACTATGATATGCTCCCCCTCGATGTATACTCCCCATTGCTAGAGTACCAACGTATACATTTCAAGGATAGGAGATGCTACAAAAGAAAAGTTAGTTACTTCATGGAAGTAAAATTCATATGTAATTGTCAACCAAACAATAAGTTTCAGCCCATTTGACTTTAAAAAGTCAAAATAAAGTGTCTGATCAAAATTTAGTACCTAATGTACAATTGATCAAGGCAATATGTGAAGTTAAGACAACCATACTATGATGTTAGTATTCTAAAATGAGATAATATGCTTAATGTTGATCACCCACAAGCATAAAAACATAACATTCATTACTTGGAAAAAATGATGATACATTTAAACAAGAAAAATAAATCCTAAAAAGAGAAATTCTAAAACAACATCCTAAAAGTTCCTATAAGAGGAAACTAACAAAGCTCCTATTGAGGAGGATGAGAGATGGCATTGAGACGCTCGAGAACATGGTTCAAGATGAACCTCATCTCATTTTGGAGCTCATGGACCAAAATGTTTGTCCTTTGGGCCAAGTGAGCCGTTCTCTCGCAATGCGAGCAATCATGGCTTGAGAAACCGGGAGGAAGAGTAGTCTCAATGTTTTGTGGTGGTGGTGGTGGTTGGTTGTTGTTGTTGGATGGTTGTTGTTGCTGTTGGTTGGATGATGGTGGAGGGGGGATGGAGTTCATCAAGATGGTTTGGAGATCCATTGTTTCATCAAGGCGAGATCCGACCATATTAGAAAGAGAATAGAGGCGGGTGAGTTCCTCACTAATCTCTTCTTGGGTTTGTGGTAGATTAATCCACATTTCCTCATCAATGGCAACTAGTGTGGATGTGAGTAATAAAGGTTGTGTTTGAGGTTGAGGTGGTGGTACATCATGGTATAAAGGACCATGGATATCCGGGTAAACCGGATGAAAAAGCATGGGTTGTTGACCTTGAAAGGTCATGGGTGGAGGATTAGTTGACCTTGGTGGAAGATCTTCCAAGTCATCAAGGTATGGGTGTGGTGATGAAGGTGGAGTCCTAAATAGCTCCATTGGTTGTAGTTTGGGTGATTTTGGGGGTGATGGTGATTTAACAGGTTGTGATGGAGCGGGTGGTGGAGTGGTAGCTATTGGAGTAATTGTTGGTGGTGGAGTATGAATGACTACATTTGGTGGTGTTGGAGTGGATAGTGTGAGAAAATTCTCACTTGCAATAGGTGATGAGATATTTAGAGGAGATGATTCCTCTGATGATGAGTTTGCTAAGTTTATGAAGCAACATGGTTTAACACTAATGCAGGCAGTTCGTTTTGAAGTAATGTAGCTAAGATGTACAGGAGAGAAAGTAGAAGAAATGGTGAGTGAGTGAGTTTAGTGATGATCCTAAGGTACTAATTTATAGGCAGAAGGTTTGTTGGTCTGTGTTTTTGGATTGGATGTAAATCCAATGGAGAATGTTGGTTCCTAATGATTTGGAACAAAAATTTAAGCTTGTCACATCCTAAGGTCAATCCATTGAAATGGAGTTGAGTGATATGAGGGGGATTTGCAGTAAATGCAAGGAGATAGTGGAAAATCTTTTGATTTGATATTCCCACGGATTTGACGGATCCCTCAAAAGGGTTCCTTACTTGTATTAGAAAGGTAACTCACATGAAAATTTTGAAAATTCAAATTTTGGTGAGAAATTGAGTTCTTAGGGTTCTAAGGGTTCCTAAATCATTCTAGAGAGTTTAATGATCAGTGAGTATAATCTAAAGAAGCTACAAACCAAAATCTAAGTGTCGGGATGAGTCGGAAATATTTTGAAAAAGTTACCGTTGGTACCCACAGATCCAATCGACAACAAAGGCAGAGCCAAAGTTTGGGAGCCGTCGGATCCGTGGATTATGGACTGGCGGATCCATGTGATACACTAGGCGGATCCAAATTCTGGGATCCGCCAGATCCGTCGTCCGAAACTTCAAAAACAAACAGAGAGCATTGCAAATTTCGCATTTTTCGACCAAAACCCGAAATTTCTCCTATAACGTATGTAATAGCTAATATATACTACAAATATGAAAAATACATATATAATAACACACGTTTTCACATAAATAAATCCGATCATAATATTCTACCATATAGGGAGTTAAGCCAAACGGGGGCTTTTTCTCGGAAAATTGATAACACTAAGTGTTATCGACCTGCAAATCTGAGTTAGTTCACATACACATCAAGTACTAACATAATAAGTTAAGAAGAATACATGTTTAACACATCATTGTCTAATAACATCTAGACCCAAACACTCCTGTCACTTGAACTTCTTGCTCAATTTCTTCATACCCTTGTGAAGTTTCATGATCCAACGCCCTAGATTCTTCACCATTCCCTTTGTTTGACGATGTTCCTCGGATTCATTCACAATCGGTGGAAGTTGACGCAAGTATTCCGGTGGAGTGATTCTAGAGTTTGGCAAGCCATCATCGTCACTCATTGATGATGATGATGTTTGAGGGCGAGGACGTTTTCCTTTGTCAACCGCTACCCTAAAATCGCTTAAGGGAACAAAGGTGTGTGGAATCTCATCATAATCGGGAATAAATCCTAAGGCATTTCTAGAAATGGGTGCAAAAGCTCTATAGAGACGAGTCAAGAGCATCCCGTAGGGCATTGCCGTGGTACCTTGTATTGGAAAATCGGCCATTCGCTTGGCGATATAGTATGCAAGGTTGAAAGGTTGACGGGTGGACACACAATACATCATGTAACAAAGACATGCATTGATATGATCACGATTCCCTACCGTGCTAATGACATTAGCTCTCAAAACATCTTCTAACTTCCTAAACTCGGGCCTAAGTTCATTTAGCTCCATAGCAAATGGATCTCTAGCTCCTTGTTTGCCTCGGTGTGTCCTAGTAGGATTGTTTCTAGGATTAAAGAGATGTTCCCTAATGGTTTCTTTGGCGGTCAAAGGTGTGGCATATGGTGCCGTTCTCTTAAAGTTAGACTCTAAGATTGTTAATGACCACTTATCGGAGTAGACACATGTTCCATAATTTGGAACTCCTAAGACATCTCCAAATTGATCTAAGGGGATGTTGAATTGGGTTCCATTGATCCTAAAGTGAATGTTCATGAGACCATCGTCGTTGGAACTAAGACCTATGGTTGCATAAAATTCAAGAATGAACCTAGGAATAATAGGTTCATCAATGTCTAAGAGGCCATCGAAATGAATTGCGGCTAATTGCTTGTGGAGATTGGTATCTTCATAGAATGAGGGGTCTACAACCCTACCCTCATGGACGTATCGGTTTTCTAAGGCTTTGAATATATTGACTTGGGCTTCGGTAAGACCCTTGGTTTTGTGGTGTTTGGAAAGTTAATGGATGGTCTTTTTGTGATAGTAGTTGGTTGCGGGAGGCATAGTTATCCTAGACACGAAAAATATATAGTTTAGTTAAAATTATCGAAGATATGTATAAAGGTCTAGTGTGTGCCTACATGGGGACAATGTGGAGGTGCGGTTATCTCGACTCCTTTTGATGCATGAAAATTATGTTTATTCAAGTTTTATGATAAAACGAGAGATAACCCAAACGCTCCTACTTCAATGTAGCTACGATTGAATGTACCCGAAAATACATATTAATTATGTATTCCCTTTAGCATTCAAGAGACATTATGCAAGTGATGCTTAAAACATAACGTTTTTGTATTTGTATGAACAATGTTCAAAAACTGTTTTTCCTAGTCGTGAGAAGATTTTGGCAAAAATTTCTCATGGGGTTTTTGATGAATAATGACAATGTACTACAAGATGCAATTCCTAACTATGAAAAACATGATTTGTTATGCAATTTAGTAAATATGCTTCATGATTTTTCAAGAATTATGCATAACCCCAAGTTTTGGTTTTGTGCATGAAATAGAAATCCTAGACGCAGATCAGGAGTGGAAACATGTTAAGGATACTTACAGTGATGATTTGAGCACAAATTGGTTGAAGAAGATAGCCTAAATTATGATTTTGGTGAATTATGGGTCGAATACAGTAGGTGATAAGTTTTAGGGAGAGTGATGAATAGTACAGGGTATTAGTTTAATATATATTAAAACTGCCTCAGCAGATGACGGATCCGGCAGATCCCAAACAAGGGTTCCGCCCTTGTTGTCATTTGGATCCGCTGGATCAGAACTCAGGTTGGGTTTTTGCCGTGTTTGGTTAATCTAAGGTTTGAGCTAACGTTTAATCTATTCACTAGGTTCCATTAATCCTAAACCAAGTCTAAGATAGTTGAAAGGTTCTCTCTTGAGAGGTTTTGTGAGGATATCGGCAATGTTGTCCTCTGAGGAAACTTTCTCAATTGAGATGTTTCCCTTCTGAACATTGTCACGAAGGAAGTGGTGACATATTTCTATGTGTTTGGTTCTAGCATGTTGGACTGGGTTTTTACTAAGATCGATAGCTCCTTTGTTGTCGCAAAGAATGGGAATGTCGTTTAGTTCAATTCCATAGTCGACGAGAGCTTGTTTCATCCACAGTGCTTGTTGGCAAGCTTTTCCTGCTGACACGTACTCTGCTTCAGTTGTTGATATGGCGAGGGCTGTTTGTTTCTTAGCAAACCATGCGGTGAGACAATGTCCTACAAAAGTACAAATACCACTAGTACTTTTCCTATCAACATAGTCACCGGCATGGTCTGAGTCGGCATACACTATGGTTTCTACACCCGTCCCTTTGGGATACCATAATCCTAAGTGTGTAGTGCCTTTAATGTATCTAAATATCCGTTTAACGGCTTCAAGATGAGATATTTTGGGATCTTCTTGAAAACGTGCACATAGAAAACACTAAACATAATGTCCGGCCTACTAGTCATAAGATAGAGCAAACTACCAATCATTCCTCTATATTTAGTGCTATCTACGGATTCATTTTCTTCATCCTTTGTGAGTTTGGTTTCTGAGGACATGGGTGTTTTCGTAGGTTTTGAGTCTTCAAGACCAAACTTCTTAAGCATATCTTTGATATACTTTGATTGGTTGAAGAATATCCCATCTTCTAATTATTTTATTTGGAGACCTAAGAAAAAGTTTAGTTCCCCCATCATACTCATTTCAAACTCGTCATGCATGATTTTTGAGAAATCGTCGCATAACTCTTGACAAGTTGATCCGAATATAATGTCATCCACATATATCTGGACGATGATAATATGTGATCCCTTTTTCTTGGTGAAGAGAGTATTGTCTACTAGGCTCATGGTATACTTATGGTCAACTAGGAAGGTCTTAAGTCGATCATACCAAGCTTTTGGTACTTGCTTAAGTCCGTATAATGCTTTCTTAAGTTTGTAGACATGATTAGGTTTTTTGAAATCGGCAAAGCCGGGAGGTTGTGCTACATATACTTCTTCATTTATAAATCCGTTTAAAAATGCACTTTTGACATCCATTTGAAATAATTTAAAATCATGTGCACATGCATACGCAAGTAGTATCCTAATAGACTCTAGTCTAGCTACGGGTGCAAATGTTTCATCGTAATCTATACCTTCTTGATGATTGTAGCCTTGTGCTACTAGCCTAGCTTTGTTTCTAGACACTATTCCATTTTCATCCATTTTATTTCTAAAAACCCATTTTGTACCGATTATGGTTTGATTTTTAGGTTGTGGAACTAATGTCCAAACGTCATTCCTAACAAATTGATTTAATTCTTTTTGCATCGCAATGACCCAAGATTCATCTTTTATGGCCTCATTAACATTTTTAGGTTCGATTGTTGAAACAAAACAAAAGAAATTACTTTCATTTTGAGCTTTAGATCTCAATGTTCTTTCATTAAGTTTTCCTATGACGTTTTCTAATGGATGACTTTTTGTTTCTTTGATATTAACTATTTCTCTTTTTACCGGTTCGTCTTCTTTATCATTTTCAACAATTTCTATATTTTCAACCATTTGACTTTCAACTAAGTCATCATCTACCAAAGGTGATGTCTTAGAGGGAGGTGGACTTTCGTCGAATGTTACGTTCAACGATTCCTCGACTCTTGAGGTTTCTTTGTTCAAAACTGTATATGCTTTACTAGTTTGTGAGTATCCTAGAAATACACCTTCATACGACTTTGGGTCAAACTTGGTGAGATAATCCTTTGTGTTTAAAATTAAGCACTTGCTTCCAAACACTCTAAAATATCCTAAAGTAGGCTTTTTGCCTCTGTATAACTCATATGGAGTTTTTGTCAAGAATGGTCTAATTAGAACTCGATTTAGAATATATGTAGATGTATCTACAGCGTGACACCAAAACTTTTGAGGTATGTTTTGTTCATTTAACATGGTTCTACTCAATTTCTTGAATAGTCCTATTTTTGCGTTCTACCACACCGTTAGATTGAGGGGTTCGAGGAGCCGAGAAATTATGAGTTAGGCCATTAGCATCACAAAATGCTCCGAATTGGATTTCGTTGTCGAATTCAGACCATGGTCAGTTCTAATTGATACTATGTTACTTCCTATTTGATTTTGAATTTTCTTACTTAAGATTTCAAATTTATCAAATGCTTCGTTTTTAGTTTTTAGAAACTTAGTCCATGTATACCTAGAGTAATCATCTACTATTACCAAAGTATAGAAGTTTCCCCCGTAACTTTGTATAGCGGATGGACCAAACAAATCCATATGTAAGAATTCTAGACACCTAGATGTAGACACCATGTTTTTAGCCTTATGGCTATTATGAACTTGTTTTCCTATTTTGCAAGCATCACAAAAGTGTTGGTCATATTTCAACTTTGGCAGGTTCCTAACGAGTTCCTTAGATGATAAGGATTGAATTAACCTCATATTGGCGTGACCTAAGCGTCGATGCCATAGAGTTGAGTTTTATCCAAGGAGGTAAGACAAAGCTTGTCTTTAGTTGTTTTGTCGAGTTTCATAACGTAAACGTTATTCTTCAAAACACATTTTCCTACAGTTATGCCATCCTTAAGTATTTTACTTCCATTTTCACTGAAAAGGACGTTATACTTTTTGCGGCACAATTGACTAATACTAAGCAAGTTAAATCCTAAATTATCTACATGAGCAACATCATCAATAGTGAGAGAGTCATGAGAAATCGTACCTTTTCTGATGATTTTACTTTTAAGCTTGCTACCGAATGTGACATTACCTCCGTCGTACACTTGGTAGTCTGAGAAAAGGCTTTTGTTTCCCGTCATGTGTCTTGAACACCCACTATCTTTAATCCACTCATCTGGTTCTAGTTAACTTTTAAGCACACCTAAGTTCAAGAAAAACTCAAGCGTTTGGTCCCCAATATCTCATGGGTCCGTTTGGGTTAAACATGACATTATCATGGTTCATGTAAGGAAATGGTGGACAATTGTTCCACGGCATGTAATTAGGACCATGAAAGTTTCTAGACATGTTTTGGTTCCAATTACTTTGGTAAATATGTTGTGGGTTAACATTACTTTTTGGAAAGGGGTGTTTGGGAAAACTAGTTTGAGGTCTCTGTTGAACTGTTTTAACTCTGTATTCATTTCTAGCTTGACCTCTTCCTATAGAGACTGCTGGTTTTTGTTTGTTATTAGTTATACTAGTACTAGGTTTTCTAGTGACTCTAACGAATTCAGTACGGTCAGTCTTTAGAACCTTCTGTTCACAACTTGTACCGGCGGATCCTTTTGGTACTACTGGCGGATCCAAAGTTTTGGATCCGTCGGATCCGTGGGCTTCTGACTTAGTTGGAACAGTTTCTTTTTCTTTCACATTTTGTTTCTTAAAGTCACTTATAGTTCCTAGTTTCATAAAACCTAGTCCGGTTTTATCATGAGGTAGTTTTTGCATTTTCATTATCTCATCTGCACAACTTATGTTTTTATCAAACTTTTTAAACTTGGAATTTTGTTTGATGAGATCTTCCTGTATGGTTTTTAATGTTTCTAGTTCTAATTTAAGTTCCTGACACGACACACACGTTTCTTTAGCATTTTTACCTTTTTCAATTCGTATCTCCTTTTCTTTAAGCCAATAAACTTCGTTTTCTAAAAGTGTCGTTTTGGTTTTTAAGAACTTGTTTTTGTTTATGATTTTTAAGGTTATATCACACAGTTTGTTATATTCTACTTCTAAGGTTTCATCATCTATAGAAGAGTCAGAATGTACCTCTTCTGTATCTTGAGCCATGAGAGCAACTTCGTCGTTCTTGGGCTCGTTATCATCTCCTTCACTATCACTCCAAGCTCCACTGACAAAGGCTCTTTGAGACTTGTTCTTTGGAGGCTTTGGACATTCTCCTATAAAGTGACTAGGGTCTCCACACCTATAACACTTCCTATCTACCTTTCCTTTTCTATCATCACGGTCTTTTCGGACGGATTTCTTTTCTTCACGAGGTGGTCTGACGAACTTTCCTCGTCTCCTGAAGAATTTCTTGAAATCTCTTACCGCCATGGCATATTCTTCGTCTTCGCTATTAGAACAAGACTCTTCATCACTTGACTTAACTCTAGCTTTCAAGGCAATGGATTTCATTTTCTCCTTCTTGCCTTTAACTATTTCTGAGTCTTTTTCCATCACCATTTCGTGAACTTTGAGGTTTCCTATGAGCTCGTCCAGTGTCATGCTTGAAAGATCCTTAGATTCTTCAATAGTTGTCACCTTTGCTCTCCACTTTGGGTGGAGTGCTCTTAGAAATTTCCTGACAAAATTCTTACTAGAAAAGGATTCATCAAGTGCTTTAAGAGATGTTATGATAGTATTAAACCTAGCAAACGCACTATCAATGGTCTCATCTTCAGAGATAACAAATTGTTCATATTGTTGAACAAGAATATCAGTTTTGTTATCTTTGACTTTTGAGTTCCCTTGATGAGTGATAATTAGTGATTGCCAAATATCCTTAGCCGTTTTACACATAAAAACTCTTTCATATTCTTTCTTAGGTAAAGAATTGTAAAGCATCATTTTGGCTTCATTATTTTTGGCAATCAACTTCTTTTGCTCATCACTGTGACGAATAAAAGAAGTACCTATATCACGACCACCTGAAATATCATTACTAATGGGCTTATAGTCACCCTCTACAATAATATACCACAGATCTATGTCCTTTGACTTCACATATGTCTCAAAGCGATTTTTCCAATATATGAAACAATTTGGACAAATAGTGGTGGTCTTTGCATAGATTGCCCTTCTTTAAAGTTTTCAAAATCCATTGATCGTTTCAAGTTTTTAAAATACAATATATTTTGAAAATCTTGAGTAACACCGCTCTGGTACCAATTGTGGAAAACTAGAAGGGGGGTTGAATAGTTTTACCGTTTTAAAATTTGATTCGCTTTGTTACTTAATGTGATTTCAAGGAAATTATACACAAACAAATAATCACACAATATATATGAAAAGTAAAGAGAGGAAAGATCAAACCACACAACACTGATGTTTATAGTGGTTCGGCTACAAGGACTCTCTTTGTAATATTTGTATACTTGGATTAGAGGTTTAAGTGGTATTCTAAAGAGAGAGAGATTAGAGAGTTGGGAGATCTAGAGAGAGAGAGATGAAGAGAAAAATGGTTGAATGATTAAGAACTCCAACCCTTCCCAAGTGTGGGAAGGGGTATTTATACTTACAAGATATGATGCCCCAAGTGGGCTGTGGAGTGAGCTGACAGTGGGTAAAGACCCGACCCACTCCACAAATACTAATATAACTAATACTAATAATAATAATACTAAACTAGTACTAATATGCCTACGAGCTACATGAATGCTAAACAGATACTTGGGGTGATCGAGTCTTCACATGAATATTTGTATTCCTAACAATCTCCCCCTAAGGGAGGTCACCCCGGAAATAATATTTTGAATTCTAGCATTCTATTACAAGAATGTAACTTTCTAGCTCGTAGTCTTTGATTCTTCAAATCCATTACTCTTTGTACATTCAGCAGTGTTCTTTTGATGACCGTTCTTCTGTATTGGATGATCTTTGGTGATTCTTTGATGTCATTATCCAACGTATGTCTCCAGGTCATCTTTTAGCATTATGTCTCCATGTGATGTTGTGATCTTTGGGTCGACATGCTCACACTTTTCTGAATCATGATTTTCAGCAACAGAGTTGCGGAGGCAGTGTTGAAGGTCTTTTAGATATCATGATTTCGTTGATTATGATGATGATGGTGTGGTGTGAGCATGTGGTGATGGATTGGCATCTTGTTCAGCAATCAGCTACAACTGCAATCAGCTACAACCGCCAGGTGTTCCTGCATACGACAGTTAGCAATAAAACGTCCGGTACTTACAGGTTCGGACTTCGTGATTATTAACAGCATAGTGTGAAAACTCTCTCTAATCCTTACCAAGGCCGTTCCTAAATCGAAAACCCAAAGAGGGCTTTAAAGATCTACAGTAGTAAATAAACGATTAGGTGAGTCGCTGGAGTTCACTCCACGACTGTAGACCGTTTGAAACCGCCGCGACCACTAAGCGTAATCCACAAGGAATTACCGAAGTGACCTGCTTTCAGGGCTGTTTGATGTTGACCCTGGCAGGAATTTCCATTCAATCACTGAGAACTACATTTGTAAATTCCCTCATAAATGTTCTGGCAGATTGCTAAAATCTGTGTAGGACTCATATCGATAAGTGCAATTTTGGTAGTCGGAGACTGGAGCGGTGTCTCCTGTTTCAATATCAACATAACTCGTAATGAGCGGTCGATAGATTATGCAGGGTTCCCCGTGAGAATGAAACAAGTCCTTTTAAGAGAACTTGAGTGGTTAGAAGGTTTAGTGCAGTGCGTCACTGGGTCCATGACGTCTTGTCTTCAATACCGGTGTTACCTTAGTAACCACCAGTAGCATATGAATTGAACCCATTTCTGCCCTAAGGTTGAATAATTGGAGGGCTATTTCTTTTCACCCTTTCTCATTTCATTTCTTTTTAATTCTTCAACCCCTTCTTTCTCCTTTCTCACATTACTCCTTTTTTCATAATCATACCTAAGGACTTTCTAATACTATCTATTTGGTATTGTCCTTGGGTAGATCCCTCCGGCTCTGGCGGATCATAGGACGGTTTTCCTAACCTTAGCCACCTTATAACACCATGACTATCCTATGTTGCCGTAAACCAAAATCCTTGAAAAATCTCTCAAAGTGTTCATGATTATGAAACACATTTTGCTAACACTTTGAGAGTTTTATATTTTTCAAATTCTCCCCCTTAACATGTGCTCAGATGATTTTATTATAAATTTGCACATGTTGGGTAGAGTTCGCACTTTTTGAATTGATCCACTTTCAGTGAACATGACCGATTCGAGACACGCTTACATCACTAGTTAGACTAGCTTGAAATTATTACCCGGCCTGGTCAAGTCCATAGAAAGTTTCTCGAAATGGTACACTCTACTCAGACACGTCCTCTTCGAGACATGCTTACATCACTGGTTAGACCAGCTTGAAATTATTACCCGGCCAGGACATGTCCTTTCGATTAATGACAGTATTTGTTTCGTCAATTCATTGGTGAAGTCTGAGCCGTGCTCACATAAGTTGCCACATCCTTTTTGTAATCACAAACCATTTGCTCCCCCTCAATATGTGCATTGATATACGAAAGAGTTTAGCACATATGGGAGAGCTTACATTTACGTCCAAAACATCACATTTTATCAGATTTCATATTTAAATCACATTCTCTCCCCCGATCAAAAATTTCAAACCATTTGAGATTTGTGATCCCAATTGATTTAAATAAGTTAGAAAATGTGGGAGACAATGTGGTCAGGTTTAACATGTACTCTGATAATGGAACATTCTACAGCTCCCCCTCAATCAATGAGGGAGAATGTTAGTGTCAGGTATGATAAGTTTGGAAAATTTATATTAACAAAAATCATACACTGACACATAACAACCACAAATTTTTCACTGCTTATGATGTACGAGATAACTTTTATGACACAAATGATGTTGACCTTTACGCACGAATGATGTGATCATTCGCTTCTTTGAGGGAGTCAATAGTCAACATCAACTATCCATCCACCAACAAAACTTCCAAGTATTGTAGATCCCCACTTGGCGAGATCAGAATAAGTATTGCTTTGTTTCACTGAAGGTGGTGGTGGTGATGATTGTGTTGTTGTTGTTGTTGCTGATGTTGTTGTTGTGGTGAATTCAGAGCCAGTCAATAGAGTTCGAACATCTGATCAAATGGTTAGAGCGGGAACTGGCACATTCATATTGGCTATGGAATCTGCATAAGAATATCAACACAAATATACATACATACAGATACACTTTTCATTAATAGCTACCACATAGCAGCTTGCCAACTCATAATACCAAATTCATCTCATAATCAAACCACAGTCAAGAAATACATCAAACCACTATCTAGCATGAAGAGCAATCAGCAATCATGAACATGACAATTCACTCATATTTCAACATTTAGCTCAGTTACTTAGGGACAAGATTCAAACATGATAACTATATACCTAAGCATATCCTGAAAGCACAAGCACTAAATCAACAACAATTAAGCAGGTATCGACTAACAAAAGTCAAACAACATTTGAAACTCATTCATTCAGATCATACAAATGCCAGTGGAGTTTTAAAGAACATCAAACACAATGGGTTTTCTAACTTCTTTTAGATTTTGTGTTTTAAAGCATTTAGGGGATTAAACGAGGATTCCAAAGTGACACAAATGAGCCTTCAAGTTACATAAAGCTAGGAAACTATATGCAAGTTGCACATAATGCCCTAATCTTTCTAACAACTAACACATTTGGCCATTAGATATAAAGCATAGTAACTTCCTCTTCAACTAAGAATTATGAGTTGACCAAGAAACCCGTTTGATGAAATAAAATTTGAAATCACTCTCCCCCTCAATCAATGACCCGTATTCTAGTCAAAGAGTTGTAGTCATTGATTGAGTGACAAATTTTATGCACAATCCAAGTCTGAAAGAATTTTCAACCAACACTTTGCCACCATGTGTCTCACAAATAATTTTCAGAAGAATCATAGAATGAAAACTATTTGTATACAAAGAAGATTTCTCTTCCTTTACAAGAAATGATGCACTAAAACGTACATCAAATCGGGGATGCACAGATATGAAGTAATCCATGCCCGGGTGAACATCACCCAGTGGGAGGAACAACCGTCTTTTTGGCGACGTGCTTTCCCCATTTTGAAACGCGGGTTGCTATCTAAAGTAATAGCAAGCCATTTAGACATGTTTTAACCAGTTTGTATAACTTATGCTCGAGCTTCATTTAAAGTCCCGTGTCATTATTGAATGATATTTCTAAGATCGTAAATGTTATTTTCTAATTTTTCTGATTTTATCGATAAACAGAAGACATGCCTAGAGAAACTATTTTTGGTATTTTCTAATTTTTCTGATTTTTATGGTTTTTCTGGATTTAAGTTTTTCTATTTACAATTTGGTTTTATATTTTTCTATATACAGTTTGGTATAAGATATGTACAAATTATATTATTCAATTTAAGAAGATGTTGACATGAATACCGAGATAAGGATACGTTCAGTATGTCGTAGAAATCAGTAGTCAACATCTCTTAAACTTTTACCACCAAAGCTTTCGAGGCTCATGAATAGTCATCTGAACTTGAGCCTTCTCAATGGTAAAGCTTTGATAGCTTCCCCCCAAACCGACAATCTTCCTTTTGAGCAGTTTCAAAGCTCTCTTTCAAGCTTACATAAGGTAAGTGTACAGCGGAAACCGTAGCAAACCACATCAAGTATTGCTGCTCCTTTTAAGAATAATCATCGTGATTCTCCGTTTGGGGGATCATCAAATAGATCAGCAACATGTCATCTCACGCTTGAATAATTCTTCTCACATTTCTTCCCGCTGAAGACTGAAGAATGTATACCAAAAGTATCCAGAGACCACTTCCCCCAAGTATTTGAAGAGATGCAATCAGTCTCATTATATGAAGCCCAAGAACCCGAAGTACACACTCAATCCCGTTAATGAGGTTGAAAACGTAACATCAAGATCAATTAAGACCCGAAAGTCCCCTTTTCTCCCTTCAGGAAATTACCATTGTGAACCTCTTTTATCATTAGAAACCGTTTCTTACATCTCTTCCCCCACGTAGTTGGAATGATACACCATAAGGAACGAGTTAAAACACTGATTTTCTCTGCGGTTATGACATTTGTCTTCCCGGAATAACCTCAACTCAGAAGAGGTATAAAGTTCATCACGTGTACTCGTTGTGCGTTCAGATGTATGTCTCCTTCCCCCTTGCTGGTTTTGATACCTCAGAATCAGCAACACATTTTACGCACAAATACTTGAAATCTTGTGAGAAGATCAAAAATTGGCTCAGATGTATCCAGTGAGAATCAACCACTACCGAAACTCTTTCTGACTATCAGAACCAACCCTTAAGTAGGCTATTTGACGAGATGACTGATGGAACAAACCCGATATACCAAACTTGACACTGAAGTAGAATTCCCCGTTTTCGTGACTTGAACTTGCACTAATGTTGGAAGAACGGTGTAGAGAATTAGTGCTCCAAGCAAATCTCTAAGTACTCAATACCCAACCAAAGTATGAGACATTAACACCTCTTGCGATTATCCACAACGTCATCGGCGTGTGACACTGAGTACTACAACGTAACTCCTTTAAGTGATAGTTAACCAGGTCGTCAAACATTTACCCCGACTGCTGGTAACTAGATAAACTAAGTCTTCAACTTAACTCTTAAGCACGAGCAAGTTATCATTGAAAGTCATGCATCCAACCAACCCCGACTTCAAGATAGAGTAGGATCACGCCTTTGAGAAATTCAACTTCAACCTCAGATAAGTGATACCTGATCAACTCCGTAGTCACCTTTAGACGCCCAACAAGTGAGTGAACAAACAATCAACTGTACGTCGATCCACTTGTTCACACTTCTCCCCCTCAAAAATTGCATATGAGGATGCCATTTTTTATTGAACAAGTGTATATGAGGTTGGTCCACCGTTCACACTTCTCTCCCTCAAAAATTGCATTCGAAGTTGCCATTTTTGATCGAGTGAAGCTTTTTGATGAGAATAGTCAGAAACAAGAAGATTTCTCTTCTTTCGAAGATAAAGTGCACTCAAGTGTACACTTTTCTTTTCTTTGAGGAACGGGGCCTGAAGAGATGTCAGCAGACACCATTATGATGACGTTGAGGCCCGAGGCTTGAACTGCAGTGTTCAAACGTCATTTTTGATGAAGAACGAGGCCTGAACTGATGTGTTCAAATGTCATAGTCGATGAAGATCAAGATTGACTTACTTGAACCCCTACATCATGAGATATCACTCTTTTCGGCACCCAAACCCTGAGTCTTTCCTTAATAGGAGTGAACTTTGTACCTGCACTTAAGTAAAGACTACCTGCACAGACATTACGGGTTTGTTTGCATTTATATGGGTTAGTGATATCAGCATCTTGACCATTTGGGGTTTTACTGTCAACCTTATCTTTGCAATCAGTGAACTGCTTACTAGTAGGTATCCATCTAAGACCAACAATCTTAAAAATTCTACCCGTCGAAATCCACCTAAGACCAGATCTAGGAGTGTTTGGTTTCTTATGAATAGTGGAAGACTTGTTTAGAGAAGACCTTTGTCCTACAGAAATATGCCTACCAGGTTTCTGAGTATACCTCTTTGGTTCTACGGGCTTGTTGTTGTTTCTAGTCTTAGAGGTCTGAACCTTAGTATGAGCATTCACTTCCTTCAGGAATTTTGTTATACAATCATCATGGGTTGCATTAAAAACACATTTCTAACAAGTTGAGCAAACAAAATGTTTGGAGTCAGAGAAAGATCTAGGATTCTTAGAGTGATCTGCTTTGGGAATCGCTTTAGTCGATATGCAACTACTCTTAAGAAAAGGAAAATTCCTAGTCTTTTCATGGGTGTTTTTCTTAGCATCCTCTAGGTTATGATTCTGAACACTATTTTCATGTCTAACATGTTCCTTTGGTGTCACAAATAACACACGCTTTGAACTAATCCTAGAAGAGCTAGATGCACTCCTATGATGAGGTTTTGCAAGTGTATATTCCTTTTCCATAGGTCTATCCTGTGAAGTGACTGGTTTTGACCAAACTTGTTTCGAATCAACTTGGGAGGCAAACCAGTGTTTTGAAAGTTTTTGTCGTTCAGATCTAAACGCAGTCGGCTGTCTAACAACTGATTGGTTTCTAAGTGGTGGTTTCCCCAAGATTGATGGTTTTGCAAACTTAGTGTTCACACCATTTTCATTCAATTTTCTCAACTCGTTTTTCAATGCTACAATTGCAAATCCCTTTTCCTGAAGTTGAGCTTTGAATTCATCATTTTTGACAATCAAAGAGGTTGTTTGCTCTGCAGTATTAGTTTTCGCTTCTTTGATAGAGTTACACAGTTCATTGCAATGAATTTTCAAAGTCTCATTTTCATACAGTAATTCAGCCACTTTATGTTCTAGTTCAGCATTTTTTGTTGCATTAACATCATTATCATGTTTAGCCTTAACTTCATTACACATATCACGCATCTCAGCAATACATTTTTTCAGGTTGTTGATCGTTAAGTTTTTGGCTTCTAGCTGAGCTTTCAAATCGTTTATTATAAAAAATTCACGGAATTCAGGAAATTCCGGATTCCTACATGGTTGGTTAGTTTGAAGACTTTCTTCCTTTTGTTGCATTGAGATTTCAAGTGAAATACAATGTTTTTCGAGTTGTAAAAATCTATTTGAAAGTTCATCATAAACTTCTTTTTCAACCATATCATTTGATTTGAAAACCTCAACAGTAAGCAAAGAACTTGACGTATCATTATGTTCAGTATCCTGATCAATTTCTCCCCCCTTATGACTCATATTTGTTGAATCAGAGGTGATATTGCTATCAGTCTTTTCCGTCAGATATGTGTCATAAGTAGGTGTAATTTGATTAGTGTACTGATGTTCAGTAGCAAGGACATTGTGTTGAACAGTTAAATGTACCTCAGTAAATGGCACTTGGTCATTTACTGGTCGGATTTCAGCATCCACACCATGTGTGATATGAGTCACATAACTATTGCTGGCATCAAGTTTATCTAACTTTGTCCCTCTGCCTTTTGTGACAACTGAACTCGCACCCAGTGCTTTACATGAATCAACCTTAATCTCTCTTGCTTGCATCCGACTTTCATTCATTAGTTGGTGTTGTGCTCTTTCCTCAATGTACTTCTCAACATTACCCATGTGTTGGAGTAATGTTTCTCTCTACATGTTAACTTCAATCCCAGTGTAATCAGTAAAACATTTTTCTGGCATTTGACTATCATAATCCCAAGTGTATTGTGATTTGATGAACAATTGAAGTTGTTTGTTGATCACCCGAAGAGCAGCTATAGATCCAATCTCATGAAATTCTTCTTTGTCAAGTTGTTGTTCTAGTTGATCTAAGTTCAGGAACATAGTGCTTGTGAAAGTCTGAACATCTTGACCAAAGAGTGATGCAAAAGCTCGTTCGAATCCTCCCATGGATCCAGGTCTTTCTGAGAGAACCTTGAGATGTGAATGAAGTAATCGAAAACATTCAATGCAACTTTCCTTTGCATTAGGCAACATTAGTGACTGAATCAACTCTCTCTCTTGCAAATTCGAGCACGACGATTCCATGTTAGCATTATCAGAATCACACACGTTTATTTGTTTATCGTACGTGTCGTACAACTTGAGTACCTCAGTTATGAACGAATCTGAAGTGGTAGACATGATGTAAACGTGCACGGGATTTTACAATTCTATGATTTAAACCGAGAAATAGATTCTTTCGCGGGATTTTACAAAAATCAAGAATGAACCGTGGAATGATAAAGATAATGTGATTGTGTGTTGATAGGGTTTAACAAAATCCAAATAACCACCGAAGTTATATCCAATAAACTCAAAAATATCAAGTAACTAGCACGGTAGTTATATCCAACAATCCCGAAAAATATCACCCAAAATTAAGATTAATTTCGGATAATTGAAGCTCAATGGAAATTGTTGACCAGAATTATACCTCAAATAGTTATCCCAAACCAACCAACATAAGAGAAAGGAAAAATAAATTCGTCCTTGTGATACTTACATCACAGCCAACGTGAAGTAATATTTGGCCCAATTTCAACGTAACTCCAATCCTAGCCCAAATCGTGATTATACAACTCCACAAATCATCCCACAACCCTAATAATACTTATCAAACTTATCTATCCCTAACCCAAAAAAAAACGCAGCCACCAAATCTTATCTTCTCCCTCACCACAATCAATACCCAGTAATACCTTCCTTTGATTATCCTTTGGTCAACCGAGCATAAAGATCTATGGTAGGTTTGACTTGTTGATTTATGTGTACTTATGTAATTAACGAAGATGAAAGAAGATGACATATTCGGGATATTTTCTCACGATCAATTAATTCAGCAGTGTATTAAAAGGTGAGTTATATGAGAGGGATGAAGTAGGATAGCGTTGGGTTTGTGTTAATTATCGGTGATTGTAATTGGATAAGTTTTCGTGGAAGAAAAATGATTTTGTTGTTTCGAATGAATTTGTTATGGATTTCATTTCTCGTTGTAATTAAGTTTTGTATTCGGATTGGATACTGATCTTGGTTTGTGCTTTGATGTTGTTGTTTAATTGATTCTTTGTTTAATCAGACTATTGGCTGGTGTTTCGTATAATCTAAGTTGTTTAAGATCTGCTGTACGATTAAGAATTGTGGTGTTAGATTAAGAGTTATGTTCAAACTGTACTTGTGATGTTGCACTTGAAGTCACAACTGATACAAACCACCACTGAGAAACTGAGCAAACCGCTACAATGAACAACCCGCAACAATGAATCAGACTAGGCAAACCGCTAAATCACGAACAGCTAATCCAGATATCAAGCCGCTAGTATCAAACAGTGTATAACAATGAATCAGACTAGGCAAACCGCTAGTCCAGATATCAAGCCGCTAGTATCAAACAGTGTATCAAACCGCTAGTTTCAGAAGTATCTCTTTCATTGATTTTGTCTTCTTTCTGGTTTCAGCTATAATTCAAACTGCAGACCAATATATTTGCCAAACCGCCACCCTTTCTTGTGCACAAACCGCTACAAAGGAATCAACACACAACAGCAAATGTCACTTTCACAATTTTGTTTTCTTTCCGGTTTTAGTTAAGCTCCAGACCTGCAGGTTCAACTCCAGGCAAACCGCTGTCTAGAACTTTGACAAGCCGCTACCAAGAACACCTTGTGTTTTTAGTATCCCATTGACAATTTCAATCATTGAGCTTTCTTAAAATATTTTTCGAACCAAAGAAAGTAAAACACTAGAAAAATGGAAACCACAACAAGCAACCAAGAGTGTTATATCAATACACTATTTTTGTGTTATGTTCGAATGAGAAAGAAAATGAAATACGAGAGGTGAACATGTAAACCCAAAGCACAACTTCTTACTGTCAACGCAAGATCCAACAAAGGTTTCAAACCTTTTGGTTGCAAAAAACAGTCAAAGCCCAAAACAAATGTAAATCTTACACTAGAAACATGTAAACCTAAAAGTCATGTAACTGTCAAAGCCCAAACAACACAAGTGAGTATGAACCACAAGAAAAATAACAGAAGTGATATTCGACTAAGAACCAAGAAAATAGACACCAAGAATAGTGGTTCGAACCACAAATTAAATGACAGTCTTTCTTGGAATGGTGTTCGAATCGAAAGAAATAAACACGAGAAAAGTAGAATACACGAATCCAAGCACACACAATCAATTGAACCTAACCTTGGCTCTTGATACCAATTGTAATATTTGTATACTTGGATTAGAGGTTTAAGTGAAATTCTAAAGAGAGAGAGATTAGAGAGTTGGGAGATCTAGAGAGAGAGAGACGAAGAGAAAAATAGTTGAATGATTAAGAACTCCAACCCTTCCCAACTATAGGAAGGGGTATTTATACTTTCAAGATATGGTGCCCCGAGTGGGCTGTGGAGTGAGCTGATAGTGGGTAAAGACCTGACCCACTCCACAAATACAAATATAACTAATACTAATAATAATAATACTAAACTAGTACTAATATGTCTACGAGCTACATGAATGCTAAACAGATACTCGGGGTGATCGAGTCTTCACATGAATATTTGTATTCCTAACACTCTTGCTTGCCCTACTCCACTCCTCGAGCCTCTAACTCGAGAGTTATCTTTCACTAAGAAACAAACTCCCTTCTAGGTGGAGAAAACCTTTACACGTCGCTTACTTCTTTTTTCGGTACTAAGCTAAACACCGAGTTCTTTACAAGGGTACAACCACTCCCGTTTGGTTCTTTCACAAGGGTACAACCACTCCCGTTTAGTTCTTTACAAGGGTACAACCACTTCCAACACTCTTTGTTTTTTAAGGACTAAAACACTAACCTCACTCTACTGATGTAAATGATACAAAAAATGATATGCAAACTAGTACAAGATCACACAGTGACTAAACTAGATGGATAACGACAGAACGTTGATCCTTGTATGTTTGATCCCTTTGCTACAAAAGGAAAGATCAAATGAAGGAATGATATGGGTTAGTAAATGAATGAGTATGTATTTAAGCTATATGAGTGATGAATTGTCTAAATGATCAGCTTGCTATTTATAGGCAAACTGAGTGAACAGCTGGCGGATCCGGCGGATCCCAAACTTTAGATCTGTCCTTGCATGCACTTGGATCCGCCAGTGCAGGACAACTAATAGATTTCTAAATCTTTCCAAATCTTGCCATATCTTTCCATATCTTCAAATGTTAACTTTTAGGCTTGAAGATCTAAATAAAAAAAATCACAAAATCTTACCAAGATTGCGTACATGATGCATGCCATGATGTCATCCTATCTTTTGAAAAATAAAGTTTCCATTATAGGAAATAAACATGTAAATGTATAAAATGTAAATTCTAGTGATCTTGTGAAATGTAAATGTGTTCTAAAAAGACTTTAGCTTGTATTTATGATTTGCTAAAAGATATACCTTGTATTTGTCATTAAGAAAACTAAGTAAAGATCATAAAATATAAATAACGTTTTTGGGACGATATTTGTATTAACAAGTTTCTTTCTCTTGTGATATTGCTTGTACATAACCTTTTCATTTTATTTAATATATTTTACCTTTGTAAAAAAAAAAAAAAAAAAAAAAAAAAAAAAAAATCATATTTTCAAAAACTCTCTCTCGTATAGGACATTCACAGCTCTACATTGTTAATACAAAAAAATAGGCAATTTGATAAGTTTAATCCTCGTAGTCATCTCTACTCATAATGGAAGTAAAAAAATATTTCTAATAAACTCTTCAAAGATATGGATATTATTTTTACAAAAAATTGTTTCTCTTAAACCACTTGCATACGTCTCACTATGTCTCTCGAATATGACTTCGATTTTTGAGAAACCAGTGTTTACATCCCAGACATCTCTCATGAACCAGACACTCCAGGCAACCATGTTCGTGGGTTTAATAATCTTGAAACCCGCTTCATTCATGAAGGTCGTGTGGTTGACTCTTCCCTCATCTTCGACAGAGACATCAACACATGTTTCCGCACCATAGGCTTTGATTGTCTTCTCACCATTAACGAACCAATCTGTCCATGGTTTGTGTTGGAATTCTTCCGTCAAGTCGAACTCGTTCGTAACGAGGATCGTTCTTTCTCACTTTGGTTTTCAATCAAAAACCATAAGGTTGTTCTAACTCTTCAGCAATTTGCTAACATCCTTCGAATCCCAGGATATGGTCAATGTGCCTACACCGAAGATCGGTCTCTTGAATCCCTCTTTAACTACCGTGAAGAAAATAGTCCATACTGCTCTTACATACCTTCTCCAAAAGAACTAACCCATCTTATTCGTACTCCTTATCGTTTCGACTTTATTCATCCAGACATAATCGACACATTTGAGATTCGCTAAGAGCTGAAAACTATGGCGGTTATCTTACGTGAAAAAGTTTGGAGTCTTAAGGGAAATCGTGAGCAACTTCCGGCTTGTTGTGCTCATATGATCTACTGTCTTCTAACTCAACAACCATACAATCTCACCTACTTCTTCGCTAAGCGAATTGTACATCTCAATGGGAATAAGAACAAACTTATACCTTATGGGATGTTCCTAACTCGTCTCTATAATCACTTCATGAACTTTCATCCACACTTTCAAGGGCCACAATATTCTCTCGTCAATAAAGTGATGATACCTTTAGATAAGGCCTTTATATCATCTTTCTTTATTCCAGAATCTGCTTCCAACTATGCATTGTTTGATGATCCAACAAATGAAGAAAATGAGCAAAATAATGAAAATTAGATAAAAGATAGGAATACACCTTTAACGAAGTATGATCCATCTTTAAACATACTTGTTGTACTTCTTTTAAAATTTCTTGAATAAAAGGCTTAGTCTCTTTATTACCTATATGTGTTTCCTACATGCTGTACATGTTATATCTGACTTATATCTATATATAAGTGTTGCCTGAGGTGTTAGATTTCTTAGTCGACATATCAGCAAAATTTTAACAAGTTTCTGTGAACTTATTTGTCTCAGAAGCCGGTTCCCTTAAATTTAACTGGCCGGATCACCTTTAGAAAGGATCCGGACGAACCGGTAATATAAATAATACTTTTATACCACTTGTCTTCACACTCAACCATTCTAACCTTAGTACACTAGTTAGTAATCTCCTATTAGTCATATTTGAGCTGACTTTGAGGTTAGTAGTCTTGTTGAACTCTTAAGAAAGACTTAAGTATTATCCTAGGTGTTTTTGATTTATCATTTCCACAATAACCACTATTTCTCAGTTCCACTTCTTGCATCACCTCTCTCTGATCATTTTACACTTACCTATAATTTAAATAAAATTTTAACAAATTTATTTCCACCATCTCTACCTCAAAATAATCTAAAAACAATCTTTTAATTCTTATAATTTTTAAAGAATTTTTAAATTTTTCATACTACCTTTTCCTAAAACCTACAAACATTTAACACTTAGTGATATGATTATTTTAATCTATATTCACTTAATAGCCTACTTAGACCTCTTTCTCACCTCTAAAGATCATTTATGACAACCCCTCATCATTAGTCTTATAACACTCAGAGTTGCCTTCACTAAAACACTATCTTACACTTATTAAATCAGGAAATATAGGGCTGCAATAGCTAGATGACCATCATTTCTCACCTTTATCTGATCTGTTAGCCGGTTCCCTCAGCTAAAGCTAGCCGGATCCCTTTTGGGAAAGATCCGCTGGAACCGGGCAAACATAAACAGATTTTATCACCTATAGCCTTCCAATACTCAACTTTATCCACTCAAACACTCCACATTTCCTTTAATATATCTCCTAGAAGAACGTATCACTGTAATTGACCTTGGTGCATGCATATCATTGCAATTCAAAGGATTTTAATGGTTTAGGCTTTAATTCCCTTGCTTGATCCTTCACTATTTAAGCCACTTGTGTTTGTGCTTCCAAACCACACCAAAACAAACCATCTTCTTCTATAAACTTACACTCTAAACCTACCCAAAAACATGACTAAGGCACCAAGTGCAAGATCATCCACTAGGAGCCCTCCAAGAAAAACCGCACGAATAGTGTATGAAATATCCTCAACCGAAACCCCACCCATCAAAGCACCCTCTACTAGAACACCTCTCCCAAACTACATCCAAACTCCTCCATCTAATGAACCAACTCCACCACAATTAGCCTCAAACAAACCAACCTCACCAGAACTTCCATCTCTTGAACCGTCATCACCACAACTTGCTTCCACCAAAACAACATCACCACAATCAACTCTTTTTGAACCAACACCTAATAGTGAACCTACATTACCAAACACTCCTATATCCACTCAACCAACAAAACCTTCTCCTCTTGAACCAAGACTTCTTTCTTTCACCACACCTCATTCATCACCTCACCTCTACTTCAACTCATTGGAGGACTTACCTCCTAGACCTTCTAATCCACCACCATTACCAACATTCTCATCCATTGAGAGAATGTCAACACAACCACCATCTCATCACCTAGATGTTGACATCAACATACCACCACTCATAGCATACTTACCTTCCTCTCCACCACCCTTAAATGTCCCAATTTGGGTAATGAGAAGATGTCAACCATCACAATCACCTCAACCACCTCTACCAAACAATGATACATTTCCTCCCACACACTCTTCTCCACCAACACCCGTGGTACATCCACAACCTTTCCACATAGGTACTTCCACCTCAAACTTACTTCTACAACCTTCTTTCTTAAAACCAACATCACAACAACCATGCCACAATGACACTTGTGATCATTGTAAACATACTCAAACCTTAGTACATGAACTACGTGATGAAGTACGTTTCATGTTCTACCATCTTCTTGAATGTCTTGATGACGTCATCAAACCAAACCCACCTGAAAAACCTTGAAGTACAAGCACAAGTGGTCTCACTATTCTAGTATTAGGCCTAGACTTTGTTAGGATTTTTCCTTTTTAGATCATTTTCTTAGTTTTAGAGATTTGACCAATGTGTGTAACACTTCTCTTGTTTTATTAAATGAATCTACTTGATTATGTGCTTCTTGTCTATGTGAGCATGATTGGAGTGATTATTACTTTTCTTCATATCTTTTCTATTGTGCACTGCTGCTAACAAACTGCAGGTAAGCCGGATCCATCACTTTGTACTAACCGGATCCCTTTTTCAAGGGAACCGGCGGATCCGGGCAAACAGAATACTAACCAAAATTTTATGCAGCTCAATTTTTAGCAAAAGGACACAATATACTTGTTCTCTAACCTTTGTTTTGTAGATTTTCAAAAAAACACATGGATTACTTAATGCCCTCATTAAGGGGGAGCCCTCGTCCAAGCAAAACAATAGCAAAAACTTGCAATGAGCACATCTAAGTCTCCCTAATTACTTGACGCCCTCAATAGGGGGGAGCAACCGTCGAGGGGGAGCAACTAAGATCTTCTTACTTCTTCTCACTATTCTACACCTTTTCTTTCACTTACTTTTCTTAAAACTTGCATTCGGGTTAGTTTCCTTTCGACGCTCTTTTTGTTTCGACAAAAAGGGGGAGAAAGAGTAAAAACTACAATTCAAAACTTTAGGAATTTTATTTTTTACTTAAAATAATTTTATGTTTTGTCATCAACAAAAAGGGGGAGATTGTTAATACAAATAAACCTTCAAAACGTTTATTTATATTTTACGATCTTTCAATGTTTTGTCGATAACAAACGTAAAATCATTTTAACGAGATAAATAAATTACGTAATGCTTTGAGCCAATAGTTTACTAACTCATTTCATTAAACAAGTAAACCTTAAACATATCTAGTTAACAAGTTTACATGAAACCAAAACTATTTTATAAAAACACTTAAGTAACATTTGTTACTTACATTTTATAAAATACATGTTAAGAAAAAGCTAGTAAACACTTGGACTATCCATGGCCCAAAACCAAGTCCATAAACCATAAACCATGGAGCTTGACCCATAACCCATGACCCATTGCATGACATCATACATGACATCCATAATGGGTAAAACCCATGACCCATGACCCAAAGTCCATAACTCATAACCCAAAATCCATGACCCATGACCCAAGATGTCTTTGACATCAGGCATGACATCATCTATCCATGGATCATAACCCATAACCCATAACCCGGTTTGTAACCCAAAATCCTGACTGGTTTACCCAGTTACCCGGATCCCTTGGTTTACATTAGCCGGATAGCCAGATCCCTCTGGGAAGGGATCCGGTGGAACCGGGTGAACAGTAGGAAATTTTTCCTATAAATAGTGATCCATTTCTCTCTTATCTCTTACCCATTTTAGAGTTTACTTCTCTCTACACTCTAAACTCTCTACCTCAGATCAAAGGATCTTTCTATGTAGTTTCTCTTTGTGATTCTCTAGGTTCCTTCCATAAGGCGAGATCACAACCTCTCGAAAACGTGCAAGCTCGTGATATGGGTTGCTTTGATTATTCTCTTCCAAGATCACAGAAGTCGAGTTGTATCAGGTGTGTTGGTTTGGTCCGCCATGCTAAGGACCCGGTATCTAGCTTTGTACCAGATAAAGTGTAGGCGACGAAGGTTTGGTCTACCTTGTGTGAAAGACCCGGTATCTAGCTTTGTACCGGATAAAGTGTAAGCGAAGTTGTGAAGGCTTCTTCGCCATGTGAAAGGAGTTTATGTTTGAAGTGATAACGAACTCTCGAGTAGGTGACTCGGGGAGTGGAGTAGGGCAAGGAAGGTGTCCTTGTAGCCGAACCACTATAAATAATTGTGTTGTGGTTATGTCTCTCTAACTCTATCTCCTAGTTTAGTTTATATGCTTTTATTTCTATCAATATCCAACACGTCAAAACTAGATTGACATAAGTCGATATATAAGTTTTAATAATTGATTTTAATCGGTAAAACTATTCAACCCCCCCCCCTTCTAGTTTTCTACATATTGTTCAGGTGCTCAAAAGCTAAGGAGGTGTGGGATCGGTGAATTTTTTGTAAGTTTTATGATACGCCAAGGGCTATTACGATGGAGGATTTTTGTGGCATCAATTTGGACACCCATCCTACATGTTGGGACGACTTCATGATGATTATTTGGGGATTGTGGACAAGGCGTAATAAGCATTTTCATGGCCAAGTTGATAGAAGGGAAGCTGATGTGGAAGTTATGGCGAAGCGAATATTATTAGATTACTCCAATGCAAATAAAAAGGTGCTCGCAAGACAAGTGGGAACGCCACAAACTAACTCGAGGGATGTATGGACGAAGCCACAATTCGCCCAGATTAAGTTTAAACCATTCATGTAGTTTATGAGGTATAACAGATTTAGTCTCAGAATTTTTTTCCCATAATCCACTCTGTGTGGTTTTGACCACTATTTCTGTAAGTTTGACCATAAAATGCATGATTGGAAAGGTGATATGACAAAAACAATCTTTTTCATAAACGTCTTCATCTCGACTCATATTCATCACCTCAAATGCATGATTGGCAATCTCTTCCAGCATCTGGCAACCTTTTCAAATTTCGGCAACCTCAAAAGCTATTTTCTAACGTATATTCAAAAGTATAATAAGAACCCATTTACGTTTTATCAAACCATAATCAAAGTTTAAAACAATATATACATCAATAAAACAAAGAGTAAATTGCAAAAATTGTCCTTGTGGTTTGGCCAAATTGCACGTTTCTTCCTTGTGGTTCATTAAGTGCAAAGATCGTCCTTATTTTGCACTGTTACGTGCACTTTTGGTCCTCCATCATTGCAAAAATCGTCCTTGTGGTTTGCCAAATTTCACTGTTGAAGGACCAAAAGTGCACGTAATAGTGCAAAATAAGGACGATCTTTGCACTTATTGAACCACAAGGACGAAACATGCAATTTTGCCAAACCACAAGGACGATTTTTGAAATTTACTCTCAAACAAATCAAGCATCATTCATTTAAATCACATGCACAAACATATGTATAGATTTAAACATGCAAAAGTGATCATCAATTGAAACATGTTCACCAAAAAAGTCAAACAACAAAGTAAAAAAAAACTATTTAACCAACCAATTTGCAACCATAGTCAAATTTAATCAAGATGTTAACCCTTCAACACCCAATTAACACAACCCCTAATTCATTAAAAAAAAGTAAAAAAAATAATACCCAATTTAATTAAAATCCTTCGAAAACCCATAACCTCGAATTTAACGAACATAGACTTCAAAAAATAAACCCATCTAACATCCACTATATTGTAGAAACCAATATAAAACTGAAAATTGTATTCTGAACTCAAAAATACGAAACATTAAATAGGCTACAAAACAAGAAAACCCTAGAAGATAAATGAGCTTAAACCAACGGGCATAACCTTTATTAAACTAACATTTCCCCTCAAACTCACAATGCTACATTGAGAGTTTGATAAGAAAACTCAGAAATCAGACGGACAGAGCAGACATACATATGGAGATTCAGCAGAGAGGTCCGAACAAAGGTAGATGAAGAGCAGATTCAGATAGACAGATGCAGCAGACATATACAGATTCAGGCAGAGAGATCCAAACAGAGGTAGACTAAGAGCAGATTCAGGCGCACAGATGCAGACAAAACCAAGCGGAACCAGATGCAGAACCACGTGAGAATCAGGCGAAACCAAAATATGTTGTTGATGCCGAGATGCTACAAATAATTACTCAAGACATAGTCAGATTAGTTAATACCGTTGCACCACCATCACCATCACCAACACCAATACTTAACCAATTTTCAATACATTACCAATACCGATACCAAACACAACCAATCGAACCCGGAACCCGAATAATTAACTGCTTACTAACGACACTTAAAATAATTAAACATAACCTAACAAACAGTTAAACCAATAACAACGAACAATGAATCAAAAACTTGCAGCAAGTCCATAATTCCATATTTAAAATCCATGCTTCCAAGTGAAATCAGTTTCATAATACCATGCTAATTTATTCTATCAGACCCATTGACTTAATTTACCAATCAAAATTAAGCAACTAATATTCCCTTTGAGATTAAAGGTATGTTTGGTAAAAGTAGCAGTGAGCAGTAGTAGTGAGTAGTGAGCAGTGAGCGGTGAGCAGTAGCTGAGAGTAGTAGCCACAGCTCACAGCTTCTTAAAGAAACATTGAAAAAATGAGCATTCCTAAAAAATCATAAAGCTCTCCGCTCCTTTGCCAAACGAACAATAAAAATAAAAAAGCTCATTGCTCACCGTTCATCGCCCCAAAAAGCTCTAAAAAGCTCCGCGCCAAACATAGCCTAATACATACCGACGAAAAAGACATACCAAACAAATTAACCCAAACCGTCGAAGTTGAATACACACACTTGTGGTAAATATAAATACCAAACGGTGGACTAAGTGACCGAAAAAACTATTTTTTTTCTTTTTCTTTTTCTTCTTCTTCATCTTCGACTTAGCTCTTGATATCATGTAGAAACCAATATAAAACTGAAAATTGTATTATGAAGTCGAAAATGCGAAACATTAAATAGGCTACAAAACAAGAAAACCCTAGAAGATAAATGGGTTTAAACCAGCGCGCCTAAGCTGTAGCAATCTGTAAAATTCCCCAGTACTTTGTAAGTGTTAATCAAGTATTAATTTCTCATTATACTTCATTTAACCATTTTTATGAGCAAAATTTAAAAATTTTGTTTATTACATTACCATGAATCAAAAACGTTGTTACGTGATTCACAACACTTTGGAACGAGCTAACACACGGACCACGACAATTCAATATACGAATGAAAACCAAACGGATCCTTATTATACACTTCTCGGCCCAACAGGCTATTCAAGCCCACTTATCATTATTTCCTTTATTTCATTCGAGCCAATACTCGATCACTTGGCCTCTATATTTTGATATTTCGACACACAATCTATACTACATTTTACATAGATTGATTCTTCAAACTTCAAATATTCAGGAATAATAAGCCTTATTATCTAGTTCAAACGTTTGATATTGAAACAAGGCCTAAAGCTAATCCAAGTCGACACATGTACAAACTCACTCAAGTGTAACCAAATTCGATACAACTTATTTTTACCTAAGCCATTATGATATACCAAGTCGAAAACAACTTCTATAAGCCTCACCACCTTCCTAAATTCTTTTGGTCACGTCTTATGTCATTTGGACCTTTTAAATGTGTCGAAAACTATTAAGGAACCATGCCACTTGATCCTAGCCGAAGCACCTTACAAGCACCTCCCTTAAAATCCAATATACTCGAGTGCTAGCTAGGGATTATTCCCTAATCTCTTCGGCATCCCATCAAGTGCCAACTTGGTGATTAAAATACACTATTCTAATATGCATGCATATACTTATACGTATGAACACACACATACTGAGGCGAAAAGTGTACCGCTTTTAAGGGGTCATTTAAGCCCGAAATCGTATTTATTTGATCAAATATTGCCCTAAATCGTTCCTTTTGTCATTTTAGGTACTTTTGAGGAGAAATCTGGAAAAGGAGGCATTTTGGACGTTTTTGGAGCATTAAAGTGAAGAAAACGGCAAAGTCTCAAGAATCGGCTAAAAGTTACTCTTGACGGCGTCACAATTTACTCTGGACGGCGTCATGCCTTGGCAAGAAAAGTTGGATGTGAAATTTACTCATGACGGGCCAGTGAGATAGCATGTGAATTCTGACGGCGTCACGCTTTAACTTGATCGAGGGCGTCACGGCTTAAATCATAAGGGGACGGCGTCACGTTCATGGTTAGACGGCGTCAAGCCTTGATAGGCCAGAATGGATTTTTGAAGAGCTAAAGAGGGACGGCGTCAAGAAGGTTACTCGGGAACCCTAAAAGCGGCGAGGTGACGGCGTCACAATGCATAAGGTGACGCCGTCAGATCCAAAAATCTATATATAGTTTTCTAATTTTTTGTCATTAGGGAGAGCTTAGTGTGTGGAGTTTTGGGATAAAACCCTAAGACGATTTTAGCTACTTTTTCAGGGCTTTTTGCCTTGAGATCTTCCATGTTTCATTGAAAGATAAGTTATCAATTAATCATTCAATATGTCTATGTGTTGTTTGATTCTATCTTATTCTTGTCTTTTGTTTAACATGTTAGGCTAATTTTATCTTGTGTTTGCTTAGATCTAATGAAACCTAGCTATTGATTATTGGTTGTTAGTGTGTTGTTAGTTGTATTGGATGATTGTTTATCTATGTTAGGCTTAAGAAAACTGGCTAACTTCCTATTCTGTAACTTGCTTGAACGTCTTAAGAAACATGAACCAAACGCGTACTAAAGGTTTTTATGGTTGTATTTAATGCACAAGCGAATTCTAGTGATCCCATGTTAGGAGCTTCCTAGCCGGCTCGACATAGGAGTGAAGTAGGAGTTTGTAGAGTTTGGGGAAGTAAGTACGCCACCCCACGAATGGTATTAAGGAATACACCCGTCATCCACGCGACTAATACACACTAATTAACCGGTAAAAGATAGTTAGGGAGTAAGGAAATCTAAGTAAACACATTTCTCTACACATAAGTTTCTCACCACTTTTCATTTTTGTTATTTTATTTTATTTGCATTCGTAGTAATTTGGGTTAGTTGACTAGCAACTAATTCCGCCCACTCCTTCAAACCCGAGATTTTACTTGCTTTCATAAAAACTATAAAAACATAAAAAGAATCTTCCTCAACCCTTAGACCTAATTAGAGTAGCCTTTCACACCTAACGAACACTATTCCCTGTGGAGAACGATCAATCCCCCGTACTTACCACTACACTATACTACATCGGTCAGGTACACTGCCTGGTGGGGTTGTAAGCCTCTTGAGATCCCTCGAGAGGTAAAACCTGTTGTAAGGTTACAAAACCACGCAATCAAGTTTTTGGCGCCGCTGCCGGGGAATAGTTATTGTTTAGGTTGAATTTTTTATTTCTATTAGGTCTACTCACTAGATTCCTTTCTAGTGAGATTTTTATTTTATTTTTCTAGGTTTTCTTTAGTCTATCTATTTTCTTCGTGTCTTTGTTCGTAACCATTACCGTCCGACATCATGGAAGATGGTAATATCCTTAACCCCCACAACCCACCACCACAACAACCACCACCACCTCCTAGAGCCCGTACTTTAGGAGAGTATTCCCGTCCTAGCCACCATGGCTATCGAAACACCATTGAGCTCACTCAAGGAGCCAATATCACACCCTTGCGATCCGACACCATCCGGTTGGTGCAAAGTGGATGCGCATTCCATGGACTTCGTTCTGAAGATCCTAATCAACATCTCAAGGACTTTCTTAAAATCGTTGATTCTATAGACCTTGATGTTGCCACTCGAGAGACGACCCGATTGCGTCTCTTCCAATTCTCTTTGCGGGACCAAGCTAGTCAGTGGCTAGAACGTCAACCCGCAGGATCCATCACCTCTTGGGATGATCTCACCACTCGTTTCCTTGCTCAGTTTTTCCCACCGGGAAGAACTACCAAGCTAAGGAATGATATCTTGATGTTCCAACAACGTCAAGGCGAAACTCTCTACGAGGCATGGACTCGATTCAAGGACTTACTCCAAAAAGTCCCTCACCATGGCATAGAACTTTGGCTCCAAGTCCAAATCTTCTATGACCATATCAATCTCTACACGAGGCAAACCATTGACCAATCGGCCGGTGGCAAGCTACGTGATCTAAGTGCGGAACAATCATGGGCTCTCCTAGAGGATCTTGCTCTTTATGACAATGAAAGTTGGAGTGATCCCCGTGATTTGAATAAAACGGTCAAGGCAATATCTTTGCCTTCTAACAATTCAAGCACTTCTGACCGTAGGATCATAGAACTTGAAGACCAAGTCAAGTTTCTCATGAAATCCTACGAGGCTCCTAAACCTTCAAGCCAAGTGAACAAAATCACTTCTTCATGTGAATTATGTAGTGGTCCCCACGACACTCGTGATTGCATGGAACTCCCCGAACAAGCTTTTGTGGACTACGCATCCTCGCGTACCGACGGAGCGGGAGACAAGTGGTACACTTTCAAACCCGAGCCAAACCATTATGGTGATTCATACAACCCCTCATGGAAAAATCACCCGAACCTTAGGTGGAAACAAAACCAAAACTCGCAACAAACCAATTCTTCCAACCCACCTAATCGTTTCCAATCAAGCGGTTCCAACTCGAACCGTACTTTCAACAACAATCCTTCCGGCAATGGTAGTACCAATAACTTTGAAGGATTGATTTCCCAATTTATGGCATCTCAAGAAGCTCGGATAGCTAGATTCGAGACCGAATTCAATCAACAACAAACTGAGATGACCAATAAAATTGACAACTTATTGAAAGCCCTCAATAACCAAGTGTTATCACCTCCACATAAGGACGCTAGGAACACAAATAGCGGACCCCAAGTAAAAGACCCCTCTTCATCCAAACACGTCCACTTTGTCAACATTGTCACTATTAAACCAATTGATAGGAATGAGGATAATAGTGAACCTAAGGATGAGGATAGGAAAGTCGAGGTTGATAAGGAAGTTAGGACAAGTGAGATTGAAGAAGTAGATGATGATGAGGACTACTTCAATAGGCTACCCACTAAGGAAGAGCGTGCATATCATACAAACTTATTCGATGACCCCGAGACACCATACTTCCTAGGTAGACCAATCATAGAAATAGGCGACCCTTCTAATCTCAACATACCATGCAACATCGGACATCTACATGTGTGGAAAGCTTACATCGACCTTAGATCGCCCATAAACATCATGACTAGAGCCCACTACAACTTGATAATGAAAAATCAACTTGGGTATAGGATGCTCCCTGACAAGGGTTGGATGAGTAACTTCACGGGAAGAGTTAAGGGATTACCGTTTTATGTAGGAAACTTCACCTATGTCACCGACTTTGTAATTGTAGAAGATATCCGCCCAATAGTCGATGCATCCTTGACTCAAGTGGTTTTTGGAAAACCATTTGTTGAGGTCTCTAGAATGACTTATGAACCTTCCTTAGGGATAGTTAGATTTAAGGATGAGACCGATGAAGTAAGCTACCAAATGCCATATAAGATAGAACAATTCCAACACTTGTCAAATGTTGAGAAGGAGCTTAAACAAGCGGTCTACTATAGGAATGATAAGGATAGAAGTAAAGGAGTAGACTATGTTATGGAAAGGATATTCGGTTTCTACAAGGATTGTTTGAAATTAGGACCGGAATATAGAACCGGGAAGGAGAATGGCCTAGGAACCGTGACCGATGATGGAGTCACGTAATGTACGTGACTTTGAGTCTAGCTACAAGACTCGTTAATAAAGAAAAGCGCTTCTTGGGAGGCAACCCAAGCTTTATTTGTTTTATTTGCTTTGTGTGTTCATTTATTTGTTTGTTTGATTTTATTTCCCGTATGTGTGTTTAATTTTTATCATTATTGATTCATGTTCAAAACTAATTTGTGAAAATGCTTTATGTTGTTTTTTAACTTCGTCTTAACTACATATAAAGGTATTTTGCAAAAGATAAGTGTAAGGGAAATCTAAATCGGTTTATTAGAACACAAATTAACATGAATCGTAATAATAATAAATTAGCATACATATTAGTGTTTGTTTGAGTCAAATGCTTGTATCGAGTCATAATGATGTTTTGCAGGATTTCCAGGAAGTAAGGTAAAGGTTTTTCCAGAAATTTTCCGGAAACTAAAAATGAAAATTTTTGTCAGGACATTTCTGACGGCGTCAGGGGTTATAACCTGACGGCGTCAGATTTAATTTCCAGAAATTTTTGAAAGTTTTGTTTTCATAAAAAGTTTTTATTAAATCTCCAACTTATAATCTCCAGGAATCTGCAAAATTATCATTCCACAAGCATTATATCCTTATATATAGATTTTATCCCGCCGATGTTATGCAGGTTTTCGTGTTTGTTTTCTCAGGTTTAACAGGTTATTTTGGACAAGGAGATGTTTTTGGAATCAAGCTTATGGCGATGCATTAGTCATGGAGCTTCAACATTCTCTTTGGAGGAAGATTTAACCGTGTAATTTCATTATCCACCGAACGAATCAGGGGAGTATTTGATTTCATTCTTTTACTTTTTGCTTTTACATCTTGTTATTTGAACATTGGGGACAATGTTCATCTTAAGTGTAAGGGGAGGGTAAAAGTACGATTTTAGAGAATACAATTACGCTTGATTTTTGTTTGTTTAATAGTAGATGTGTAATAAAACTGAGAGAAATACTTGATTAAGGTAATTTTAGTGCCAAATTTAAAATTTTTTACAACATATAGGAGTGAAACTTTGATCTTAATGAGCGTCTCACAGATAGGAGTTATATGACTAGCACAAAAACCGTACCACTAAAAAAATTTTCCACCCCCAAATATGTGAGGTTCACCCCTAGAATTGGTAGGAAAAGCATTTATGCTATGATGTGTGTACCGGTAGCACTTAGATTCTAGAACTTGCGTTATGACCATTCCGAGGCCACAAGTGAGACTACATTCGTGTAGTTAGATTTACTACATGATAAGAGGCATTATGATAAACCCATTGTTTTACACCTGTGTTTTTGTTATAATTACATTGGCTACATTGGTCAAGTAATTCTCCCACACCCTTTGCGTTGTACTCATTTTTAGTACACGATACCCCTAGTACACCCCTCAGAGCCTATCTTTTCGTTTCGACCTTTAAGCATTTTACTTAAAGGAAGAATTTGTTACACCCCACTAAAATGTACACCCAAATCGCCTTAGCCTACCTTGTATGCACTCATTTTTAGTGCATTATTGTGACAACATTTGTTTAAACCCAAGTTAATTATCTAGTTGATTACATGGTTGCTAAGTCGAGTCATATCCTTGTACATATTGTTTTGGGATGATTGGGACTCATGGGTAAAGTACTAGTATAATGGAGTAATGGGGAAGAACATCATTTATTACCCCCATATGTGCTAAATGTTTTAAAAGTACTCCAAGTGTTTCAATTTTCTTAATTCGAGTCATTAGAATAGTATTTGTAAAGTTATGTAAAAGTTCAAGTGTAAGGGGGAATGCAATGCCCCTATGATGTATTATTTTGGATGGTAGGGCAAAAGTGTATGCAAAAAAAAAAAAAAAAAAAAAAAAAAAAATCGAAAAAATCAAGAAAAATACAAAAAAAAATGAGAAAAAGAAAAGTAGAAAAAATATACGGACTACCATCCCGTTTCATTTTATGTTTATCTTTATGTTTTTGTTATTTTGTTATTTTGTTTCTAGCTTAAAATTGAGTCTAGTCTTGGCTTAGCAACATTGTATAGTACATGTAATTGACCAAGATCTTTAACTCGCCACCAGTAAAATATCCCGTATCCAACAAAACCGTGTTTTCCTTTTCCCTACACCTAACATTATAACCCATTTAAAAGCCCTCTTTGATAGTTTATCTTAGGTGCTTACGCCTAGTGGAGGAGGTTTTCGATCCTTTCCCAAGCCTATGGTAATCTATTTGCTATGACAGGTAGTGAGAGATATTTTCCGTTTTCATTTATGAGATTTATTTTGATGACACTTGAGAGATGTGAGTATCTAAACACTACTTGTGAGGTGCTAGTGTGTAATCTCCGTGCTTATTATCATTGAAGTGGAACGAATATTTGCTGTAATTACTTTTATGTTTGCATTAAATGACCCCTAACTTGTATTTTGATTAGAATAAAAGCGCATTTGCTTGAGGACAAGCAAATCTCAAGTGTAAGGGTATTTGATGAGGCGAAAAGTGTACCGCTTTTAAGGGGTCATTTAAGCCCGAAATCGTATTTATTTGATCAAATATTGCCCTAAATCGTTCCTTTTGTCATTTTAGGTACTTTTGAGGAGAAATCTGGAAAAGGAGGCATTTTGGACGTTTTTGGAGCATTAAAGTGAAGAAAACGGCAAAGTCTCAAGAATCGGCTAAAAGTTACTCTTGACGGCGTCACAATTTACTCTGGACGGCGTCATGCCTTGGCAAGAAAAGTTGGATGTGAAATTTACTCATGACGGGCCAGTGAGATAGCATGTGAATTCTGACGGCGTCACGCTTTAACTTGATCGAGGGCGTCACGGCTTAAATCATAAGGGGACGGCGTCACGTTCATGGTTAGACGGCGTCAAGCCTTGATAGGCCAGAATGGATTTTTGAAGAGCTAAAGAGGGACGGCGTCAAGAAGGTCACTCGGGAACCCTAAAAGCGGCGAGGTGACGGCGTCACAATGCATAAGGTGACGCCGTCAGATCCAAAAATCTATATATAGTTTTCTAATTTTTTGTCATTAGGGAGAGCTTAGTGTGTGGAGTTTTGGGATAAAACCCTAAGACGATTTTAGCTACTTTTTCAGGGCTTTTTGCCTTGAGATCTTCCATGTTTCATTGAAAGATAAGTTATCAATTAATCATTCAATATGTCTATGTGTTGTTTGATTCTATCTTATTCTTGTCTTTTGTTTAACATGTTAGGCTAATTTTATCTTGTGTTTGCTTAGATCTAATGAAACCTAGCTATTGATTATTGGTTGTTAGTGTGTTGTTAGTTGTATTGGATGATTGTTTATCTATGTTAGGCTTAAGAAAACTGGCTAACTTCCTATTCGGTAACTTGCTTGAACGTCTTAAGAAACATGAACCAAACGCGTACTAAAGGTTTTTATGGTTGTATTTAATGCACAAGCGAATTCTAGTGATCCCATGTTAGGAGCTTCCTAGCCGGCTCGACATAGGAGTGAAGTAGGAGTTTGTAGAGTTTGGGGAAGTAAGTACGCCACCCCACGAATGGTATTAAGGAATACACCCGTCATCCACGCGACTAATACACACTAATTAACCGGTAAAAGATAGTTAGGGAGTAAGGAAATCTAAGTAAACACATTTCTCTACACATAAGTTTCTCACCACTTTTCATTTTTGTTATTTTATTTTATTTGCATTCGTAGTAATTTGGGTTAGTTGACTAGCAACTAATTCCGCCCACTCCTTCAAACCCGAGATTTTACTTGCTTTCATAAAAACTATAAAAACATAAAAAGAATCTTCCTCAACCCTTAGACCTAATTAGAGTAGCCTTTCACACCTAACGAACACTATTCCCTGTGGAGAACGATCAATCCCCCGTACTTACCACTACACTATACTACATCGGTCAGGTACACTGCCTGGTGGGGTTGTAAGCCTCTTGAGATCCCTCGAGAGGTAAAACCTGTTGTAAGGTTACAAAACCACGCAATCATATACTTATACGTATAAACACACACATACTCATTCACACTCAAAACTTATAACACACACATATTTCCTAAGTCTTTCACTCCAGCTGAGCAATTCAAGAAGCAAGGGCCACAAGTTCTAGTCATTCGATCCATTTTCCAAACGTACAAGCTTGATCTCGATTCTTTTGTGATCATTCTGGCAAGTAACGTGCAAACCATTCGATTTCTAGTTCATTTCGACGTGTTCTCACCACCATTTTTGGTGTAGTAAGCCTTTCGAACTCATTTCCATACATACTTCTATTTTTCACTTATTCATACACGTTTATATTTCATTCGAGTTCATATTCAAGCTTTCCATTATTTATTTCGAGTTCTCGTTATTCATTTTTCGTATAATTATGACCTCCTAATTCTATGGATGGCTAGAAATTAAGTACTATATTCATTCGTATCATATTTCATCATATAAATGCTTATCGAGACCTATTTTGATCACAAGTTGAATATCGAACGTTTATAAGTCATATAATCATATTGGACCTTTTGTTTTGTCGACTAGAAATCGACCCATTAAATCATTTCTATACGAGTAACCTATCAAACAAATTACTCAACTCGTTTCTCTATAAACTAAACAAATAAGTAGTAACAATAAACTACCATGATAAGCTCATTAACTACCTTTTATAACGTATAATTTAATTGCACTCTAACCAGTTTTTAAAACATAATATATATCGAGTGGGCCTTAATGCCCATTAAGCTCATAACAAGCACTTATCGATAAGCAATCTAATAAGCAGTTTGATTATGTTAATAAGACTATAAAATAAGCCCAAAACCAAGCACAAGTCATTTTGAAACCCATTGGATCGTAAATTCTTAACGGGCCTGTTTTAAAATCGTTAAGGCCCAATAAGCTATAAATAAGCTCTTTTTATGAAATAAGCAGTTTTATAAACTCCAATAAGTTGTTTGAGGCTTATGAAATTCTCGGAAAACTTAATCCATAAATTTTGTGATTTTTTGACTTAAAATGCAAATTATTATGCTTATCGGGTTAAAATTGTAACTTTCACATAAATTAGTATCAAACTGTCATTTTGATAACTTATGGGTAGAAAATGGTTAAACAATAACCAGAAATGATAAAATGTCATATTGGAACATTTTGGACCAAAAATGTAATTATAATCTAACCAAGGACTAACGGTGCAAAAGTTTCACCGTTAGGGTTAAAAGTGTAAATTTCATATAACTTTAAGGACCATTCAGTAACTTATTTCTATATATATTTCCATAAAATGTTTTATACATTTTCATTCTAAAAAGCCATTTTTACATTTCGTACGATATATTGAAATTACGATACGTTTATATATATTTATATAACGGGATTTCTAATGAATAACATGGCGTATCATTCACCAACTTTCAAGGAAACGATATCTACAGATTCAATAAACATAAAAACAAGATAATATTATATATAATATTATTTTTGAACTTTAAGCATTTTAAGCATATCGTCCATTCTCATCACGAACCAATTCGTTATCCGTTACTATTTCCACAATCATTATTCGTATTAAACCAAGCTTAAACTATCGAAATCTCAGACTTCCCTATTACTCAGGTCGTGTGTTGGAGCCGTTCCCATATTAAATTTGATTTCATATTATCTTTGCCAACTACATTCAAGGTGAGCTCAAAGTCCCACATTTCATCTTTTATATAATTTCAACTTGTAGGGAGATACATGCTAGAAAACAGAACACAAGTATTTTCTGTATACTATACCTGATTGATATTTCCGAAGTTACCATTACTATTGCCACTATTACAAGTCCCTCCCATCATGAGCCATTAACCACTTGCGAATGGACGTGAATATAGTGAACATATTTTTTGGAGACTGACTGCCTATTTGAACTATCTAGAAGATGGTCTTAGTTACTAGCTGGATTAGTCAAATGCACTTTATTTGAAGGAAATAGGTAGACGGCAATCTCCTATTGAGGGCCATAACTCACACCATTAATTTGGTGTGTTCTTGCCGTTTGTGCGGTACTGTTAAGGTTTGAGTGTCATGAGACTTAGGGCAATATATCAAACTGCAATATTACTATTTCAAATATGATTGTATTTCTATGAAATTATACAACTTGACTTGTGTTCAAAATGATTACAATTACAAACACTATGGATTCACTCAACAATTTTGTTGACTTTTAGCATGTTTATCTCAGGAAATTAACGGAGCATTCAAGGCACGTAGTGGGCAAATAAACTGACGGTTTTTGGTGTCAATAAATTCTATCATTCATTTCAAACTATCATATCTTTTGTGAGATATTAAACAATTGAAATTTCCTGTTTGTATTTGAATTATTAAATGAATGATAATTACTTTCAAAACGCCTCTTATGAGTCATTTTCTATGATTATGACTATGATCTTTCCAGTAATACCCCGATTAGTCTTCCGTTGTTAACTTGAAATTTAGGGGGTGTTACAGATTGGTATCAGAGACATGGCTATAGAGAACCAAGTGTATTTTAAACATTGGAATATAACTATGCTTTCAAAATGGACCACTTTACATCATACCACCTTACGCTCTCCATGGCTGCATATTTCACAACGCCATGTATAGAGTGTTGCTTAAAAAGATTATTTCATATCAACTTTCATATACTTGATTTTATATTGATGACTTACATTTACTACTTTTGGGGTTATTACAGTACCATGTCTTCAGTGTCTCACCTTAGCACCTTACCATCTGACATGGAGTCCGAGGATACTCTATCGTCTATCACCTCACCCGTATTTCCTAGCACCTCGACTGCTACAGTGTCTAATGTCGCATCGGACGAAACGGAGCCCTTCGAGGAAGGTGAAGTCGTTCCTACACCACCTATGACACCTGTTGCACCAGGCAACCCAAACTTACCCCTATCAGAGGACCCGTACGTACAAGCTAGACGGGCATATATTTCACCACCTCACCCGGAGAACCGTCCAGTTTCTCCTACTTACACTCCACTATCAGATGATCAGTATATGAAGACGCAGCAGTGGCTACCTGCAGCTGACGCAGAGACTCCTTTACCTACACCACCACCCCCACCTGCACCGGTATTCCGGCGCAGACGAGTCAGAATCCTACAGCCGTATGAGCCTGAGCCTGAGCCTTTTATGACACCATTCAGGAGTCATCCAAATGGCCCCATCAGGATGCACACTCCTCGCAAGAGGGTACGATTAACAGTAGTTCCGATTATACCACCATCACCACCTCTATCTCCTACATCACCATTAGACATGATCAGGCTGACACCACCATTATCTCCTGAGCATAACTTACCACCACTACCATCATCATCCCCTCCACTGTCAGTCAGACCCGACTACTTGTTTAACCTACTTACCCAGTCATACCAGTTCGCACCTCACCAACAGGAGCCGACTCCTGAGGAGGACTTACCCCCTCAGAGTCGGGCCCGCGTAGCAGATCCTAGCGATTCGTATTCCTCATCATTACTATTCCCTCCAGGTTTTACCCCTCTAGCCTGAGTCTTCGAGACTGGAGAGAGCTCCAGGGCAGCAGCTACACGTACACCTACTCCCTCCACCATCATGACGCGACTGGAGCGTCATAAGGAGCAGATTGACACACTTCTGAGCATCGTTGATAGGGTATCTCTCAACCGCCCTGAGACGGTCGATGACACTATACATGACCTCGTATCCGAGAGGAAGGACCTACAGGATGGTTTGACGAGGATTCAGACAGAGATGTTTGAGACGCGCTCTCATATGACAGTTTTACAGTGGGAAAGACAGAGGCAGATCGAATAAGTTCTGCAAGCTCACTGCAGGGCCGCTACACTAGAGAGCCTCATCGAGGACATGTAGGTCCAGCAGCAGACAGATATACAGAGACTTCTGGATCAGATTACAGAGCTCACGGGACACATGGATGAGACTTCCAGTAGTTAGACATATTGTACATCAGTTATAGTTTTGAGGTATCTTAGCCTGCCGCATGTGGCATTAATAAAGGACCTTGTATCGTTCTGTTTTGTAACATAACTGATCAAGTTATTAATATATGTTGTCGGTTATGGATTTACTATATATTGATGTTTATTTATGTTACCGTGGTTGTTCATGTGTATTGTGATTATATTCAGACATGTCGTGATGTTACTTATGATTGTTCTTTGTATGTTATAACTGGACTATAATCACAGACTTTTAATAAGGAAAATTTCAAAAGGAATTGATGAATGTAGAGAAAGTTGCTGAACTTCAGCTTTTGTAGATAATGAATCAGTTTGTTCCTTAGCAATCCTATACCAAGAGTTGATCATTTATTTACGATAGTACCCAGACATGTCGTGATTTTATGATTCTCAGTTGGTTGTGATTTCACATTGTGACAGTATTGTTAGGACTTGTATGCAATTACCTTGTTACTCGAATTATTCTAACATGGTCATTATGTTGATTCTAAATCTGTGTTTTCTTGTGGAATTAATAGAAGTATGGTACGCACAAGAAAGGAAACTACAACCCCAACACCAACAATGACTCCAGCAGCTATCCAAAAACTGGTAGCCGATAGCTTTGCTGCAGCTCTCGAAACTCAAGCGGTTACAATAGCTCGCTCAAGTAGCAACAACAAGGCAACAGCTGAAAGCGAGGCATCTGAATCTCGCAAGTGTACCTATAAAGATTTCATGAGTTGCAAGCCAACTTACTTTAAAGGTTTCAAAGGAGTAACCGAACTTGCTCAGTGGTTTCAGCGTACTGAGACAGTTTTCATGAGAAGAAATTGTCCAGACAACTGCAATGTCACCTATGCTACAGGGACTTTTCTGGAAGATGCACTATCATGGTGGAATGCTACCGCCCAGACCACGGGTATTGAGGAAGCGTATCAGATTACCTGGGCCGAATTGAAACTGAAAATGCTAAAGAAGTACTACCCGCGTACAGAAATTAGGTAACTGGAGGAGGAATTCCACCAGTTGGTTGTGAAGGGGAACGACATAAAAACTTACAATAGAAGGTTTCAAGAACTGGTTGCACTGTGCCCAACCATGGTGCCGGATCTTGAAAAGACATTAGAGAAGTATGTCGAGGGACTGCCTTGAAGCATTGAGGGAAATGTTACCTCATCAAAACCAACAACTCTTGAAGAAGCCATCACAATTGCACAACAATTACTAGAACGGGAAATCAAACGGAGTTCTACCTCCGGAAAAAATGATCATAAGCGAAAGCTAGATGATAGAGGAACCACCACTCACAACAGCAACAACAGGTACAACAACAACAACAACAACAACAACAACAACAACAACAACCGTAACCGTAATTACCAACAAAATCGCAACAAATACCACCACCAACAGAATCGCAGGCAGGAAGCTGCCAAAGCTTATGTTGCTGCACCAAATGACGGAAGAGGTTATACCGGAACACTACCCCAGTGTAACCAATGTATACTGCATCACACTGGGCCTTGTCCTGCCAAATGCGGAAAGTGCCACGAAGTAGGCTACAAAACTAATGACTGCAGAGCCACTGGTGTAAATTTACAACCGGTAGCAATAGTGTGCCACGGGTGTGGCGAGAAAGGGCACTACAGGAACCACTGAGCAAAACAGAATACTAATCCGAACAATGCTGCTCGTGGGAGAGCATATGTACTAGGTGACAGAAATGCACCGCAGGACCCCGGCGTAGTCACGGATACATTCTTACTTAATCAACAAAGTGCTAAAATATTATTTGATTCCGGAGCTGATAAGAGATTTGTGTCTACTTCATTTGCTTCTCTGCTTAACATTGCCCCAATAGAACTAGACACTAAGTACGAAATCGAAATAGCTAACGGGAACCTTATAGGCACAAATACGATAATCCAAGGTTGCTCCCTAACCTTACTAGACAAACCTTTTCCCATCGATCTCATGCCTATTCAACTTGGTAGTTTTGACGTCGTCATTGGCATGGATTGGTTATCCAAGCACCATGCTAGAATCATCTGTGACGAGAAAGTCGTCCAAATTCCACTCAATGGTGAAACTCTTATTGTTCGTGGCGATCACAGTAAAACTCGACTTAACATTATCTCGTATATCAAGACGGTGAAGTATATGAAAAAGGGATGTCACGTGTTTTTGGTTCAAGTGACGGAAAATGAATCGAAAGAGAAACAACTTGAAGAAGTGCCAGTTGTCAAAGATTTTTCTGAAGTATTTTCGGAAGATTTTCCCGGTATTCCACCAATTCGTCAAGTAGAATTTCAGATCGATTTAGTGCCTGGGGCGGCACCAGTTACAAACGCACCTTATCGGTTGGCACCTTCTTAAATGAAAGAATTATCTAAGCAGTTGAAAGAGCTATCAGATAAGGGATTCATCCGACCAAGTTCATCACCTTGGGGAGCTCCGGTCTTGTTCGTCAAAAAGAAAGACGGAACGTTCCGAATGTGTATTGATTATTGAGAGTTGAACAAACTCACCGTGAAGAATCGATACCCATTACCCAGGATTGATGATTTGTTTGATCAGTTACAAGGATCGAGTGTCTACTCAAAAATTGATCTGAGGTCGGGATATCATCAGCTGAGAGTCCGAGAAGAAGATATTCCCAAAATAGCTTTCAGAACGCGGTATAGACATTACGAATTTCAAGTAATGCCATTTGGTCTAATCAATACACCAGCAGTGTTCATAGATTTGATGAACCGAGTATGCAAACCATACTTAGACAAATTCGTGATTGTATTCATAGATGATATTCTAATCTATTCACCGGGTATAAAACCATTTACCCAAGAAAAAACAAGATGAACATTTGAGAACCATTTTAGAGTTACTTAAAGAGGAAAAGTTGTACGCTAAGTTCTCCAAATGTGATTTTTTGATTCCAACAGTACAATTTCTTGGTCATGTTATCAACAGTCAAGGTATCCACGTAGACCCTGCCAAGATTGAGGAAGTTAAAGATTGGGCATCTCCTACCAACCCAACAGAGATTCACCAATTTTTTGGTCTTGCTGGTTACTACAGAAGATTCATAGAAGATTTCTCAACGATCGCGAAGCCTCTGACAGAACTGACCCAGAAGAACAAGAAGTATAACTGGGAAGAAAAATAGGAGTCAGCTTTCCAACCCTTGAAGCAAAAACTCTGTGAAGCACCAATCTTAGCGCTACCCGAAGGAAGTGAAGACTTCATAGTGTATTATGATGCGTTACATCACGGTTTAGGCGCAGTACTAATGCAAAGGAGCAAAGTAATAACCTATGCTTCTCGACAACTCAAGAAGAACGAAGAGAACTACACAACTCATGATCTAGAATTAGGAACAGTGGTCTTTGCTCTTAAGATATGGAGAAATTACTTGTACGGTACCAAATGCATGGTATTCACCGATCACAAAAGTCTTCAACACATCCTGGATCAAAAAGAGTTGAACATGAGACAACGACGATGGTTAGAATTGCTCAATGACTATGATTGTGAAATTCGCTATCACCCAGGGAAGGCAAACGTTGTGGCTGATGCCATGAGCAGAAAAGAATGAATTAAACCTCTCAGAGTTCCGATCTCTGGGGATGACCATTTGTTCACCCCTTCCATCACAAATCCTCAAAGCTCAATCAGAAGCTCTCAGAGAAGAGAACAGATCCGGTGAAGAAAGAAGTTGGGTTCCACTCTATGGAGGTATACGTGACCTCATCATGCATGAATCCCACAAATCCAAGTACTCCATTCACCCGGGTTCTGACAAGATGTATCAGGATCTCAAGAAACTCTATTAGTGGCCAAACATGAAGGCCGACATCGCCGAGTATGTTGGGAAATGTTTGACCTGCTCAAGAGTTAAGGCGGAATGTCAAAAGCCGTCGGGATTGCTTGTACAACCCAAACTTCCAGTATGGAAATGGGAACGAATTACTATGGACTTCATCACCAAATTACCAAAGACGTCAACTGGATTGGACACCATCTGGGTCATCATTGATCGTCTCACCAAGTCCGCTCATTTCTTACCAATCAAAGAAATTGACGAGATGAGCACTCTCACATAGTTGTATCTGAAGGAAATAGTATCCCGACACGGAGTTCCAATCTCCATTATCTCAGACAGAGATAGTCGATTTACTTCTAGATTTTGGCAGACTCTACAGAAAGCTCTCGGTATACGTTTAGACATGAGCACCGCTTATCACCCTCAGACTGATGGGCAGAGTGAAAGAACAATCCAAACCTTATAAGACATGCTTAGAGCATGTGTAATCGACTTCGAGAAAGGTTGGGATAAACACTTGCCATTGGCAGAATTTTCCTACAACAACAACTATTACGCCAGCATCAAGGCAGCACCATTTGAAGCACTTTAAGGTAGAAAGTGCAAATCGCCTATTTTTTGGGCTGAAGTGGGTGATGTACAACTCACTGGACTTGAACTGATACACGAGACAACGGAAAAGATATTTAAGATCAGGCAACGACTCCAAGCCGCACGAGACAGAAAAAAAAGTTACGCCGATGTGAGGCGAAAACCAATGGAATTCCAGATTGGAGACAGGGTTATGTTAAAACTTTCTCCATGGAAAGGACTGGTACACTTCGGAAAGCTTGGAAAGTTAAATCCAAGGTAAATTGGACCGTTCAAAATCCTGGAAAGGATTGGTCCAGTGACTTATAAACTTGAGATCCCAGAGGAACTCAGCAGAGTACACAACACATTTCACGTATTGAACTTGAAGAAATGTCTGTCAGATGAAACTCTTGTTATCGCAATGAAAGAAATTTGACTTGATGACAAACTCGTATTAACAGAGGAGCCAGTGGAAATAATGGACAGAGAGGTGAAACAACTAAAGCAAAACCATATCCAATTGTTAAAGTTTGATGGAACTCTAAACGAGGACCAGGATATACATGGGAACGTGAGGACCAAATTCGCGACAAATACCCACATTTTTTTCCGTAGACAACCCTGACAACTACCTTAGACTTAAATTCCAGGACGGAATTCTGTTTGACGGAAAGGTACTGTAGCAACCTGTAAAATTCCACGGTACTTTGTAAGTGTTAATCAAGTATCAATTTCTCATTACAGTTCATTTAACCATTTTTAGGAGCAAAATTTAAAAATTTTGTTATTACATTACCATGAAACAAAAACGTTGTTACATGATTCACAACACTTTAGAACGAGCTCACACACGGGCCACGACAATTCAGTATACGAACGAAAACCAAACGGATCCTTATTATACACTTCTCGGCCGAACAGGCTATTCAAGCCCACTAATATTCAAGCCTACTTATCATTCTTTCCTTTATTTCATTCGAGCCAACACTCGATCACTTGGCCTCTATATTTCGATGTTTCGGCACATAATCTATACTACATTTTACATAGATCGATTCTTCACACTTCAAATATTCGGGAATGATAAGCCTTATTATCTAGTTCGAACGTTTGATATTAAACGAGGCCTAAAGCTAATCCAAGTCGACACACGTACAAACTCACTCAAGCGTAACCAAATTCGACACAACTTATTTTTACCTAAGCCATTATGGTATACCAAGTCAAAAACAACTTCTATAAGCCTCACCACCTTCCCAAATTCTTTTGGTCACGTCTTATGTCGTTTGGACCTTTTAAATGTGTCGAAAACTATTAAGGAACCATGCCACTTGATCCTAGCCGAATGATAGGATCTAAACAAACACCTTGTGTTAGAGATACTTTGATTATTTATTAACTAGCACGCGGAATTTACTAGCTAATACTTAGAAGATATTGTTTATGTGATGTATAAATGTAATAGTGAAAGTATGAACACAATTGTTTAACAAACCAAATAGCTTCAATATTACTACGAGTGATCTTTGATTATCACTAGGGTTTTACAACCTTGAAGCTTTTACAATACGTATGTTCTAATATTGAAACCCTAACCAAGGATATAACACCCTAAAATAAAATACGACTTATTAAATATGAATTATTAAATACGCTATAAATTAAAACTTGAGTTATATCACATGTTATGACTCGAAACCATACGATATGAACACATAATCTAAAGTATTATATGAAATTATGTAGGGCCCTTAATACACAAATATGTTACTAAACTTTCCAAAAAAGTTCGCCTAAGTTACTAAACTTTCATTTTGTTCACTTAAGTTACTGAACTTACCAAAAAAGTTCGCCTAATTTATTAGTGTTGGTATGAGTGACTTAATCGTATATTTTTTGATATGTTAAGTAACATAAATGTCATGTTTTTACAAGTTCAGTGTTGTTTATGAATATTTTTTATAAGTTCAGTGACCCCAAATGTCATGGTTTATAAGTTCAGTAACCTAAGTGAACAAAATGAAAGTTCAGTAACTTAGGCGAACTTTTATGGAAAGTTTAGTAACATATTTGTGTATTAACCCAATTATTTATGAACCTTATAAAATAAAATATGGCACGTTTAAGAAGTCTCTATAGGCCAAAATTAATTAAATTATGTACACAACCTAATTATGGAAGATAAGTATTAAATTTTAGCTAAAATGGAAAGTGATAATTACCCTTTAATCACCCCCCAAATCACGGCTCTTCCCCCTCCCCATTTTTTGTTAAACCGTGTAATCATAAACTACTCCAACAAACCCTAAACTTCCCTCTCCCTCTATTCCTATTGTCGGCATACAAAAAAAAAAAAAAAAAAAAAAAAAAAAAAAAAAAAAAAAAAAAAAAAAAAAACAAAACCCTAAAAACTATTGTGCTAGTCGATCACCAAGAAGAGAAGAAGCAGCTTGATCATTGTGTTCTTATTCAATTCGTATCATCACAAAAGGTAATCGAATACATATTAATTTAATCCATTCAAATTTGTTGATCAAAACCTAAACCGATCCATATGTTATTTGTTTCTTTCATACGGTTACATCAAGGAAGAAAGGAGAGAGTGTTGGTGATTTGATCATCGTTGAATCCTTGAATTCTTGTTCCTTTTGATCTAATACAAGAGGTAACATGTAAACTCTAACCTATAACAATATTTCGGATCAATATATATCAATATGTGTTAATATAATTATTTGTGTTCTTGAAATCGGATATATATAAACCAAACAAATCTGTCAGAAATTTTGTGCTACTTAAACAAATTTTAGATTGATGATACAAGCATGAATTTTAGTGGTTCTTTGGCCTAAAACTGAATTCAATGAAATAGGGATCAAATAAAATTGGTTTGATGATTTTTAGAGGTCTAGAAGGCAACCATTTGATTTTTAGAAATTCATATGTCAAAACTGTATTTCGGGTTATGAAAATTCAATCGTGGTTCTTGATTTTTAATTTAATATCTATAACGAATTAAGACCTAAAATTTTGGCAGGATGATATTTGGAATATGATTTACGTTTTGTAATTTTTTTAGATTTTTCTGAGATGTCTAACCTGGGTAAATAATTACATACTTTCGGGGTGTTCCAGCAGATCCAATTCGGGTACATGTTGTGAATTTCGATTTTTAGTTTGTACTTGCACTACTTAATAAAATCTGAAAATTTATGTAAAATACTCAAGACATATAGGTATATCTGGGTAAAATTATAAAATTTTATGAGCTCGTTTAAGGTATGTAAAAATTAGCTAAATTCGGATCTGATTTTAATATTAATTCTGAAATTAAGTAATTACTTGTTTAAAACACTTATAAGCTAAATTGTTTCACTTTTGGAACCTAAATAAGCTATTTATCATTTTGAGAGTATTTAACTTATGTTTTGACTAATTTTCATATTAACCCTTAACTTTGGCATAATTACAATAGTAACCATAATCTTTGAATAATGATAATACGAAACCAAACTATATGAATTAAACACTAAAACTGCTAATTCAGGAAATATGACTTAATTATGACCTAATTGAATGTATGAAACCCTAATTGGAAATTAATTACTTTAAATGATCAATTAAAATGACTTGTGTAATTAGAAACCCTAATCTCACATTTACTTAATTTGGAAACCCTTATTTTGACTTGTAAAACTCTAAATTGTGAAATGACATCATTTTATAAGTATATTAATATATGAAACTCAATTTTGACATTAATAACTATTTAAACCTTTTTAAATACTATTTACTACTTTTAGAAACCCAAAATTGCTTTTAAACCTAAAATGGCTAAACTTACTATTTTTGGAAAGTTACTAAATATGGAAACTTACTATTTTTGGAAAGTTACTAATTATGGAAACCTGCTAAATATGGAAAGTTACCTAAAATGGAAGAAAACTTAAGTGAAACCTTTATGATTATGAAACTATGAAACTTATAAATAAACTTATGATTATGTAGATCGGGTGAAGAAGGAGTGATCACCTGCTTCCATTCATCCTATTGCTTTGATTTGTGTGCTTTGATTAGGTACATATATTCTTTCCCTTTTCAGTAGGGATATTTCCATTGATCCTATGCCTGATATGATTCCCTTATTTGACTCATGACTTTCATGTTATGATTGTCATTCTTATTGATTCATTCTACATTTATTTAAATGTCTCTGCTATGCTATGCTTATGTTTTGCCATGCTTATTGAGTTACTATCTTGTTTCTCTTGCCATGCTAGATTATATTTGTTGTATGCTATGATAGATCTGTGCCTGAGCTAACCTAGTTGTGGAGGTACCATGACCATGTCTTGGATGGCACCCTAGGCATGACACTCCCGTAGAGGTGTGATAAATCTACGGCGTTCACCCTTATGTTATGATTTTGTGTACACTATTGGCCAACTTTATATGTGTGACCAGTCTAGTACTGACATACATACTTATGTTAGGGAGCGTATGGATGCATCCTAGGTTTTATGTTTATATGATTATGGTGACCAGGTGGTGTGTGCCTTACACTCCTTCTCACATTTTTATTACTTAGAGGTCTCCCCTCTTCGTATACATGTATTGCTTTAGTATGATTTGACGGATTATGTATGTAGTTCCTATGGCACATCCTTAAATGAACTTTTCCTTTATTTCATTATCTCTCTTGATTCGTTTCTATTCAGTTCTCATGCACTCTTGATTCTTAGTTCTCTTTAAAAATTCGTATGACTTTCATGATTATGCTTTTCGTTTTGTATTCTTATTCCTTCGTTGCTTATGCTTATTTACCGTTATGTTATGTTATATATATCTGTTCACTGGGCTTTTTAAGCTCAGCCGCATGTTTTCTTTTCTTATGCGGCAGGTAATAAGCGGGGCGACGGGCTTGGGAATGAGAGAGCATAGGACTTAGAGACCTATTTATTTATCATTTCGTTGTCCTGGATTTTTTTCGGACTTTTCATTTCTTTGTTTATGCAGGGCTTTGATACTCTGATGTTTGAGACTTGGTTATTTATTTAAAAGACTTCCGCTTGCGTAATGTATGCTTTGTATGACACCATAATGTGATATCTTGGCCTTGTCGGGTCGGGGTGTTACAGTTATGGTATCAGAGCGACTGGGTTTGACCTGTAGAACCTTAGAAATGACCTGTGAGGATATTGGGTAGACACTAGGCTTTTCGTTTGACGCGATCTCTTCCTTCGTATTTTGATCCTGACGTTTGATTTGTCTTCATTGTTCGTTTTGATCCCTACGTTCGGGTTCGTCTGAGCAGAAGAATTTGTGGGACCAGGTTCTATCTCCTCCATGTGTTGACTGTGAGAAGTTTCATCTGGGTGATCGTGTTATAAGACTTGGATGCCGGTTTCAGTTGTAGTGTGATTGGACGTCGAACGAAAGAGTGTCCGAAGGTGAATGGTAACAACCGTAAGATGAGAATGATTGACAGCAATCTGCCGAGGGTCGAGTATTCGCTCTGACCAGGGACCAGGTTGCTGACACATCAAGTACCGTTTCGGGTATTCCTTACTTATGCGATCGTGCTGCGTGGTTTTATTTGATACGAGAACGACATATCCTGTGGTGTCTTTTGCTTTTACTAAGCACATTAAGTCCCCTCTGCATTATTGAATTGCTATTCCTAATTCTATTCTATGAGAATCTTGTGACTATCCATCACGAGTGTAGATTATCCTGTACGGTTGAGGATGTTTGAAGATCAATTTCATTCTGCTAATCTGATTTCTTTGGGAATGTTCGATTCAATTTCATTCTGGTCATGTAATTGTTGACTGAGCATTGAGATGCTAACAACAGTTATGATTTTGTCATCTCTGACGACTTATGAAACTCAAACTCCGTGCCCAGGTTTCTGACCTGGCATACTATTATGATCACCTTTAATTTGAAATTCCGTATATTAATCCCTCGCGTTTGTGAAGAGATTCCGTTTGATGTAACTCGCTCGAGAGTTTTTGATGTTGAATTTCGCGATGTATTCCTTGATGGACTACCAAGATTTCCTCTCGAATGTAATTGTTTTGATCCGTTTATTAGAATGTTTTTTGTTACGACTTGAGGTAGACTGTGATTGCAATAAGGGCATGTGTATATGATGCAAATATTATGAAGTCTGGCCAGCGTGATAATAGTTACATCATATACCTTGAAATTATTGGAATCATAGAATGTCTTGAGGAGTGCCTGAGGTCAGTGTGTTATTTGAATCAGAACTCTATTCATGTGTAAGCGACGTTTTGCCTATTTCCGAAATCCCTTGCGAACGACATACGTTGAATGAAGAGTATTGAAGGACCTACTTCTAGGAAGTGGTTTATCCGTCTGTGTGCGTCCCTGTGTTGTGTTTCAGTTTGGTTATGAAGAAGAATGATGGTGGTATGAGGTTGTTCATGGAATTCTGGAATCTTAGTAGTATGGTGATTAGGACTGATACCGTTATCGACGACTTATCTAATCAACTTCAGGGTGAAGTTTTCTCTATGATCGATTTGTAATCTGATTATATCCATTTTCATGTGAAGGAGCAAGATGTTCCTAACATTGATTTGTATCCGTTATAATCTCTATGAGCATTGTGATGCCAATTGTATTGGCTACTGCTCCGACTATTCTTGTGAGCTTGATGAATCGTGTATTTCATGAATGCTTGGACAATTGTCATAGTATGACGATTTAGTATATTTAGGGACGAAAGAGAAACACAGGAATCATCCTTGTATTTTGGTGTTGAAAATTTCTACGTTAGAAGAGCTCAATGTAAGTTTCTCGAAGAGTATAATTTTGGTAGGGATGAAGAATAAGTTGGAGAACTTTTGGAAAGTTAAGAGGGATATTTGTTTCTACTGGAGAAGAAGGTCAGCTATGTCCTTAGGTTATACGGAAAGATTGCTAGTGATGCATCTATGCAGATAAACCGTGGGAGGCGAACTATCAGACGCACGACTGGAGGTTGGTTATGACGGATGTGAAGAAGCTCAGGAGCAAGGTGGGGGAATTATGATGTATGTAGAAGATTTGAATGAAACGGTTATGCTCGAAGCACCCCATTCTTTTCGCTCTATACATATTAGTTGTACTATTATGTAGAGACTTGTAGCATAAATTATGACGGGATGGTATGACAACAGATGTGAATGCTTTGATGGCGAAGTGGCTAGCATGTCAACACATTGGGAGTTAGCATCAGCGTACGAGTGGTTTTCCTCATTTTGGATGTTCGTATGTAGAAGTGGGGTTAAAACTGTCAGCAACTTTGTAACGGGATTTACGCGCACCTTGGGAAGGACAAAACGATGTGGGTTGTAGTGAATCGTTCAACTTGGTGGCTCACTTGGAAGATCGGCAGAGATTTATTTCAACAGAAGATTATTCAAGCTCCTTGGCGCACCTGCAGTGATCGTGTCAGAAAAATCGAGTTTGTTTCACGCTTCCAGAAGAAATGCAGAAGACCTTCAAGACCGGCTCGAGATTTTATGGCGACTACTCACCTTCAGATGGATGGACGGACAGAGCAACTATGTTGAAATTGAAGATGTATGGGACGGAGAGTTTGACAAGTGTATTGGCATGATTGAGTTTGCCTACGGAGATGTAGAACATCTTTTAGATTGGATTAAGTTGCAGATTGCTGGTTTCAGGTCCAGGGTTGATTACTGTGATTGGTGGATTAGTTATCCTTGTGGAAGAGAAACCTTGAATGGTGGACTAAGAAATTTGTATGTTTCGTACGATGTCCCCGTTGTAGAGAGTTAGACGTTTTGGGCGTATGAAGAAGATCTGGTTCACGATCCGTTAATCCTTTGAGTTGTTGTTTTCCATACGATTATCCGACCTATTCCATTATGCTCTCCGATACGTTCCGATGCTCCGTTATGTGCTTAGTTTATCGTCTGTACGACAACGTTAGCTCTTTGATGTGTTTTATCCATATGATTATTCGACCTATTTTGTTTCGTTTTCTGATGCGTTTCGATACTCTGATTTATACTCTATTGATCGTCGGTACAAATATGCTACCCATCTCATTATGCGTTTCAATACAAGTCGATATTCGAGTTGTACTCGATTGATCATCAGTACAATTATACTATCTATCTCTTATAAAACTCTTGATACATTTGATGATTCGTCACGTGCTTCATTGACCGGTGGTACGTTCCTTAGTTCGATCAGTATCTGTTTGAAATTGATGAGTTCTTCTATAATGAAGCACTAGTTCCCTTTTCGTTAAGGTTGGTGATTTGATCATCGTTGATGAGGTTTTACTCGTTAGTACTACCTTCGTATTGCTTACAAGCCGAGGGCTTTTTAATGATTTTGATTAGGTTGGTGAGGTATCTCATCGCTTGGCGTTACCTTCCCAGTTATCTCACGTATACGATGTATTCCATGTATCTCTTCTTCGTGGGTATAATTATCATCCGCTTCATGTTGTGTCTTGCCCGTTCGATCTATTTCGAGAAGATCTTTCTTATAGTGAAGAACCTGAGGCTGTTTTGGAGCGTCAGGAAAGAGTCATGAGAACGAAAACGATTCCTTTTGTAAAGATTCTTCGGGAGAATCATCCTGAGAGCGAGGCTACTTGGGAGACCGAAGAATCGATACGATCCAGTTATCCACATTTCTCTTTGTGACTTGGTACGTATTCGTTTTGATTCCGCTTTCGATTTCGAATTTCTATTTCGATTTCGTATTTCAATTTCGCGGACGAAATTTTCTTTTTAGGAGGGAAGAATTATAACACCCTAAAATAAAATACGACTTATTAAATATGACTTATAAAATACGCTATAAATTAAAACTTGAGTTATATAACATGTTATGACTCGAAACCATACGATATGAACACATAATCTAAAGTATTATATGAAATTATGTATGAACCTTATAAAATAAAATATGACACGTTTAAGAAGTCTCTATAGGCCAAAATTAATTAAATTATGTACACAACCTAATTATGGAAGATAAGTATTAAATTTTAGCTAAAATGGAAAGTGATAATTACCCTTTAATCACCCCCCAAATCACGGCTCTTCCCCCTCCCCATTTTTTGTTAAACCGTGTAATCATAAACTACTCCAACAAACCCTAAACTTCCCTCTCCCTCTATTCCAATTGTCGGCATACAAAAAAAAAAAAAAAAAAAAAAAAAAAAAAACCTATTGTGCTAGTCGATCACCAAGAAGAGAAGAAGAAGCTTGATCATTGTGTTCTTATTCAATTCGTATCATCACATAAGGTAATCGAATACATATTAATTTAATCCATTCAAATTTGTTGATCAAAACCTAAACCGATCCATATGTTATTTGTTTCTTTCATACGGTTACATCAAGGAAGAAAGGAGAGAGTGTTGGTGATTTGATCATCGTTGAATCCTTGAATTCTTGTTCCTTTCGATCTCATACAAGAGGTAACATGTAAACTCTAACCTATAACAATATTTCGGATCAATATATATATCAATATGTGTTAATATAATTATTTGTGTTCTTGAAATCGGATATATATAAACCAAACAAATCTGTCAGAAATTTTGTGCTACTTAAACGAATTTTAGATTGATGATACAAGCATGAATTTTAGTGGTTCTTTGGCCTAAAAATGTATTCAATGAAATAGGGATCAAATAAAATTGGTTTGATGATATTTAGAGGTCTAGAAGGCAACCATTTGATTTTTAGAAATTCATATGTCAAAACTGTATTTCGGGTTATGAAAATTCAATCGTGGTTCTTGATTTTTAATTTAATATCTATAACTAATTAAGACCTGAAATTTTGGCAAGATGAAATTTGGTATATGAGTTACGTTGTGTAATTTTTTTAGATTTTTCTGAGATGTATAACCTGGGTAAATAATTACATACTTTCGGGGTGTTCCAGCAGATCCAATTCGGGTACATGTTGTGAATGTCGATTTTTAGTTTGTACTTGCACTACTCAATAAAATCTGAAAAAATTATGTAAAATACTCAAGACATATAGGTATATCTGGGTAAAATTATAAAATTTTATGAGCTCGTTTAAGGTATGTAAAAATTAGCTAAAATCGGATCTGATTTTAATATTAATTCTGAAATTAAGTAATTACTTGTTTAAAACACTTATAAGCTAAATTGTTTCACTTTTGGAACCTAAATAAGCTATTTATCATTTTGAGAGTATTTAACTTATGTTTTGACTAATTTTCATATTAACCCTTAACTTTGGCATAATTACAATAGTAACCCTAATCTTTGAATAATGATAATACGAAACCAAACTATATGAATTAAACACTAAAACTGCTAATTCAGGAAATATGACTTAATTATGACCTAATTGAATGTATGAAACCCTAATTGGAAATTAATTACTTTAAATGATCAATTAAAATGACTTGTGTAATTAGAAACCCTAATCTCACATTTACTTAATTTGGAAACCTTATTTTGACTTGTAAAACTCTAAATTGTGAAATGACATCATTTTATAAGCATATTAATATATGAAACTCAATTTTGACATTAATAACAATTTAAACGAATTCGTTACATTGTTGTTTCGTATTCCTTAGAACGAATTCGTTGTGAATTATGAAAGCCTAGGGCTTTTCAATGATTTTGATCAGGTTGGCGAGGTATCTCATCGCTTGGCATTACCTTCCCAGTTATCTCACGTATATGATGTATTCCATGTGTCACTTCTTCGTGGGTATAATTATCATCCGCTTCATGTTGTGTCTTGCCCGTTCGATCAATTTCGAGAAGATCTTTCTTATAGTGAAGAACCTGAGGCTGTTTTGGAGCGTCAGGAAAGAGTCATGAGAACGAAAATGATTCCTTTTGTAAAGATTCTTCGGGAGAATCATCCTGAGAGCGAGGCTACTTGGGAGACCGAAGAATCGATACGATCCAGTTATCCACATTTCTCTTTGTGACTTGGTACGTATTCGTTTTGATTCCGCTTTCGATTTCGTATTTCTATTTCGATTTCGTATTTCAATTTCACGGACGAAATTTTCTTTTTAGGAGGGAAGAATTATAACACCCTAAAATAAAATACGACTTATTAAATATGACTTATAAAATACGCTATAAATTAAAACTTGAGTTATATAACATGTTATGACTCGAAACCATACGATATGAACACATAATCTAAAGTATTATATGAAATTATTTATGAACCTTATAAAATAAAATATGGCACGTTTAAGAAGTCTCTATAGGCCAAAATTAATTAAATTATGTATACAACCTAATTATGGAAGATAAGTATTAAATTTTAGCTAAAATGGAAAGTGATAATTACCCTTTAATCACCCCCCAAATCACGGCTCTTCCCCCTCCCCATTTTTTGTTAAACCGTGTAATCATAAACTACTCCAACAAACCCTAAACTTCCCTCTCCCTCTATTCCAATTTTCGGCATACACAAAAAAAAAAAAAAAAAAAAAAAAAAAAAAAAAAAAAAAAAAAAAAGAAAGAAAAAAAACCCTAAAAACTATTGTGCTAGTCGATCACCAAGAAGAGAAGAAGAAGCTTGATCATTGTGTTCTTATTCAATTCGTATCATCACATAAGGTAATCGAATACATATTAATTTAATCCATTCAAATTTGTTGATCAAAACCTAAACCGATCCGTATGTTATTTGTTTCTTTCATACGGTTACATCAAGGAAGAAAGGAGAGAGTGTTGGTGATTTGATCATCGTTGAATCCTTGAATTCTTGTTCCTTTCGATCTAATACAAGAGGTAACATGTAAACTCTAACCTATAACAATATTTCAGATCAATATATATCAATATGTGTTAATATAATTATTTGTGTTCTTGAAATCGGATATATATAAACCAAACAAATCTGTCAGAAATTTTGTGCTACTTAAACGAATTTTAGATTGATGATACAAGCATGAATTTTAGTGGTTCTTTGGCCTAAAACTGAATTCAATGAAATAGGGATCAAATAAAATTAGTTTGATGATTTTTAGAGGTCTAGAAAGCAACCATTTGATTTTTAGAAATTCATATGTCAAAACTGTATTTCGGGTTATGAAAATTCAATCGTGGTTCTTGATTTTTAATTTAATATCTATAACTAATTAAGACCTGAAATTTTGGCAGGATGAAATTTGGTATATGAGTTACGTTGTGTAATTTTTTTAGATTTTTCTGAGATGTCTAACCCGGGTAAATAATTCCATACTTTCGGGGTGTTCCAGCAGATCCAATTCGGGTACATGTTGTGAATGTCGATTTTTAGTGTGTAGGAAAAAATTATGTAAAATACTCAAGACATATAGGTATATCTGGGTATAATTATAAAATTTTCTGAGCTCATTTAAGGTATGTAAAAATTAGCTAAAGTCGGATCTGATTTTAATATTAATTCTGAAATTAAGTAATTACTTGTTTAAAACACTTATAAGCTAAATTGTTTCACTTTTGGAACCTAAATAAGCTATTTATCATTTTGAGAGTATTTAACTTATGTTTTGACTAATTTTCATATTAACCCTTAACTTTGGCATAATTACAATAGTAACCCTAATCTTTGAATAATGATAATACGAAACCAAACTATATGAATTAAACACTAAAACTGCTAATTCAGGAAATATGACTTAATTATGACCTAATTGAATGTATGAAACCCTAATTGGAAATTAATTACTTTAAATGATCAATTAAAATGACTTGTGTAATTAGAAACCCTAATCTCACATTTACTTAATTTGGAAACCCTATTTTGACTTGTAAAACTCTAAATTGTGAAATGACATCATTTTATAAGTATATTAATATATGAAACTCAATTTTGACATTAATAACTATTTAAACCTTTTTAAATACTATTTACTACTTTTAGAAACCCTAAATTGCTTTTAAACCTAAAATGGCTAAACTTACTATTTTTGGAAAGTTACTAAATATGGAAACTTACTATTTTTGGAATGTTACTAAATATGGAAACTTACTATTTTTGGAAAGTTACTAATATGGAAACTCTATTAATTTGGAAAGTTACTAATTATGGAAACTGCTAAATATGAAAGTTACCTAAAATGGAAAGAAAACTAAAGTGAAATCTTTATGATTATGAAACTATGAAACTTATAAATAAACTTATGATTATGTAGATCAGGTGAAGAAGGAGTGATCACCTGCTTCCATTCATCCTATTGCTTTGATTTGTGTGCTTTGATAAGGTACAAATATTCTTTCCCTTTTCAGTAGGGATATTTCCATTGATCCTATGCCTGATATGATTCCCTTATTTGACTCATGACTTTCATTGTATGATTGTCATTCTTATTGATTCATTCTGACATTTATTTAAATGTCTCTGCTATGCTATGCTTATGTTTTGCCATGCTTATTGAGTTACTATCTTGTTTCTCTTGCCATGCTAGATTATATTTGTTGTATGCTATGATAGATCTGTGCCTGAGCTAACCTAGTTGTGGAGGTACCATGACCATGTCTTGGATGGCACCCTAGGCATGACACTCCCGTAGAGGTGTGATAGATCTACGGCATTCCCCCTTATGTTATGATTTTGTGTACACTATTGGCCAACTTTATATGTGTGACCAGTCTAGTACTGACATACATACTTATGTTAGGGAGCGTATGGATGCATCCTAGGTTTTATGTTTATATGATTATGGTGACCAGGTGGTGTGTGCCTTACACTCCTTCTCACATTTTTATTACTTAGAGGTCTCCCCTCTTCGTATACATGTATTGCTTTAGTATGATTTGACAGATTATGTATGTAGTTCCTGTGGCACATCCTTATATGAACTTTTCCTTTATTTCATTATCTCTCTTGATTCGTTTCTATTCAGTTCTCATGCACTCTTGATTCTTAGTTCTCTTTAAAAATTCATATGACTTTCATGATTATACTTTTCGTTTTGTATTCTTATTCCTTCGTTGCTTATGCTTATTTACCGTTATGTTATGTTATGTATATCTGTTCACTGGGCTTTTTAAGCTCAGCCGCATGTTTTCTTTTCTTAAGCGGCAGGTAATAAGCGGGGCGACGGGTTTGGGAATGAGAGAGCATAGGACTTAGAGACCTATTTATTTATCATTTCGTTGTCCATTGTTTCGGACTTTCATTTCTTTCAGTACTTTGAATATTATTTTACCTTGGTTTTGTTTGGTTAACCCACTATGCATTTGGGATTATCTTTTGATACCAGTCTTGATGTTTGAGACTTGGTTATTTATTTAAAAGACTTCCGCTTGCGTAATATATGCTTTGTATGACACCATAATGTGATATCTCGGCCTTAACGGGTCGGGGTGTTACAAAGGATCTTCTTTTATAACACAAGAAGTCCTTTACAAGTAAACTCATATTCGTATCAAACTATAACAATAAGATATACACAATATCTATTCTATATTTATCTTCACACCTTTCTGTCTTCATCTCATAATCAGTACTAACCATCTGTACTAGCAGTAATAACTGACTTAGTACTGTTAGTGTTAATCTTCAGCAGTTGTAACTTTGACCTGGCAGTACTAACTGTTGGTTTAATTCCCAACAACCCTCCCCTAAACTTTTGATTTCTGTGTAAATCATTAAGTTTTTCGAATTAAAGTCCAACATTGATGATGGGGGGAATTCTTTTAAACACTTATCTTCAATCTTTAATTACTTTAGAAATTTCTTCACATTTTAACTTTGAAGAAACCATAACAGCAAGCACTCTATCATTTAATCTTCATTATTCTTTGATTTTGAATTGATACTAATGAAGTAAGAGCTTCACAAATAATATTCTCTGAATCCTCTTTGAATAAACCTCTGCATATCCTCCCCTGAGTCACAAAATCATCTTGAACTAATCTGAACATCAAGATATTTATCAAACAGAGTAATTATCCTCCAATATGAGCAATTTTCCTCCCCTGTTTGGAAGAATTTTCACCATCACTTGAATTTGAACATATGATTCTTGAACTCAGCTTCCAATATGACAATTTGTACAAGTTTCCATCAATTCATTTAGTTTCAAATCTGCTCTCATCACTTCCAGATGTGTTACCTTCTGAGAGAGGTGAATCATAGTGCATAAACACATTTCAAAGCTAGTTTGAACTTGCAGTACAAACTGTTTAGTAAAAAATTTCAAAAGCAGTATAAGCTCAATGTGGACTTGAAAACATTTTTGCCCACTTATAGTTTTTAGCAAACTATCAGCTATCAACGGATTTGTTGTGTCTTTACCAATAGCCGTTTGCTTTGGACTAGCCAACTCTTTGCTGTGAAGTATGGTGAGTTGATTACCATATAGTTTTTGGTAAACTATCAACCATAAACGGATTTGAGAAGTCTTTACCAGAAACCGTTTGCTCTGGACTAGTTGGTTCTTGATGTGGGTTAGACATGGTGAACCAATTACCATTTGTTGTTTGCCAAGATCACACACTTTAAATTCCAAAGCACCATACTTTTCAAAGCATAACCAACGTAATTCACAAACTCCAAGTAATTTGCTTATTCAACCTGCAATTGTTAGTCCAAAACCAAAGAAAACACAAGACAAAGTATTTCCTTTTTGACAGTTATCAAAAGTGACTAACATATTTATATAAACAGTACCAAAATTGAACAAACAGGACAAACTATAAATATCAGTTTCATCAGACACAACTAGCAGTACAAAATCCTTTTGATAACAAAAACACTAAGACATTGAACTTTCAAGGATTTAGCATTCAAATACCTGTTACCAAGTACTGAAACCTTGTCACATCAAAACCTTTTGTTAATAATTCAGCAAAGTTGTCATCAGTATGAATTTTGACAACTTGAACTAACTTCTTTTCATTACAATCTCTTATAAAGTGATGTCTAATTTCAATGTGTTTAGTTTTTGAATGTTGAACTGGATTTTTAATGATACACATTGTACTGCTATTGTCTATGTAAATAATTGTGTTCAAGAAATTATACCCATAATCAAGTAACTGATTCTGAATCCAAAGAACTTGAGCACAACAACTAGCAGCAGCCACATATTCAGCTTCTGTTGTAGAAGTGGCCACCATAGTTTGCTTTTTGCACTGCCATGAGATAAGTTTGCATCCTAGAAACTGACAACCACCACTTGTAGACTTCCTATCCATACTAGCACCAGCATAATCACTGTCTGAATATGCTACCAAATCAAATGGAGAGTCTTTAGGATAACACAGAACTAAGTTTGGTTGACCTTTAAGATACCTAAATATCCTCTTCACTGCAGTCAAATGAGACACCTTGGGATTCACTTGAAATCTTGCACAAGTACATACTACAAACATAATATCAGGCCTAGATGATGTGAGATACATCAAAGACCCAATCATAGATCTGTATGAGTGCACATCCACAGCTTCACCACTTTGATCTTTCAAAAGCAAATGTGTCTCCTTATCAGCAGGTGTGCTAGCAACTTTAGCATCTGTGAATTGAAACTTCCTCAATATTTCAGCTACATATTTATCTTGAGAGATAAATATTCTTTCTGGTTTCTACTGTACTTGAAGTCCTAGAAAGAAAGTAAGCTCACCCATTGAGCTCATCTGAAACTGATCCATCATTAACTTTTCAAACTCTTTGCACATTTCCTTCTTGGTAGAACCAAAAATCATATCATCCACATATATTTGAACCAATAAGATATCACCCTTTTCTTTTTGATAAAAAGAGTCTGATCAATCTTTCCCCTATGGAACACATTCTTCAATAGATAAGTAGCCAGAGTTCCATACCAAGCTCTTGGAGCTTGATGTAAGCCATAGAGAGCTTTCACCACCTTGTATACTTTGTCAGGATGATCTGGGTCAATAAAACCTAGAGGTTGAGAAACATATACCTCCTCATCAATTGTACCATATAGAAAGGCACTCTTTACATCCATCTGGTAGACCATGAATCCCATAAATGAAGCATAAGCTAGAAAAAGCCTTATTGCTTCAATCCTGGCAACAGGAGCAAAAACCTCCTCATAATCAATTCCCTCTTCCTGAGTATAGCCTTGAGCTACAAGTCTTGCTTTGTTTTTTTTATCACTATACCTCTTTCATCTTTCTTATTTCTGAATACCCACTTAGTACCAATAACCCTCATGCCTTTTGGCAAATCAACTAAGACCCATACCTTCTGAATCTTGAATTAAAGCAGTTCTTCTTGCATTGCTTTAACCCAACTTGAGTCTTCTAATGCCTTGAGCACATTCTTTGGTTCTATCTGTGATAGGAAGCACACAAACAAACATTCATTCTCATCTTCATGGTGTTTTTCTTCATACACAACACTGAGAAAACCATGATGATCTGGATCTTGTATCTGTCTTCTAGTTTTCACACCAAATATTACATCTCTAATCACATTGGTAAGTGGATGATTCTTGTGAACTGTAGTTTGGGGAGTAGAAAGAACTTCATAGTTGATAGGCATATTGTGCAAACCAGCTCCAAACATATCAAAATATTCCATTTGTGGAGCAGTAGTATGACTTGAACCAGCAGTAGGACCATTTGGCTCAGCAGTACTAACTCCATTTGGCTCAGCAGTACTAACTCCATTTGTACTGCTTGTGGGAACTTCTGTTTCTTTACCATCTTGTCCATTGTTTTCACCAGAATTCTTCTCTTTATCAGTACCACTTGATGATGCAACATCATCATTCTTTGAAGAAGAACCATACAATGGATTGTCTTCCAAAATAGGCATCAAGATATGATCTTCATCAGAATCTTCTGAACTTGCATTATCATTAGTATTCGTACCTGTAACAGGCACATAATTCATAGATTCTGAAAGCCCATCAATATCAAAAATCCAATCTGGACCACTAGCTGCAACATTTGGTATATTCTCTTGAAACTCAATGTGCAGATTTTCCTTTACATGTCTGGTGTTCTTATTATACACCCTAAAAGCTTTACTATGCAAAGAATAACCAACAAAGAAACCCTCATCAGATTTCCCATCAAACTTTCCTAATTGGTCTTTGGTATTGAGAATAGTGACATGGCAACCAAAAGGTCTCATAAAGCTTAAGGCAGGGGTTCTACCTCTGAAAAGTTCATAAGCAGTCTTATTATGAGGTTGCACTACTAAAACCCTATTCTGAACATAACAAGCAGTACTAACTGCTTCAGCCCAAAATGAAATAGGTAACTTAGAGTCAGCTAACATTGTCCTAGCAGCCTCTATTAGTGTCCTATTCTTTCTTTCAGCTACTCTATTTTGCTGTGGGGTTCTAGCTACACTAAATTCTCTTTTAATACCCTTTTCTTTGCAAAACTCATCCATAACCCTGTTTTTAAATTCTGTCCCATTATCACATCTGATTATCTTAACCTTCTTATCAGTTAGGTTTCTACCTCAATTATAAAGGACTTAAGGATCTCACTAGTTTCATCCTTAGTTCTCAAAAAGAAAACCCATGTAAACCTGGAATAATCATCAGTAATAACCAAACAATATCTTTTATGATTCAAGCTATTGACAGAAGTAGGACCAAACAAGTCCATATGAAGCATGTATAAAGCTTGATTATTAGAGTTATGAACCTTGGGCTTACAAGAGGCTCTATGTTGCTTACCCTTAAGGCAAGAAACACATGTTTGGTCATTTTGAAAAATTTTATTAGGTAAACCTCTTACCAAACCATATTTAGCAATCTTATTAATGGTTTTGAAATTAACATGACCAAGCCTTCTATGCCACAACATTGACTCATCCAGTGTGGATTTTGCAACAAGGCAAGTAAGACCTTCTTTGGGAACAAGCTTATTCATCTCAACACTGTATGTGTTACCCTTTCTGGGGATTTTAAGAAATACTTGACTTTCATCAGGTAGCTTAAAGTCAGGAGAAAGAATAAGACAATCAGTGTCAGTGAATAACACCTTGTTCTGTTTATCACAAATTTGTGATACACTAAAAAGGTTGTACTTAAGCTCTGGTACAAAATACACATTTTCATAGTCAAGATTACCAGTTTTAATAATACCTTTACCAGTAATCTTTCCACCAACACCACCTCCAAAGATAACAGGTCCTCCATCCAGAGGTGTAAAGTCTGAAAGGTATGACATGTTACCAGTCATGTGCCTTGAACATCCACTATCTGAGTACCCTCTATCTTCTCCATCTTTTGTTGGATGTTCCTGCACACAAAATAAAGGATTTAGTTCCTTTTGGGGACCCAAGCCATTACTGACTTGGATCTGCCTCGTGCATCAATATAATTATATCTATTGAAAGTCATTGATGCACCATTGGGTTTGGTAGGTTTCCATACCCAACGTGTTGAGGCCTTCACAACATTGCCCCATTGACCCTTAACATTCATATGCCTAGCAGTAGAAATTGTTGGCCTAGCAGTAGTAACTGTTGGTCTAACTTTAGGCATCCATTTTTGATTATACAAAGATGTTTTCTTGTAAAAGGGCCTGTTAACTGTTTGTGCATGTCAGTAATGATTTGAAAATGGTTTTGCACTTGAAACAGTTTGTTTGTTATTAAACCACTTGTTTTGTCTAGCAGTAGAAACTGATTTGATGCCAGACTTCAACATGACTGCTCTGGGTGTCATCTTATGATTTACATTAGGGTTAGTCAATCTAGTAGGACTGTTTTGATTTACCCTAGCATTGGTATTCCCATTCACCCTTGAATTCCCAAAGACCTTCTTTTTCCATGGGTTTGAGTCACAATAAGCAGCCAAATGATCAAAATTACCACACACAAAGCATACTTTATTCTGTATAACAAACTCATCACCAAGTTGTTGAGATTTTAAGTTATTCCAGTTCCTTTGATTGCCCCTAGGAACTGAAGATCTATGTGTAGACCTATACATCTCAGCATATCTAACATTATTCCTAACTGGTTTTATGTTTTCATTTTTGACCACTTTAGGAACATGTTTTACTTCTACCTTAACAACATCAGGTTTAACCTTAACCTGATCATCCTCATCTTCAGATGTCCAATCCTCTATGGTTGGTGCATCTGAGTCCCTACCAGAGGACACCTTATCCTCAGAAAGTGATGTATCACTTGCACTCACAAAAGAATCCTCAGCCTTAACAAATTTAGTAGGACTCTCATTTGTTTTAGGACCATATCCAGGAAACTCAATATCCTTAAAATCTTCTAAACCTGTATGAGCTAAGTCAATTCCTGGAGGTACAAACATTCCTCTATTGGGGGGTGCAACTGACTTATATCCTAGACCAGACTTTGCTTTATGAACTACTTGACTCTCTATTATCTTCTGAACTCCTTTAGATGTATATTCAAGAGTGTCAACACTTAACTGAATGTTTTCTTTTTCTTTCTTAAGCTTTTCTAGTTCATATATAAGCCCACTCATCTTGTCATCTCTCAGTTGCAAATCTCTTTTTAAAACAGCTATATCATCAGTGAAGTTTGATTCATTCTTTCTATAAAAAGTGAGTTGCTCTTCTAAAACAGCTATTCCTCTTTTATGATTTGAAAGACTAAAGTTTACTTCATTAAATTCTGTCCTAAGATTATCATACTGTTTCTTAAGAGACTCATAATCATTCAAAGCTTGACAAGAATTTGAACACTTTTTAACCTCATGTACCTCTGAGTCAGAGAAGGCCATCAATCCCAAGTTGGCTGGTTCCTCCTCTTCTTCCATGATGCTCCAGTCAAAGCCAGCTCCATCAACAGCTAACATTGCCTTGGAAGAAGTCTCTTCCACATTCACTGTTCTCCTGTTTCCCTGCTGACTTCTATACCCTTTACCCTTGTTGTCCTGTTGTCTGGGGCTTCTACATTCTCTGGCAAAATGTCCCATCTTGTGACAATTATAACATTCCACCTTGGATTTGTCATAGCCAGCAACATCTCATCCATTGAGAGTAAGCTTCTTTCCAGTGCTTTGAAAGTACTTCTTTGCCCTAATGCTTATCAAAGCCATTTGCCACTTCAAGTCCATTGCTTCCAAGTCATCTTCATCAATCTGAACAAGGTCTTCATTGTAGATTTGAGACCCATTGGATTGCTCTGACACAAAAGCATAGATAGTTTCATCACTCAAGCTAGCAGTACTAACTTTAGGGCTAGCAGTACAAATATCTGGATCATCCTTAGTACTGCTATTGCTGGGGGATGACAAAAATGCCATGTTTCCAGACATAGAACTGGTGCTTCCTGTCTTTTTCACCTTTTGTTCAACAATCTTAAGATTGTTGTACAACTCATTAAGTGTCATCTTCTCTAGTTCAGGCTTGTTGCTCCAAACAACAACATGGGTGTTCCAATCAGCAGACAAACTATTGAGAAACTTTAAGTTTAGGTCTTCTTGTGGAATCACAATCTTCAAACCAGCAAGCTGACTCACAATTCTCTGTAGCCTGTTAAAGATTTGATCAAGAGTTTCAGTGCTTGTGGCACTAAAATTCTCATAGCTCTGCTTCAGTAGTGTTCTCTGTGCCTTCTTAGTAGCTTCATTGCCACCAAATCTCTTTACAATTGCTGCAAAAAGTGTCTTTGCAGTCTCATAATGACTGAAGTTCAACACCTGATCATTGGGGAGTGCCATGAGTAGCAAACTCTTGGATTTGACATCATTCTTCTTCTTGATCCTCTCATAATTGGTGACTGGTTCAGTGTTGAGCTTTGTAGTTTTGGAACCATCAGCAAGTGTTTCTTCAGAAGTTGTTGGTTTAAAAGAATCACCATTGATGATGATATCCCATAGTGCATAATCTTGCACCATGAAGTATTGCTCAATTCTAAGCCTCCAGAGATCATATTCGTTTTGTTTGAGCATTGGGAGTTTGTCAAGGATTGAGGTTTGTGGTGTTTCCATGTCCATCTTCTTTGTTGAAATAGAATAAGTACTTCTGGATCTTCTAATTCAAAGTATGGCTCTGATACCACTTGATAGTATCTAAACACACGCCTTGTGTTAGAGATACTTTGATTATATATTAACTAGCACGCGGAATTTACTAGCTAATACTTAGAAGATATTGTTTATGTGACGTATGAATGTAACAGTGAAAGTATGAACACAATTGTTTAACAAACCAAATAGCTTCAATATTACTACGAGTGATCTTTGATTATCACTAGCGTTTTACAACCTTGAAGCTTTCACAATAATACTTATGTTCTAATATTGAAACCCTAACCAAGGATCTTCTTTTATAACACAAGAAGTCCTTTACAAGTAAACTCATATTCGTATCAAACTATAACAATAAGATATACACAATATCTATTCTATATTTATCTTCACACGTTTCTGTCTTCATCTCATAATCAGTACTAACCATTTGTACTAGCAGTACTAACTGACTTAGTACTGTTAGTGTTAATCTTCAGCAGTTGTAACTTTGACCTGGTAGTACTAACTGTTGGTTTAATTCCCAACACCGAAGCACCTTACAAACACCTCCCTTAAAATCCAATATACTTAAGTGCTAGCTAGGGATTATTCCCTAATCTCTACGGCATCCCATCAAGTGCCAACTTGGTGATTAAAATACACTATTCTAATATACATGCATATACTTATACGTATAAACACACACATACTCATTCACACTCAAAACTTATAACACACACATATTTCCTAAGTCATTCTCTCCAGCTGAGCCATTCAAGAAGCAAGGGCCACAAGTTCTAGTCATTCGATTCATTTTCCAAACTTACAAGCATGATCTCGATTCTTTTGTGATCGTTCTAGCATGTAACGTGCAAACCATTCGATTTCTAGTTCATTTCGACTTATTCTCACCCCCATTTTTGGTGTAGTAAGCCTTTCGAACTCATTTCCATACATACTTATGTTTTTCACTTATTCATACACGTTTATATTTTATTCGAGTTCATATTCAAGCTTTCCATTATTTATTTCGAGTTCTCGTTATTCATTTTTCGTATAATTATGACCTCCTAATTCTATGGATGGCTAGAAATTAAGTACTATATTCATTCGTATCATATTTCATCATATAAATGCTTATCGAGACCTATTTTGATCACAAGTTGAATATCGAACGTTTATAAGTCATATAATCATATTGGACCTTTTGTTTTGTCGACTAGAAATCGACCCATTAAATCATTTCTATACGAGTAACCTATCAAACAAATTACTCAACTCGTTTCTCTATAAACTAAAAAAATAAACAGTAACAATAAGCTACCATGATAAGCTCATTACCTACCTTTTATAACGTATAAGTTAATTGCACTCGAACCAGTCTTTAAAACATAATATATATCAAGTGGGCCTTAAAGCCCATTAAGCTCATAATAAGCACTTATCGATAAGCAGTCCAATAAGCAGTTTGATTATGTTAATAAGAATATAAAATAAGCCCAAATCATTTTGAAACCCATTGGATCGTAAATTCTTAACGGGTCTGTTTTAAAATCGTTAAGGCCCAATAAGCTATAAATAAGCTCTTTTTATGAAATAAGCAGTTTTATAAACTCCAATAAGCTGTTTGAGGCTTATAAAATTCTCCGAAAACTTAATCCATAATTTTTGTGATTTTTAGACTTAAAATGCAAATTATTATGCTTATCGGGTTAAAATTGTAACTTTCACATAAATGAGTATCAAACTGTCATTTTGATAACTTATGGGTAGAAAATGATTAAACAATAACCAGAAGTGATAAAATGTCATATTGGAACATTTTGGACCAAAAATGTAATTATAATCTAACCAAGGACTAACGGTGCAAAAGTTTCACCGTTAGGGTTAAAAGTGTAAATTTCATATAACTTTAAGGACCATTCAGTAACTTATTTCTATATATATTTCCATAAAATGTTTTATACATTTTCATTCTAAAAAGCCATTTTTACATTTCGTACGATATATTGAAATTACGATACATTTATATATATTTATATAACGAGATTTCTAATGAATAATATGGCGTATCATTCACCAACTTTCGAGGAAACGATATCTACAGATTCAATAAACATAAAAACAAAATAATATTATATATAATGTTATTTTTGAACTTTAAGCATTTTAAGCATATCATCCATTCTCATCACGAACTAATTCGTTATCTGTTACTATTTCCACAATCATTCTTTGTACTAAACCAAGCTTAAACTATCATAATCTCAGACTTTCCTATTATTCAGGTCGTGTATTGGAGTCGTTCCCATATTATATTTGATTTCACATTATCTTTGCCAACTACATTCAAGGTGAGTTCATAGTCCCACTTTTCATCTTTTATATAATTTCAACTCGTGGGGAGATACATGCTACAAAACAGAACACAAGTATTTTCTGTATGCTATACCTGATTGATATTGCCTAAGTTACCATTATTATTGGCACTATTACAAGTCCCTCCCATTATGAGCCATTAACCACTTGCGAGTGGACGCAAATATAGTGAACAGATCTGTTGGAGGCTGACTGCCTATTTGAACTATCCAGAAGATGGTCTTAGTTGTTAGCTGGATTAGTCAAATGCACTTTATTTGAAGGAAATAGGTAGACGGCAATCTCCTATTGAGGGTCATAACTCACACCATTAATTTGGTGTGTTCTTGCCGTTTGTGCGGTACTATTAAGGTTTGAGTGTCATGAGACTTAGGACAATATATCGAACTGCAATATTACTATTTCAAATATGATTGTATTTCTATGCAATTATACAACTTGAGACTTGGGTTCAAACTTATTACAATTACAGACACTATGGATTCACTCAATAATTTCGTTGACTTTTAGCATGTTTATCTCAGGTAATTAACGGAGCATTCAAGGCACGGAGTGGGCAAATAAACTGACGGTTTTTGGTGTCAAATAAATTCTATCATTCATTTCAAACTATCATATCTTTTGTGAGATATTAAACAATTGAAATTTCCTGTTTGTATTTGAATTATTAAATGAATGATAATTACTTTCCAAATGCCTCTTTCGAGTCGTTTTCTATGATTATGACTATGATCCTTCCAGTAATACCCCGATTAGTCTTCCGCTGTTAACGTGAAATTTAGGGGGTGTTACATAAGCCTTTATTAAACTAACATATATATCATGGTGGCGTCACTGTCAAAATGTTGGGTGGTGGTGGCGACAAGTGGTGATGGCGGGTGGTGGTTTGGGTGGTTGCTGGGAATGGTTTCGGTCCAAATTTGTGATGTGGTGGTTGATGAGGATTTCAACTTTTTTAGGTATGAAGGAGTTTGAAGGAGAGAAAATGACATAAGTTGAAAAGAATTCTTTATTCTTTAGAGAAAATTATAAATTTGATTTTTTTTATTTTAAGATATATATGAAAGGGCAAATACCCTTCTATATGCATGTCATTTGAACAACTTCACGCTCATATCAACACAGTTAGTGGTCAAGGGACTTAATTTGTTATGCCCGACAAACCATAACAACTATATTAGTAATTAACTTTAGAAAAATGAGTAAAAGATTCTTATATTATATATAACTAGATAAGTTTTTGAAATACGAATACAAAATTTTATTGATAAAAAATGTAAAGATTGACAATTTCTCAAACAATATGCATTAAAAAAAAAAATGTTTTGCTAACGACAACTTTAAGGGCTGTGGATAACAAGTTTGTTTTTACTACAATTAATTGTAATGACTTAAATCATCCAATCACAATCAATTGTTTGTTGTGGTTCCATATATTTCGGGATTGTGCTCATCTTTTTCGAAATTGTCAACCAATCATAATCATTTATTCATGACCGCGTAATAAAATACAACTTGTTAACCACAACGCTAAGAGCTGTTGTTAGCAAAACCCAAAAAATAAATATTTATTTTAAGACGAAAAAAAATATTTGAGTATTATATGTAAAAGGGCTATGACCCACGGTTAAAAGAAAAAATGCTAATATATTATTGTGTGATTTTTTTTTTTTTTTTTTTTTTTAATCCAATCAAATAAATTATTATTTTTTTATAATTATTTTGATCGGACAAATAATCTTTTCTTTTACGTATGCTTCCCTTCTCTTGTTGCTTATGAACTCAAAAAATATATGTTTTAATTTATTAGATTACACGAAGGTTACATACACTTTTGTGCATCTATATATATACCAACCCTCACACACCCTTTTTTCTTGGAGTTGAGAACATCAACAAGCTAGGTTTTATTTAACCTTCTTTGCTCCCAACCTTTTAGCCTCCATTTCAATGGCGGTTCACACTAAAAACCTGCAACAAGAGAACCATGAACCATTTGACCCAAGTGCCCCTCCTCCATTTAAGGTGGCTGACATTAGAGCTGCTATTCCTAGCCATTGCTGGGTCAAGAATCCGTGGAGGTCATTAAGCTATGTTCTAAGGGACATTTTGGTCGTTTCATTATTGGTTTTCATGGCTGTTTATTTCCAAACAAGTTCATGGGTTTGGCCTATTTACTGGGCTGCACAAGGCACAATGTTTTGGGCAATCTTTGTTCTTGGACATGATTGGTACAGATTAGTGTGCATTCTCTTTATATGTCCATTTTTTTGCATTGATAGGCTTGTAATTTGTGCTATAAAGGTTATACTTTTTAGTACCATGTTTGGATCTGAAAATCTTTGTTTTCTGTGTTTTCAGTGGTCATGGGAGCTTTTCAGACAACCCTAATCTCAATAGCATTGTGGGCCATATCTTACATTCTTCTATCCTCGTACCCTACCATGGGTGGTAAGTTTTTGAAATTACTATTAGTAATTTACACTAGTGGTGAATTTTTATTTTATATACTACTAGCACTAATTTTTTGGTTTTTTGTAACTTATTTTGTAATGTAGGAGAATAAGCCATAGAACGCATCATCAAAACCATGGGCATGTCGAAAATGATGAATCATGGGTTCCGGTAATTATAGTTTTATAAGGAATTATTATATGACATTTGATCGATTCGATGCTGATTATTTTATTCCCTCGGTAATTAATTATATTACTATATTCTTTAGCTGACCGAAAAGACATACAAGACTTTGGATGCCTCTACAAAGCTGCTCAGATTCAAAGTCCCATTTCCCTTATTCGCCTACCCGTTATATTTGGTATTCTTTATGCTTGATTTACTTGTACATTAAAATTTAGAAACGCAACTAGTATTATATTGCTAACATTAAATTTATACGTATTTGGTAACAACAGTGGTATAGAAGCCCAGGGAAATCAGGGTCACATTTCAACCCATATAGTGACATGTTTGCCCCAAATGAAAGGCGTTATATTGTGACATCTACTTTATGTTGGACTCTAATGGTGGTCAATCTAATCTTTTTATCAACTGTCATTGGCCCAGCCCTATTGTTCAAGCTCTATGGCATTCCTTATATGGTGAGTTTTTTGTCGATTTTTTAAAAGACAAATAACTGTAATATCTGATACTTTAGTCCTTATGCATGTCTAAACCTTTCGGGTGATGACAACTCACATACCTTTAGATTTTAGGGGTATGGTATTCATTTAACTTATTGTCTAACGGGTTTTTAATCGATAGATATTTGTGATGTGGTTGGATGCCGTTACTTATCTACATCATCATGGGCACGAGCAAAAGCTTCCATGGTATCGTGGCAAGGTAGGGTTAATTAAGTCGCATATCACACATTGTGACATTGATAGAGATATTATTGGTTATACTAAAACTTAACACATCACTTGGTTTTTGTGGTTTTAAATAGGAATGGAGTTATTTGAGGGGAGGGTTAACTACCGTTGACAGGGATTACGGAATATTTAACAACATCCATCACGACATTGGGACTCATGTCATCCATCATCTATTCCCACAAATCCCACATTATCATTTGATTGAAGCGGTAAACATCTTTGTCAAAGTTTTATGCTATTATTGTTGGTCAGTATTATTAAAAAAAAAAAGTTGCTAACGGTTATTTAACGTGTTATGCAGACAAAAGCAGCAAAGTCAGTGCTTGGGAATTACTACCGAGAACCTAAAAAGTCTGGTTTAATTCCCGTTCACTTGATAGATAACTTGGTTAGAAGCATCAGCCAAGACCATTATGTCAGCGACGTTGGTGACGTACTTTACTACCAAACTGATTACCAAATGATGGGGAAGAAAATGGAGTGATTGGACGCTAAATTCAAGATTTCTAAGGGAAAATTCTCTAAAGAAAATAAAACAAAATTAGTTGTTGTATTAATTTATTTTGTATTGTCATATCAAGGATCATGAAACATATGTAAGCTGATTTTAATGATATTAATATCATACTTATTCAACTTTATTATGTCGTTGGCTCCATATCTAACGCGTCAAAATGAACACGAAGTATGTTTAGCTAGTTTTTAAGAGCCTGTAAAATGGGTACAAACATGTTATTTGTATAAGCAATGAAAGAGTCCAAAATTGATTATGTTTAATGTTCACCTTTGATCTAAATTGTACTTTATCTCTAGCGACCCTTAAAGCCTCTTGACGAGGTCAAGTTGTGACATGGGGTCGAAAAAGGAAAATTTTGTTTTTCAGGCTTTTGGTACACACGACGGGCTATTACCTCATTGGATAGAGCGTGTTCCTTAATGTTTCGTTGTGCCTGAGTGACAGTGTTAGGACTCTCAGCCAATCGTATTTTTTTACCATAGTTTACTTTTTCCTGATGTAAAACATGACACATGGAATTAGTTGAAACAAACCAAATGTTGGATGCAAATCTGGGGACTGAACAATTACACATGAACAACTTGGAGATTGAACAATAACACATGAACAACTTATCTAACTTACTCGATATGTAATAAAATTGTGAGATCCACAAATGTGCTGTTTTGTACTTTGGCCCATTTTTAGTGGACAACGTTTGATAGAATCCAATTGTTGTAATGTTTTGGACCACTAAATTATTATTCACACAATTGGTCCCCCAACAAAATTTGCTAAACGATATTCCCAAGGCAAATAAATGATTTGGTTAAATTCGATTTTGATTGTGACAGCAACTTGCACTGTAACTGTAACCGAACTCCATAAAAATTGACACTGGTTATGTTTCAACTCCATTCTTTTTGGTTTCATAATTTTATTCACCTATACATAAAAATGGGCTATTTGAAATGAAAGAGCTGGAAACATGTCTATTGTCAATACCACGTCAAGTAGTCTCAGAGTCAACATATAAGATGTGCAATAAGCAGTTGTTCATTTATTATATGTTGCTTCATCATATTATACATTCGAGTGTGCAAATTAAAAATGGAATGTGCCAATCAAATTCCTATTCGCATTATGTTATATGTCTCCCACAATTGACCTAATCAAAAATCTAAATGAAAGCTTCTTTGATACAAGTTTTTACTTTATATTTATTCCAAGACGAAAGATTTGATATGATCTTCCTCAACAGGGCTTAATATCTAAGATCAGTGTGAGTATGACGGGTCTTTGGCTTTCTTGGGTGGCAGGTTGAGGTTGCCCGAATATTGATCTCTTGGAATATGTAGGACATGATATATGCTAAATGTTTCGGTTGGGTCTAGTTAGCCATCTACATCCATAAACTACGTTTATTTTGATATTAAGAAACCAATACTGAAAATATTAGATACAGTGTATGCTCAAGGGTTTAGAGTTTAGACTAATGAATCAGCATCAGAATTTATAATAGAGAAGCAAAGCAAAACGACAAGTATGCTCGATTTAAGTTCACGTTTATAACAATTTGAACTAGCACACACAAAATCAACATCTTAAAAATTAAATCGACATGTTTTGTCAATCAAAATTTATAATACAGAAGCAAAGCAAAACGACGAGTATGCTCGGTTTAAGTCTACGTTTATAACAATTTGAACTAGCACACACAAAACTAACATCTTAAAAATAAACTCGACCTGTTTCGTCAATCAAAATTCATAATTCGAAAGCAAAGCAAAACGACCAGTATGCTCGGTTTAAGTTTACATTTATAACAATTTGAACTAGCACACACAAAACCAACATCTTAAAAATTAAATCGACCTGCTTTGTCAATCAAAATTTATAATACAGAAGTAGAGCTAAACAACAAGTATGCTCATTTAAGTTTATGTTTATAATAATTTGAACTAGCACACACAAAACTAACATCTTAAAATTCAAATCGACCTGTTTCATCAATCAAAATTTATAATACAGAAGCAAAGCAAAATGACCATTATGCTCGGTTTAAGTTTACGACTTTACGTTTATAACAATTTGAACTAGCACACACAAAACCAACATCTTAAAATTCAAATCGACATGTTTCATCAATCAAAATTTATAATACAGAAGCAAAGCAAAATGACCATTATGCTCGGTTTAAGTTTACGACTTTACGTTTATAACAATTTGAACTAGCACACACAAAACCAACATCTTAAAATTCAAATCGACCTGTTTCATCAATCAAAATTTATAATACAGAAGCAATGCAAAATGACCATTATGCTCGGTTTAAGTTTACGACTTTACGTTTATAACAATTTGAACTAGCACACACAAAACCAGCATCTTAAAAATCAAATCGACCTGTTTCGTCAATTAAATTGTAGGTTTGCACCAATTTGATTCACAAATCACATATTGGACTTTTGAATGTACTAGAATAAATTTGATGGCTCGTAAGAAGTCAATTATCTTTGTAGACTACTCATTCAGCTTAAAAGACTAGCTTTATGAATTATGATAAAGCTAAAATTATTGGCTTTTATAAGTACACAATATTTATGACAACTAAAAGCTATCTTTAACTTATGTTAGTAGCTCATACTTATGACCATCTAATTATTTAGAAGCTTCTGTCGATTTCCAGCCACCAGACACTTGATGGTAACAATCTAAAGATCGTTATCAGTCGATCAATAACAGCCAAAAGTTGGTATCTAACTACCAACCACCTAATGATGGTTATAATAACTTTGCTTTTTAAGTAGTCCTAACTGCTATGGTCGCAAAAAGACCATATACAGAGGCGGCTTTAAGGGTGGCCGGGGAGGCCAACCGGCCAGGGCCCGATTTCGCGAGGGCCCATTTAAAAATAAAAAAAAAATCCTATATATATATATATATATTATGTGTATTTTTTTAAATAGGTATTAAACATTTAAACTTGGGCCCAATTAAATTCCAATCTTATAACTAAATCTATAACCCATAATAAATTTATAAGCCCAATAAGGGGTCTAAGGGGCACATTTTTTAACGGCTCGGATAGGGCCCGTAAATCCTCGGAGACGCCTCTGCTGCTATGGTCGCAAAAAGACCATATACATAATTTCTGAAAAAAAAAAAAAAAAAAAAAAAAAAAGCCCCGGCAGATTAAAAAGTTAACTATGACTCAATACGAAACTGACATGACACAACAAAGTGGCAATCGACTCATAAAGGAATATTATGGGCTCAATAATTACATAACAAGGTGGGTTGATTAGGGGTGGCTTAGCACCCGCTAGTCACCCTACGAGCTGCGCCCCTGTTATGAACTAATGTGCAAGAAGACATATCAATTTACAATATACAACTGCAAGCACAACACAGAACAACATAAGTTATTCCGTAAACTTGTGGGATATGATATGACCAGCCAAAACAAGGTTGTTTTAGATGCTAAAACTAGCATTTTATACATAATAATTACAACAAAACGTATCTAAAGATATATCAACCAACTATGATTCTTGAAGGAAGACAAGCACATAATGCATCATCTTCAATCGTAGTCCCTTGAACAGCAACTAGCTTCACCATTGTTTCACTAACACCACCACCCTGCTTCTCCCTAGCGTCCATAAAACCACTATAAAGTACACTGTTAATCCACTTCTCAACACCACCCGCTCGGTCTGATAACCAACACGATGCAAGTATTTGCAGCATCACTTCATTCTCAATCTCTAACACAACATTCGTTCCAAATGAATTTTTAAAGCACTTGCTGATGTCTTTCAAAACAGTTTCTGAATGAGAATCGAAGTCAAATGGCTCAAATACCACTTTCTCATCCATTTGCTCTAGAAACTCTTCCAACCACACGTCTTTAGTGTCGGAAGCAGTGTCGCTTTCACTCTCTTCAGCTTCCTCCAATGGAAGATTCAAGTCAAAACAAGATTTGATTTTTTTGACTTGAGGTACCAATATCTCGAATTCGCCAATTTCAGTGAACTTTCTTTTATTAGACATTTCAGGGTTTCTTAAGACTGATTCTTTAGGCAGAAGTAATAAGCTCGAGTTTCCGGGTTCGGTTCTTTCAGTTGAGATTTTCAATTGCGAGGCTTTGGCATTCAGGACTGTTTCCTCAGAATACGTCAAGAAATCATCCTCAAAAGCTTCTTTACTTGTGGTGGTCACAAATATTGCATCGGTGATGCGGATTTCTCTACCACGGGCATCTGACAATTTTCCTGATTTGATGGCCCGGGATAAGTTATCTTTAGTTACAAAATCTGCCTTATCTATGTGTTCTAGAAATACTACCGTCTGGGGTCTCTTCGTCAACTCCTCAGCAATATAATTCGTGATGGTTTTTCCCCTAAATGATGGATCAGAAAGGTTCACACCTTGATGATCGAAAATCGACCCCCGATGACGTATCTGATTTTCAAAGTTCAAATCTATTGAGATCAAGCTTTCTCGGCTGCCAAAAACGACCTCAGCAAGTGCAGTGGTGAGTTTCTTCTTGCCCACAATGTCTGATCCCGAAAAAATAAGCCATACATGGCGCCTTCCATATGCGGTTCTGATTCTTGATATTGTTTGACTGACGACACTAATCGCATCATTTTGATATCCAACTTTCTCACTAAGGGCTTTGTAAAGTTGCTTATAATCTTTGTCACAAGAGTTTGCTCTTTCATTAGAAGCACGCTTACTCATTTCATCAACCTCATGTCGTTTAGGGTCTCGATCAGGTGAGACATAAATGGTTCCTAGGCCCAAATCTGTGGTTATGGAAGTTGGTGGTGAGGATGAAGTGGCAAAAAAGTCGACAGGTGGTGATGGATTTCTACATTTGTTGTCTTGATTTGAATCTTTGCTACTGACTTCTGATATGTGCGTATTGGGCTGGAAGTGCTGGGGAAATGGAAAGGGGGGTCTAATTACTAAACTACTTTGTTGTAATGGCACTTTGTGATGAAGACGGTGGCAGATATCGCTCCATTTCCTCTGGAGCCCCTCGACCCGGGCATTAAATACACCACCATGATCTTTAGCCTGCACTGAAAAGATGGGCTATATGTTGAAACATGCCTTTATCGTTGATGTTTATAAATAACGATGATGATCAAGATATAATAGTGACTGTGATTATGATGACAATGATATTAATACTGTAACTGGTACTGCTGGTATAGGATAATTAGACTATAACGTGTTTTCTAAGCAAATTAAAGTCATTAGAGGATGCATAAATTCAAATCCAACTAACAAAAGAAAATATAACCGGCCTCACTAGAATCGATATCAGCTGAAATGATGAAATGTTATTATCTTCTATAAACAGAGATATAAAATCTTTAAACTTTTCCTTTAGCGTAAAGTTTAACCGATAAAAATTCACTTAAGGGGGACTAGGGGTCAAATTGCATACCATTCAGATATCCAAAAAGCATTTAGTGTAGACCTTCTGGCATGGTTTTGATAACCACACACATTATTAGAAGGTACTGAATTGAGCTAAAAACGACTAAGATTGTTAATTTGCTTAATTTATGCTAAAAAAACAATCAACCACTGCCTAACGGCTCAGTGTAGTTTAGTATCTCAATCATCAGTTAGGATACAACTAATTCTTTAGATAAAAACGTTTTTCTCTATTATTATTGACTTCTGAACCTTGTTGAGCCATGGAGCCATAAAGATTGATAAAGATCTTTTCTTTTCTTTTTTTTTTTCCATTTGTGTTTTACCTTTCCAAATGACGTGCCTTGCGTAAGTGTGAGTGTGAGTGAGTCTATCCCTACGGGTGCAACTTCCCAGCATTTATGTTTAATCTCATGTACCATAAGTACATGATTCTGGCACCATCCTTCAGTGAGAACTTGAATTCACACATGCAACCAGTGAAACAGAGATGCTTTTGTTTTTGTCAAAGAATTCGATTTCAGGACTTGCTAATTGATCGTCATCGAGTGAGCTACATATATGCTAACACTAAATAGTCACTCTGCACAATCCACTTATGGTATCTTCCTAGTTCCTATGGAACTAACCGTCTTGCATTGTGGTTGGTAGTCTTGAGTAAAAGAAAAACTTCCTTTCTTGTCAGTCACCAAGCCCAGTGTCTTATCAGCCTCTATGATGAAGTTGTGCATACATCATTGTCCACCAACGCTTTTGTTTGCTGGTTATTGAGTTAAGCACCAAAAAACACGAGTCTCTCTGTCTTTGGCTCCTTGGGCGTATCGTAATGCTATTGTGGAGCTAAATTGCCCTAGTCTTTCCCTCCACCTCATCTATATGTACTTGTATGGTTTAATATCTTCTTGAAATCGAGCAAGCATAAAACTGTAACTTTTGGGGCAATCCTTGAAATAGTGTGATTTGCTGCACACATAGCAATTGCCCACGTCTGATGCATGTTCATGTGTGGGGGTTTGTAGTGCATATCTCCTCCTTTCTTGTAGCCAACTTGAGAATTGTTGTCCACCTCTTTCATGACAGCTCCTTGTGCTCGAAATCCACAACTCAAGGGACTCTATGTCGGGTATTATGGATGTGCGGTCTTTCTTGTTTTGTTTATGATTAAAATTTTTTAACAGAATTATAGGATCTCAGGCATCAAGGTGAACATGGCTCCGCTTACGGTACATCCTAGGCTACTACCACTAACTGTACTCGAGAGTGTTCAAGGAACTACATTTTTGGTAAATCTTTTATGTTATCTAACGCAAAGAACATCGTTAAAATAACAACGAAACTATGAAGTATGGATGTTCCTATATAGAAAAGTTATCGCAAATCCAATAGTTACAGATTTAAAGTAAAAAAGATTCTGAAGAAATCACATACCTCTATTACACTGTTTCCTTTGGTTGTATCAGTTTCAGGAACTTGCAACCAAGAAGCTACACCTGCTGACTGTTGATCAGAAACAGATACCGTTCTGCCTCCCTTCAAAATGATTGAAACTTCATTCTCATATTTCTCATTGCAAAGATCACACCAAGTTATCGATTGATCGGTTTTGCTTGATGCATTATCCAACTCGGATGGTACAGGAAAGAAGCCACCAAATGGTACAAATGACCCCATAAAGCTGTAATTATCATGAGCATCGGACTGTGAGATAATGAACAATGATAGTCAGAAATTACTACGATCTTTATATTTAGTGATCATCGATGTGTTTAAGGGGTGTTTCGATGGTTACAACTCTTAAATTTGCTTATTGCTTTCTAAAACAAGTCGTAATCAATTATAGCAGTTTCAAGCTGTTTATTCAAACAGCTTGTTTCGCTCAAAAATAGCAAGATAAGCAGTTTGGATAAACAAGCCCAAAATATCGTCAAAACTGTTTATGTGTTGTATCAAAACCCTATAAGCGGATAAGCAGTTCTGATACAGGGTTGTTTGGGATTGTTTAGTTTGTACAGCTTACCTGCTTTTAATATAAGCAGGTACCGACCAGCTTACTTTTAAGTGCTTATTTACATTAAATACAAGCAGAACAGCAGTTTCATCCAAAAAATCGGAACTACTTATCTTCTTTATAAGTAAGCACATAAGCACTCCAATAAGTTATCCCAAACAACCCTTAGGCATGTAATCCATGTGCAAACATCATATGCAATATTAAAGTAAGTGTCAACCAGTTTATAGTTTATTAAATACCATGCTTGTGCAATAAAAAATTAATCTCACCTAGATTTCAAGTGTGATCCACTAGTATCCAATTTTGATGAAGTAATCGGAACCAAATTCAAATCCCAATCTTTCTCCAACCCGGGAAACTTGGCCAAAATCCTCATATAAACCTCATAACTCCCAACTGATCCAATCAACCACAGCTTCCCACCACAAACTCGAACCAAACCACTCAACCGTGAAACAACATATTCCATTAACCCCCCTTCATTAAACACCTTCAAATCACCAAAATCTGCAATCACACCACAACTTTCGCAACTCGCAACCTTATCTCTCACTTCCTTAAACTTCAAATCCATCAACTCCTCACTCAAATTCCCTAAACCAAACTCGTTAATATCCTTATCTATATCAACCACACACAACCCGCGTAATTCTTCATCCAAGAAACCATCTTTACCGCTGTTTATACAATCTTTAAACCCTTTTACAACGTTTTCGGCACAAACACCTATTAACAATGGGTTTCTTGATTCTTTCTTAACTAAAACCTGACTTATTCTTTTGTAATCTTGTTCCCCTTGATCAACCGCAAAAGGGAAATTAAACCCGATTCGATTAGTACTGCCGCCAGTACTATTCGAGTCGGGTAAATTACATAAAAATAAAGGTGGGAACTTTAACATAGGTGATGGGTGTAATATAGCTATCTTTATATCACAACTTCTAAAACCAGCATCACCAAACACTCTACTAACTATTGGGTCATCAAGAATTGATAATATAAAATGCTTAAGCTCAACTTTAACACAAGATAATGAAGATTGTGAACCGTACAACTGTTGATGCATTTGGTACAAGTGAAAAGTCTCAGGGTGTCTTCTTTGGTTAGCTTGTGATCTTTTGATAGCTGCCATTAAGGAATTCGATACTGGCGGTTCCTCATCGACCGGTTTATGTTTCGAAGAAGTCATACGGTCCAGTGACACGCTCACACAGAGCTCCAGTGCGCGAAACTGGAGCCTGGGTGAGTACGCCGAGCTCCGTGCGCGTGCACACGCGTCACGGAGTGTAGAAGTTCGGAGAGCAAGTAGGGAGGAGACGGCGTGGAGGGAGGTGGTTTGTGAGTGGCTGCGGCGGCGCGCGACTGCTACTGCGTCGTCCAGTGCGCGCGCCGCTTCGTCTGTTAAGCATTGGCGCGCTGTGCTTACGGGCGTTGGCATAGTCGGTTAGCAAACAAAACACGATATGATATAATATAATATAATATAATACGATAAAATAGTATAATATAATCTTGTTACACTTTTATGTTATAGAATAAATATTTGCTAGAGAGATGAATAAAAAAATGGCGAGCAAGTTCTACCTCAATGGTTTATGCAATTATTTTATTAGGATATGAAGTGAAGGGTGTGTGACAAAAATGATTTATGAAAAAATTTAAATGGTTTTTTGAAGTAGGGTCATATGCATCACACACATGGTGAGAATAGATTCTTGAAAGAAAGATTAGAAAGATCTTTGTGGATTTGGATTTATATTGCAGAATAGTAGTCTCTTTTAAGCAGTGTGAGTGTGTGATAGAGAAAGATGCCGTGTCCACTTGATAAACAAATGGGCCAAAGCTCAGCATCAATGGAGGTCAATGTCATTGTCATGCTTTTTGGAGAGAAAGAAAGTTGTTTTTCCTATTCCAACAACCGATTTGAGTTAATTACGTAATTAGGTGCCATAATGGTGGTTTTGTAAAGTATGCAATTAGATTTTTGAAAAAGAGATATAGCATAGCCATATAGGTCAACTTTCTAGCATGTAGTTTGACTTTGTCTTATACGTCATGTATGATCAGCTTAAATAATGAAACTTTGAGGTTTGAAATTAGTAACGTGTTTGCTCAAGATTTGGATATAAACTTAATATAATTACAAAGAAGGTTTTTCATAAAAAAAGATTATTGATCCTTGATTTGCAATCGACAGACTAGATCAAATAATCATAGTATTAGTTAAAATCATTGGGCAAACCGATCTATTCTCTAGCAAACACCATATCATCAACATCAAATTTCTCGGATGTGCCATAACTCAAACTTTAATCTCTCTCTCAAACTTTAATTTCACTTTACTTTCTCTCTCAAAAAAACCAGATTAAACTCTGATTTCACAATTAATTATTGAAAATACATCATAACTTCTGATCAAAGATGCGAACAATGACTAACGACAATCGAATCTCCAATTGGTGATTTTACAAACAAAAATGGTGACAATAGCGGAAATATTATCATATCATACACGATTATAATTCATTTTGCTCATTAAAATTAACAGCAACAAGAAGAAGCGTGAGGAATAAAGGATAAACATTCAATTTTTAATGACAAAAGAGACAATCCTATACGTGCTGACAGGCGAATGAAGATGAACAATGACCGTCCGTCAAAAACTTCAAATTCATAGGTAATGATCTTTTTAAACTAGAGTTGCTTTGTTAATTTATATTTTATTAAAATGTTCATCAGATTTATTATACATGTTTTGTGTATTAAAATGGCTAAATGTGCATCAATTCTCATAGATTGTTTTTTGTAGAAAATGCGATATGTTTGGGTAACTCTGAGTTATACGAAATAATATTGTTTTGTGTATTAAAAATATGTTTGATGTGTGATAGTTTTCGTAGGAAGTTAGTGTTGGAATATTATAATATTATCACATAATATAAACATATATTAATCACAAGTACGCAACGGATATAGATCAAATAGTGTGAATAAATTAACCTAATTGAATGTACCTTGTTTGCTTCCTTACGTAATAAGAATTGGATCAAGAACAAGATGACCCTTAAACTTAGGGTTTGTAGAAATCGTCCCTATGTGGTGATCGATCCACAAAAACCATAAAAATCGAATTAGGATTTCTTTATGATTTCACACACACGTTTTTATAGCGATTCAATGCGAATGCTAGTTTTTAGATCACGAAAACAAGCTTAACACTTTTGTTACGCTCAAAGTTAAACGCATAAACCCTTGGGTTTATGTAATTCGTACGACTAGGGAGTAAGATTATAGAAGAGGAGAAGAAAAGCTTTTCTAGGTTTTCCAAGGGATGTACAATAATGAACAAGGGGTTTGTTTATATAGTGTGGTGATACCTTGGAGAACAAGTAGGACTTGGATTCCCCTCCTATGAACCCTAATCGGCTGAACATAGCATAAGGAGAGGGATTCTAGATCCTTCTTCTTATTTGTTACACTCTAGTCCTCGAACTTAACATTTAACGTCTGTTAACTAACTCCCGTTAAGTAACATTTAAATAACAACCGTTAGTTAGTTATTTTCGTGAATTAATAATTAATTTATTAGTATAATATATTAATTACATAAATTGAATCTCAAACGCAACGTGTGCAATCCCGTAGGCTCTCGTATAAACCGGACATGCATTTAATGAAATATGTCCACAAACCTAAGCTCCCACTTGGACATGTTTCAATTTAAATGTAATGACATTGGTGAGCGTCTAGCAAAACGCCAATGCCCCTAGAAATCCTCGAGTGTGGTTTCATCAAGTCACTTTAAATAATTTATCATTTTACTATCCTTTTGTTTCCAATATTGTGTTAAATATGGATATGGATCAAAGTCATTCCATAATCTAATGATTATGTTTTTCGTTTCACCGATTGATCAAGATTACCAAAATCATCCGGACATATCTAGATCTCTTTTATGTATGGCCATACAAACATCTGATCAACCCTACAAGGGGCCCAGTAGTATTGTTCTTCAAAATAATTTGAAGGAACAAATTATGTCTTGACTACAAGCGTAATCCGTGAGCTTCACAACACTTCTAAAAATAGCCCTTATAACTACCAGTTACGGATTCCGGTAGACTAAATTCAAGAAATGGGATCCACCCACGCCATTCCAGCTTCGTCTCAAGTCTAAGGATAAATAATGTAATCATATACAAGATTCACTTAATGACAAAGATCCATAAAGTAAAATCTTGTTAATTGGGATAGTCCGATATGCAATCTTTTGAATATCATGTGAGTATGGTAGGACCTTCCTTCAATATACAATGTATATAACCAATCTCTCATATTTGTCTTAATTCAACCATTGACAAAGGACAGTTTAGAATAACATAAGACACTCATAGATTTAAACATGCAAATATATGATACAACTTATTATAGAATGAAAATAAACATACCAAGTACTTTAATTCATTAAAAAATAATAATTGTTTAAACATCCCTTATCCAAACACTAATCACAGATTTACATGAGACTATCAGCTAAACGAAGGCCTATGCTCTCAGCATGTTGAGTAAGCTTTGCCTTAGGTAAAGCGTTTGTAAAACGATAAGCTAGATTGTCATTTGTGTGAACTTTGAGTAGATTGATTTCACCAATTTCAATTTGTTCCCGAACATAGTGATATCTTCTAGGATAGTGTCTGGCGCCTTTCATAACTCCAGGTTCATTGGCGATAATGATTGCTATAGAATTGTCGCAATACATCTCCATAGGTCTTTCATTAAGGGCATAACACCTAACCCCAAAACAAACTTCCTAATCTAGACAGCTTACATCGCAGCTTCTGAAGCAGCTATGTACTCAGCTTCTGTTGCATACATGTGATATGGATTTAAATGTGCATTTTTAGGGGGTTATTTAGTCCCTAAACTCGTACATATGTGATCATGTATAGCCTTAAATCAATTCTTTTCACATTTTAGGTACTTGGGAAGCAAAAGGTGTAAACGAGCATGTTTTTGGCCATTTTGGACGAAGAAAAGAAGAAAACGACCAAGTCACGAATTCGTCAGGAAAAGGGATCCTAACGGCATCACAAGCTATAATGTGACGCCGTCACTTGCATTTGGAGATAAAGATTTGGTGTAAATTTTACAAGCAACGGTTCAGACTTTTTACAAGGTTGAAGAGCTGACGGTGTCACAGTTCATGACGGCGTCAGAGATCACAAAGCGACGGAGTCACAACACCGACATAGCTAAAGAAGAAACCCTAATGACGGCGGACTGACGGCGGAACAACCCTAACGTGACGCCATCACCAGTGTAAACCTATATATATTTTTGTATGTTTTTCATTATTCGTGTAACATCTTGGATGATCATATTGTGCACGATTTTCAGAGCTTTTGTAAGGGTTTTTCAGCCCCCAAACCCTATGTTTAATTGAAGTTAAGTAATTCCACTTTAATCATTCAATATGTCTATGTGTTGTTTGATTATATGTTTTTCTTCTCTCTCTTTAACATGCTCGGCTAAATTAATTAGTGTTTGCTTAGATTGAATGAAACCTGATTATTAATTATTGATTGTCATCTCTTGTTTAATTGGTTGCCTCGTGTTAGGAGTAGGAAAACTGGCTTCATTCTTATATGTATTAGCTTGTGTATCCTACTAAACGCAACACTAGAGTGCACTAGTTATTTTTCTCGTTGTATTTATTGCATGAATTGCGGCTTGTCGATAGTAAGAGTTTTAATTACCTTAAGATTCTTAAAGGAGACCTATACATTCATAGAGTTAGGGCATATGGCACCTCCCTCCGACCAATATTAAGGAATACAACGCGGCAATTAGAACAAGGACCTTATAATTTGACTAATCAATAAGAGATAACTAGGGAGTAAGGATAATTTAAGTGAACACCTTAATCTATCATAAGAGTTACCACTTTACTTTTTCAGCATAATTAGTTTAATTTAGTTTTTATTAGTTTAATTAGTAGTTTTAAAAACCCACCTTTCAAACCCAGAGATATTTTACTTGCTTTGTAAAAAACATAAAAATACAAAAAAGAAACATCCCTCACCTTTAGACCTATCTCGTCATACACTTCGGGCTTCACAACACTATTCCCTAGAGAACGATCAATCCCCCGTGTCTTGCCTATACTACACTACAATGGTTAGGTACACTGTCTAGGAGGATTGTAAAACTTCTTGAGGTTTACAATATCCGCATCAACATGGCAGTAGTGGTCTGCTTGGTACTCTTCCAATCCACTGCTCCTCCATTAACGACAAAGACATAACCTGTCTGAGACTTCATATCATCTTTATCAGTTTGATTTCCCGCATCGCAGTAACCAGTCACTTTAAGCTCTGCATCAGGATTCCCACTGTAAAACCCTAAATTCTTGGACCATAAAGTTTTGCATCAATTTGAATTTTAACCTAAGTTTGAAATATTAATAATATGACATTTTGAACTATACCTTATAATTAATATGCACATTATAATTTAATCCTAAAACTAAATAAATTAAATCCTAAAAATAACGTAAACTATAATCGTATTCTAAGTCCTATGATGATAACCGAATTTCTAGCCCTCCCTTTTACCTTGTGTCGTTTGTTTCTAAAGGATAATAAAGACCACAAAATCTTTCCATAACATAGAAGATTACATGTTTTCCTAAGCCCTATCACAATACATGGTTTACCTTATACATCACACGCTTTTACCCGTTTATTCTCTAAGCTGTATATGTGTTTCCCTCCCATTCACTTTACACCGATCCAAGGCCAAAGAAAATACACACATAAAACCTTCATTTGCTGCCAAGAAAAGAAGAAGAAGAAGCTAGGTTCGGGGTACAAGTCATTGGAGTTTTTGTGGGGTTATACGAGCCCTAGTTTTGTTTTCCATTCGGTTTCTGTCCTCTCCAAGTCGACACCAGGTTTTGGTTTTTCTCTTTTGCTTTTCTCATTCGACTTAAGCAAATCTTAAACAAGATTAATAATCAGGCTAAGAAACCTTTGAATCACGTTTATATACTGGTTGTTTGCCTCGTTAAATTACTACATAAAATCATGAAGATATGCGCCTATATGTTATGGTTTTGGTGTCGGTTTTGTGACTGTTTTTCGTGTCCTTTTTCCAGCCTTATGTCGACATGTATATAACCATTTGCAAGCCCCAATATATGTCATAAATTATCTTTAATGAGGCGTGTGTAGACTAGAAACCCTAGGCTATTTTGTTATGCGAATTTTATGATTTTATGTGAAGGTCTTTGTCATGTTTTTGGCTCGTAAAACTGGTATATGTGGACTGTTTTGTGTTGTATTTATGTGACTGTTTTTGCGTCTTGTTTCCAGCCCTATGTCGATCTCTATATGACCATAAGCAAGCCCTAAAATTTGTCTTTAATATACCATTAATGAGGCGTGAAAGAAAGGGAAACCCTAGGTCATTGTAATCGTGTGTGTGTGTGTTTGAGTGGCTGCTCGTGAACCTGGTTTCCTTCCTTCTTCTGGTCGTCCTATATTAAACTAAAAGTAATCACTACGTTAGGGCATTAATTGTACATTCAACAAGACCTATAAATGAGATAAAACCCTATGCTTTATGATCGTATGTACGTGTATGTGTATGTTTGTATGTGGTGCGTATACCCTATATGGGTGGGCTGTTTGTGTTGTCGTGTGTGTGTAAGTATAAATGTTGTATGTTGCATGTTTTTAATCGTTTTAACTGGTGTTGGTTTGTGTTTGCTTGCTGCCCGTTAAACCCCCCTCGCACCAATTTTATTTTTGTCTCGCCAAGGCTATTTTTGCCCTAGATTACCTCGTTAAGTGCATAGGTCCAAGAGATGTGAGGGCTTGGTCTTCCTCGTGTGTCTCGCTGAAACAAATAGCACTAAGGGGTTTTGGATTTGATGTGTGTCTCAGTGTGTTTTAATACCGAGAGTAAGCTATGAGAAGTCCCAAATTTGTTTTGATCCGAGTTGTGTTTTGAATAAGTGATTCGAGTTTTATGATAGCTAGTCCGAGTTTCTTATTCTTTCTAATATGGTATAATAAGTCTTAAAAAGCTGGATTTACGCATTTAACCCTAAACTATGGTATTTGTCTTAATAAACCTTTAATTTAACTTATTATCATTTGTAAACCCTAAGTTTGGCTAATTAATGAATGTAACCTTAAAGTCACTAAATATGAAAAGTTACTAATTATGGAAACTTACTAAATAAGGAAGGTTACTAAAAATGGAAACTTTATAAAAATAGAAAGAAACCCTAATTATGTAATCGGGATAACTACGAGTATTAAACCGGTAATCAACTTATAAAAAAAAGGAGCTTATAAGTAATATATGATCATAACTTGTGTAGATTCATTGAAGATGGAGTAACTCGTATTTGTTTGTGCTCATCCAATTGTTTGCTTCCAGTTCACATAAGGTACAGATATTCTACATTTTCTCAGTAAAGGTTTCTCATGACTTCTCGATCCTTGACTTTGTTTCTTTGATATGATATTTGTTTGTGACTCCATTTGATATGATCCCTTTGATATGTTCCCTTTTATATGATATTCGTTGCTATCCCATTTGCTATGATATTGCTATCTCATTGATATGAGATTCCGTCTCAGTTGATATATCTTTGTTAATTATGCTATGATTGATTCGTTATGATTTGGATAGATTGATTTGTTCTGTTGCCCGAGCTAACAAGCCATGGAGGTACCATGGCCATGTCATTGAGGCACCAATGGCATGACACTTTCTGTGGAGGTGTGATTGATCCATGGCGTTCCCTTTTGTTATGTATGATATTTGTGCACATTGGCCATTATGTATATGTATGTTCAGTCTAGTACTGGCATATGTATTTTGTTTTTTAAGGAGTGTATGGATGCATCCTAGATTGTGTGATATGTTATGGCTTTGTAGTGATTGGTTTGTGCGTGTCATGCACCCCATTTCACTTTTGAGAGGTCACTCCTCTATGGTTACTTATGATATGACAGGATATGATTATGATTATGTGACTAAGCATGTGGCATGCTTTTTGAGTTCGTAGGCATTTCCTTATGATGTTATGATTTGATTCCGTTGATTCTTTGATTCCCTTATGATATTTATGACTCACATCTACTTTGACTTCATTACGATTCCTTATGACTCACTATTCGTTTGTCTTTTATTGTATATGACATTTTGTTCAGCAGATTCTTTTGGGCTCCATTTCGTATTCTTATTCAAATTTATTATTTGTTTGTTATATCTGTTCACTGGGCTTTTTAAGCATAGCCGCATTTCTTTTCCTGCGTCAGGTTTTTGGATGGAAGCTGGGATTTGAGTGAAGAGTGCATAGGAGCTCTTAGTGGACCACCCTGACGATAATTACCCATTTGCTTATGATTTAGATTTGGAGTTATCTTTCATTTAGTTTTGATTCAGATTTGTAATCTAGTTTGGATGACATTATGATTTAGAATTCTTATTCCATTAGTTTCATTTTGAACTTATGTAACCTTATTATTAATAAAAGTCTTCCGCTTTCGTTCGTTCTGTTGACACCATAATGTGGCATTTTGACCCTTGTCGGGTTAGGGTGTTACAATTATGGTATCAGAGCCCAGGCTTTGACTTGTAGCACATAAGTTATGGCCTGTGAAGATTTCGACCCTTAGGTTTGCACTGTAGGATCTTATGAAATAACCTTTGAGAATCTGCTTTAGGTTTCTCCCCGTAGGAAGTTCAGTTATGACCGGTGAGGATTGGGTAGACTATATGATGAGACATTCATTGAGTATCATCCCTTCGCATCATTTTGATTCATGTTCTTGCCTTTAGTTAAGCCTTTTTGAAGATCATCCTTTCCGGAGATTAAGAAAGTTATCAGAATGCGCAACATAAGCTTAGTGATCAAATAAGTTTAGAATGCCTTTGACAACTTTGTTGAAATGCCTTCACTTTATAGCCTCTTCATCTTTAGTTTCGAGATCATATTAGATCTGGTTGATTCGTTTGGATGCCTCTTCGTTCGTTATGAGTATTCGTATTAGTATGACCATGATGTGTTTGACACATTCGGTGATTTCCTTTGTTTTTGCCAAACATATTAAGTCCCCCTACACTATCATATTATGCCTTATCCGCTTCTATTCTTATGAGAAATCTTAGGGTTTTAGTAACGAGTATCAGAATTACTCACTAAGTTTTGATGTTAAGATTCGTTCTGCTAATCTGCCTCCTTTGGGAATATTTGAATTCGAAATTGTTTTGAGTATGGATTTGTTGACTGAGCATCGAGATGCTAACAACTGTCATACTAGAGGTGTCAACTTTGGCGATTTGAATGACCCTAAATTCTTTTACCATGATTTTTCGAATGATAAACCCATTTGAATCATTTCCGCTCTGAATGCTCGTACGTTAATCTCTCACGCTTGCGAAGTTTCTTAACATCTTTTAAAAATACTTCGTTAGATGTGCCTCACCTCGAGAGTCATCTAGTAATTTGAAACTTCTCGACAAATTCCCTGTATAGATTACTGCTGGGTTGTGAAGTTGTTTTGATTTGGTACTGAGAGATTGTTTAGTCACGACTTAAGGTAGAATATGATTGCAATAAGGCATGTTTACATCATATAACTTGAAATTATGGGAATCATAGGACGTCTTGAGAAGTGCCTGAGAACAGAAAATTTAGATGAAACAGAATCCTATCCGTATTGAATGACGTTTTGCCAAATTCTGAAACTCCGTATCGTATGGCACCAGTTAGAATTGGAAGAACTAAACTTTTGGAGAGTAGCTTTATCCGTCTTAGTGTATCTTCGTGGGGTGCTCCAGTCTTGTTTATGAAGAAGAAGGATGGAGGTATGAAGTTGTATATTGATTTTTGGGAGCTGAATAGAATTACAGTTAGAAACCGTTATCCTTTATCTTGAACCGACATTTTGTTTGATCAACTTTAGGATGTGAAGTTTTCTCCAAGATTGATATAAGGCTGGTTTTCATCAGTTGTGTGTAAAGGAGCAAGATGTTCCTAGAAACTGCTTTTCGTACTAGTTATGATCACTATGAGTTTTGGTGATGCCAATTGTATTGGTAATGCTCTGACTGTTTATATGGACTTGATTAATCGTGCCTTTCATGAGTACTTAGACAATTTGTCATAGTATGACATCTTGGTATATTCAGAGACGCAGGAGAAACATGAGGATCATTTTCGTATTATGTTGGAAATATTATGTCAGAAGAAGCTTTATGCAAAAATCTCAAAGTTTGAGTCTGGTTGGCGTTCATAGGTTGTATTGTTTCAGAAAATGGTATTACTATGGATCCTACGAAGGTTGAGACTATCACCAAATGGCCAGGACCGACGACAGTTACCGAAGTTAGAACCTCTTTAGTCTTGCGAAGTATGGTAGAAGAGTTATGGAAGATGATCACGAAAGGCGTTACCATTAACGAAGCTTATGAGGAAAGGTGAGAAGTTTGTTTGGGATGAGGAACAGGAGAAAAGTTTTGAGGAGTTAAAGAAAAGATTAGTCTCTGTACCGGTACATACTATTTCCGTCTAGTATTGGTGGTTAGCAGATTTACAGCGATACTTCAAAGAAAGGCCTGGGATGTATCCTTATACAGCATGTGAAGATTATCGCATATGCATCGAGGCAACTGAAACCGTGTGAGGAGAATTATTCGACGCACGAATTGGAGTTAGCAGCTGTGGTATTTGCATTGAAGACTTGAAGACATTACTTGTATGGAGAGACTTATGACATCTTTACCTATCACAAAAACCTCAAGTATATCTTACCCAGAAAGAATTAAACATAAGGTGAAGACATTGGTTGGAACTTCTCAAGATCGTGACACTAATGTTCAACATCATCTGGGAAGAGCTAATATAGTAGAAGATGCACTCAGCAGAAATTATTCTGGAATTTTGGCTCGTCTCGAAAATTTTAACTTAGAACTTATGGGAGTTGTGTTGTGGAAAACATGAAGGTTGAATCTGATATTATACTACATATTGAAGAAGCTCAGGAGCAAGTTGGTAGAGATCTTTCGGCAGAAGATTATCCGGTTACATGACACACCTGCAGAGATCGCGTCAGAGATTCACGTTTTTACTTCACGTTCCTAGGAAGAGCTATAGAAGGCTTGAGGAACCAGACTCGAGTTTAGTATTGCTTTTCACTCTCAGACGGATGGACAGACAGAACAGACTATTTGGACTTAGAGGATGTGTTGAGATCATGTACTTTGAATGGACGGATATTGGGGCGAACATTTATGTCTAGTTGAGTTGCTTACAATAATTGATGGCATATTGATGACTAGTGATTCCTTTCAAATCCTTGTAAGAGCGGAAGTGTAGAACACCTCTTGGTTAGAATATGGTCGGAGAACTGCTTATTGAAGGTCTAGAGTGGATTAAGTGACTAAAAGAATAGTGATCATTGTGGAGAAGAAGTTTGAAATTTCAGACCAGAGATTGTGTGTTTCTTATGTACAAAAGTGTTAGACGTTCTTTTATATATCCGCGATTGTTGGAAATTATTTCGATTCTTATTTGTACGGTTATTCTACCCATCTCATCATGCATTCTGATACGTTTTGATAATCCGATATGTGCTTCATTGATTGTTGGGAATTATCACAAGACAAGAGAAGACTTAATGGAAGAACAGAATTAAGTCTGGTGGACTACGTTATTAAGTCTGTTAGTGTTATTAGTTAAGTCTTGTAATAGTTAAGTCTGGTTGTTTATTATTAAGTCTGGTAGAGTAAGTTAAGTCTGTTTGACTTTAGTTGTTAAGTCTGGTCATGAAAGTTAGGAAAGTTTGTTAGATATAAGTTAGGAAAGGATACGTAATTATCTTTAGAGAAGATACGTATATCCTTCAGCAAGTTTTGTATCTAGGGTTTCCTTAGTGTATAAAAGGAACCTTAGTCATTAGTTTAGAGATAACGACAAAGATTGTAATCACTTAGATTAAACGAATCAATATACAAAGTTAGTTATTGTGTTCTTCATTGTTTGTTGTTAAGATTCCGCATTAACAATAAGCAAGGTGTTAGAGTTTCTTACTTAGATCGATTTGGTTTATACAAGTCGTCTAACAAGTAACAAGGCTACTTGGATCCATAACTCGTGTGGACCAACATTGATTGTTAGTACGTTTCTTTAGTTCGTTCAGAATCTTAGATTAAGTCGGTGAAGTTTCTTACCGTTTGACATTACCTCCATATTTGTCTCATATTCGTATGTGTTCCATGTATCTCTTTTGAGAAGTTACGACTATCACCCGTTATATGTTGATTCGTATCCGTTGGATTAGATTTGTTATGATCTGTTTTGTTGGTGAGCCTGAAGCTATTTTGAACCGTCAGGATCGAGTCATGAGAAACAAAACTATTCCGTTTGTTAAAATTTTTTGGAAGAATCTTTTCGAGCACGAAACTACTTGGGAGACTGAAGAGTTTATGCGTACTAGTTATCCACATTTCTTTTCGTGACTTTGTACGTTTCCGTTTGATCTTTCTACTTCAATTTCGAGGACGAAATTTTATTTTTAGAGGGGAAGAGTTGTAAAACCCTAAATTCTTGGACCATAAATTTTTGCATCAATTTGAATTTTAACCTATGTTTGAAATATTAATAATATGACATTATGAACTATACCTTATAATTAATATGCACATTATAATTTAATCCTAAAATTAAATAAATTAAATCCTAAAATAACTTAAACTATAATCCTATTCTAAGTCCTATGATGATAACCGAGTTTCCAGCCCTCCCTTTTACCTTGTGTCGTTTGTTTCTAAAGGATAAGAAGGACTACAAAATCTTTCCAGAACATAAAAGATTACATGTTTTCCTTAGCCCTATCACAATACACGGTTTACCTTATGTAGGTCGAGTATATCTCAAACACACACCCACATATGAAAGCTAAAACACGTACAACTACTTAATCTAATAAGCTACAATAAGAGATAAGTAAATAAGCAATAAGAGAAGAAGAGAATAAGAGATAAGAAGAAGAGATTTGGAAGGGGATTCAATTCATACGATTAATGGACAAAGCTTTCGCACCATACATGAATAACCAACCACAAATGAGATTCCCCAAGCCTTCTATTTATAGGCACATGATTAGGGCATCATTACAAGATAGTTTCTAGAAGGAAAAAGATAAGAAGGCCAGCCCATGGACATCTAATGGACCGGACCTTGAATACTAATGTAATGTCCTTAATGTGCAACATTTTAACTAAATGAACAAGACTTGCAATATTAACAAAACGTGTTCCTAACAATCTCCCCCTAAGTCTTGATCATCAATGTTGCTCGACGTCTTCTTTGATTCTTTTGCTTCCGACGTCTTTATGATGCGTGGTTTTGTAACCTTACAACAGGTTTTACCTCTCGAGGGATCTCAAGAGGCTTACAACCCCACCAGGCAGTGTACCTGACCGATGTAGTATAGTGTAGTGGTAAGTACGGGGGATTGATCGTTCTCCACAGGGAATAGTGTTCGTTAGGTATGAAAAGCTACTCTAATAGGTCTAAGGGTTGAGGAAGATTCTTTTTTATGTTTTTATATTTTTTATGAAAGCAAGTAAAATCTCGGGTTTTGAAGGAGTGGGCGGAATTAGTTGCTAGTCAACTAACCCAAATTACTACGAATGCAAATAAAATAAAATAACAAAAATGAAAATGTGGTGAGAAACTTATGTGTAGAGAAATGTGTTTACTTAGATTTCCTTACTCCCTAACTATCTTTTACCGGTTGATTAGTGTGTATTAGTCGCGTGGATGACGGGTGTATTCCTTAATACCATTCGTGGGGTGGCGTACTTACTTCCCCAACTCTACAAGCTCCTACTTCACTCCTATGTCGAGCCGGCTAGGAAGCTCCTAACATGGGATCACTAGAATTCGCTTGTGCATTAAATACAACCATAAAAACCTTTAGTACGCATTTGGTTCATGTTTCTTAAGACGTTCAAGCAAGTTACCGAATAGGAAGTTAGCCAGTTTTCTTAAGCCTAACATAGATAAACAATCATCCAATACAACTAACAACACACTAATAACCAATAATCAATAGCTAGGTTTCATTAGATCTAAGCAAACACAAGATAAATTTAGCCTAACATGTTAATCAAAAGACAAGAATAAGATAAAATCAAACAACACATAGACATATTGAATGATTAATTGATAACTTATCTTCAATGTAGCATGGAAGATCTCAAGGCAAAAAGCCTTGAAAAAGAAGCTAAATTCGTCCTAGGGTTTTCTCCCAAAATTCCACACACTAAGCTCTCTCTAATGACAAAAAATTAGAAAACTATATATAGATTTTTGGATCTGACGGCGTCACCTTATGGAGTGTGACGCCGTCACCTCGCCGCTTCTAGGGTTCCCGGATGACCTTCTTGACGCCGTCCCTCTTTAGCTCTTCAAAAATCCGTTCTGGCTTATCAAGGCTTGACGTCGTCGAACCTTGAACGTGACGCCGTCCCCTTATGATTTAAGCCGTGACGCCCTTGATCAAGTTAAAGCGTGACGCCGTCATAATTCACATGCTATTTTCACTGGCCTATCATGAGTAAATTTCACGTCCACTTTTTCTTGCCAAAGCATGACGCCGTCCAGAGTTAATTGTGACGCCGTCAAAGGTAACTTTCCGCCGATTTTTGAGACTTTGTCGTTTTCTTCACTTTTATGCTCCAAAAACGTCCAAAATGCCTCCTTTTCCAGATTTCTCCTCAAAAGTACCTAAAATGACAAAAGGAACGATTTAGGGCAATATTTGATCAAATAAATACGATTTAGGGCTTAAATGACCCCTTAAAAGCGGTACACTTTTCGCTTCATCAAATACCCTTACACTTGAGATTTGCTTGTCCTCAAGCAAATGCGCTTTTATTCTAATCAAAATACAAGTTAGGGGTCATTTAATGCAAACATAAAAGTAATTACAACAAATAATCGTTCCACTTCAATCATAATAAGCACGGAGATTATAAACTAGCACCTCACAAGTAGTGTTTAGATACTTACATCTCTCAAGTGTCATCAAAATAAATCTCATAAATGAAAACGGATAATATCTCTCACTACCTGTCATAGCAAATAGATTACCATAGGCTTGGGAAAGGATCGAAAACCTCCTCCACTAGGCGTAAGCACCAAAGATAAACTATCAAAGAGGGCTTTTAAATGGGTTATAACGTTAGGTGTAGGGAAAAGGAAAACACGGTTTTGTTGGATAAAGGATGTTTTACTGGTGGCTAGTTAAAGATCTTGATCAATTACATGTACTATACAATGTTGCTAAGCCAAGACTAGACTCGATCTTAAGCTAGAAACAAAATAACAAAATAACAAAAACATAAAAATAAACATAAAATGAAACGGGATGGTAGTCCGTATGTTTTATTTTATTTATTTATTATTATTTTTTTTCTTGATTTTTTCGTTTTTTTTTTTTTTTTTTTTTTTTTTTTTTTTTTTGCATACACTTTTGCCCTACCATCCAAAATAATACATCATAGGGGCATTGCATTCCCCTTACACTTGATCTTTTACATAACTTTACAATTAACTAATCTAATGACTCGAATTAAGATAATCGAAAAACTTGGAGTACTTTTAAAACATTTAGCACATATGGGGGTAATAAATGATGTTCTTCCCCATTACTCCATTACACTAGTACTTTACCCATGAGTCCCAATCGTCCCAAAACAATATGTACAAGGATATGACTCGACTTAGCAACCATGTAATCAACTAGATAATTAACTTGGGTTTAAACAAATGTTGTAACAATAATGCACTAAAAATGAGTGCATACAAGGTAGGCTAAGGCGATTTGGGTGTACATTTTAGTGGGGTGTAACAAATTCTTCCTTTAAGTAAAATGCTTAAAGGTCGAAACGAAAAGATAGGCTCTGAGGGGTGTACTAGGGGTATCGTGTACTAAAAATGAGTACAACGCAAAGGGTGTGGGAGAATTACTTGACCAATGTAGCCAATGTAATTTATAACAAAAACACAGGTGTAAAACAATGGGTTAATCCTAATGCCTTATCATGTAGTAAATCTAACTACACGAATGTAGTCTCACTAGTGGCCTTGGAATGGTCCTAACGCAAGTTCTAGAATCTAAGTGCTACCGGTACACACATCATAGCATAAATGCTTTTCCTACCAATTCTAGGGGTGAACCTCACATATTTGGGGGTGGAAAATTTTTTTAGTGGTACGGTTTTTGTGCTAGTCATATAACTCCTATCCGTGAGACGCTCATTAAGATCAAAGTTTCACTCCTAAGTGTTGTAAAAAAATTTTAAATTTGGCACTAAAATTACCTTAACAAGTATTTCTCTCAGTTTTATTACACATCTACTATTAAACAAACAAAAATCAAGCGCAATTGTATTTTCTAAAATCGTACTTTTACCCTCCCCTTACACTTAAGATGAACATTGTCCCCAATGTTCAAATAACAAGATGTAAAAGAAAAAAGTAAGAGAATGAAATCAAATACTCCCCTGATTCGCTTAGTGGATAATGAAATTACACGGTTAGATCTTCTTCCAAGGTAATGTTGAAGTTCCATGACTAATGCATCGCCATAAGCTTGATTCCATAAACATCTCCTTGTCCAAAATAACCTGTTAAACCTGAGAAAACAAACACGAAAACCTGCATAACATCGGCGGAAAAAATCTATATATAAGGATATAATGCTTGTGGAATGATAATTTTGCAGATTCCTGGAGATTATAAGTTGGAGATTTAATAAAAACTTTTTATGAAAACAAAACTTTCAAAAATTTCTGGAAATTAAATCTGACGCCGTCAGGTTATAAACCCTGACGCCGTCAGAAATGACCTGACAAAAATTTTCATTTTAAGTTTCCAGAAAATTTCTGGAAAAACCTTTACCTTACTTCCTGGAAATCCTGCAAAACATCATTATGACTCGATACAAGCATTTGACTCAAACAAATACTAATATGTATGCTAATTTATTATTATTATGATTCATGTTCATTTGTGTTCTAATAAACCGATTTAGATTTCCCTTACACTTAACTTTTGCAAAATACCTTTATAAGTAGTTAAGACGAAGTTAAAAACAAAATAAAGCATTTTCACAAATTACTTTTGAACATGAATCAATACTAATAAAAATTAAACACACATACGGAAACAAATAAAATCAAACAAACAAATAAATAAACACACAAAGCAAATAAAACAAATAAAGCTTGGGTTGCCTCCCAAGAAGCGCTTTTCTTTATTAACGAGTCTTGTAGCTAGACTCAAAGTCACTCTACCCTATATAAGTGAGCTCGTCATCGAGGACGTCTTTAGGGTTAAGCTTGGATTGAAGTTTCCTATTGGTCCGCTTAGTACGATATATCTTTTCAAACTTCTCTCCATCCGGGTCATACAATGTCATCTTAATATGCCATGACCCATCTCCATCTTTGGGTGGTTTATCCCAATTCCACTTATGATCATCTTCCTCACAAATCCACTTATTCATTCCTAGGTTAATTGGCAAAACTCCTAGGAAATCAATCATCTTTCTAAAAACTAGAGAATCTTCAAATGGATCCAATTCGGTGTCCCTAGCCAAGAGTTGCTCTACCGAATGCGTTCGGTTAACAAAGTCCTCTTCTAGGTAAAATGGGCGTTGGGGTCCTATGAGGTCTCTATCAATCCAAGGTCCATATCTAGATGGTCTCCTATTTGATTCTAGCCAATGTGGTGTTGGTTCCTCACTAGTATCATAGGCATGTTTCTTAACATCATAGATTGACCAAGTATCTCCTTCTCCTACCGCTATCTTGGATTCCTTACAATCAATCATAGCACTAGCGGTCGCCAAAAATCCTCTACCTATCAACAAGGGGCATGTAGGGTCGCTAACCATATCAAGGACGTGGAAATCGGCTAAAATGGTTAGTTTTCCAATGTGCACTAACACGTCCTTAACTACTCCAACCGGGTAAGCAACACTTCCATCCGCTAAGCCTATTATCACCTCGGTTTCTTCAAGTTTTCCAAGTTTTAGAGAGGTGTAGAGAGGTAACGGAAGTAGGTTAAGGCTTGACCCAAGATCGGCTAATGTGTCATAAGCCTCCGAATTACCGATCTTGCAAGGTAGAACAAATAAGCCCGGATCATCTAACTTCTTAGGTAGCTTGTTTTGAACAAAGGCGGTCCCTTTTTCGCCTAACTTGAGCTTCTTCTCATCCAACTCATCAACAACCGGACTTTCAAGGTGGAGCTCCTTGAATTCTTCGTCAAGGTTTTGAGTGGGAGGTGTTTCAACTATGTTGTTGACCAATTTGGATGTCATGACTTCTTGGTCATTTGGAACGACTTGGGTTTGTTTGAAACACGTGCTCATGGAATTGACCGAATAATATTGTGGACAAGAACTAGGGGACGAAACCGATGAAATAGCGTTGACGTTTAGTTTCGGGTTCTTGACCGTGTTGCTAGGGAGTGCTCCCATTTCTCGGTCATTGAGGGCTTTCAACAAGGTGTCAATCTTATCGGTCATCTCGCTTTGTTTTTGTTTGAAATCGGCTTCAAACTTGGCTAAACGAGCTTCTTGAGATGCCATAAATTGAGACATCAATCCTTCAAAGTTATCGGTACTACCATTGCCGGAAGGATTGTTGTTGAAAGTACGGTTCGAGTTGGAACCGCTTGATTGGAAACGATTAGGTGGGTTGGAAGAATTGGTTTGTTGTGCGTTTTGGTTTTGTTTCCACCTAAGGTTCGGGTGATTTTTCCATGAGGGGTTGTATGTATCACCGTAATGGTTTGGCTCGGGTTTGAAAGTGTACCACTTGTCTCCCGCTCCGTCGGTACGCGAGGATGCGTAGTCCACAAAAGCTTGTTCGGGGAGTTCCATGCAATCACGAGTGTCGTGGGGACCACTACATAATTCACATGAAGAAGTGATTTTGTTCACTTGGCTTGAAGGTTTAGGAGCCTCGTAGGATTTCATGAGAAACTTGACTTGGTCTTCAAGTTCTATGATCCTACGGTCAGAAGTGCTTGAATTGTTCGAAGGCAAAGATATTGCCTTGACCGTTTTATTCAAATCACGGGGATCACTCCAACTTTCGTTGTCATAAAGAGCAAGATCCTCTAGGAGAGCCCATGATTGTTCCACACTTAGATCACGTAGCTTGCCACCGGCCGATTGGTCAATGGTTTGCCTCGTGGAGAGATTGATATGGTCATAGAAGATTTGGACTTGGAGCCAAAGTTCTATGCCATGGTGAGGGACTTTTTGGAGTAAGTCCTTGAATCGAGTCCATGCCTCGTAGAGAGTTTCGCCTTGACGTTGTTGGAACATCAAGATATCATTCCTTAGCTTGGTAGTTCTTCCCGGTGGGAAAAACTGAGCAAGGAAACGAGTGGTGAGATCATCCCAAGAGGTGATGGATCCTGCGGGTTGACGTTCTAGCCATTGACTAGCTTGGTCCCGCAAAGAGAATTGGAAGAGACGCAATCGGGTCGTCTCTCGAGTGGCAACATCAAGGTCTATAGAATCAATGATTTTAAGAAAGTCCTTGAGATGTTGATTAGGATCTTCAGAACGAAGTCCATGGAATGCGCATCCGCTTTGCACCAACCGGATGGTGTCGGATCGCAAGGGTGTGATATTGGCTCCTTGAGTGAGCTCAATGGTGTTTCGATAGCCATGGTGGCTAGGACGGGAATACTCTCCTAAAGTACGGGCTCTAGGAGGTGGTGGTGGTTGTTGTGGTGGTGGGTTGTGGGGGTTAAGGATATTACCATCTTCCATGATGTCGGATGGTATGGTTACGAACAAAGACACGAAGAAAATAGATAGACTAAAGAAAATCTAGAAAAAGAAAATAAAAATCTTACTAGAAAGGAATCTAGTGAGTAGACCTAATAGAAATAACAATTCAACCTAAACAATAACTATTCCCCGGCAACGGCGCCAAAAACTTGATGCGTGGTTTTGTAACCTTACAACAGGTTTTACCTCTCGAGGGATCTCAAGAGGCTTACAACCCCACCAGGCAGTGTACCTGACCGATGTAGTATAGTGTAGTGGTAAGTACGGGGGATTGATCGTTCTCCACAGGGAATAGTGTTCGTTAGGTATGAAAAGCTACTCTAATAGGTCTAAGGGTTGAGGAAGATTCTTTTTTATGTTTTTATATTTTTTATGAAAGCAAGTAAAATCTCGGGTTTTGAAGGAGTGGGCGGAATTAGTTGCTAGTCAACTAACCCAAATTACTACGAATGCAAATAAAATGAAATAACAAAAATGAAAATGTGGTGAGAAACTTATGTGTAGAGAAATGTGTTTACTTAGATTTCCTTACTCCCTAACTATCTTTTACCGGTTGATTAGTGTGTATTAGTCGCGTGGATGACGGGTGTATTCCTTAATACCATTCGTGGGGTGGCTTACTTACTTCCCCAACTCTACAAGCTCCTACTTCACTCCTATGTCGAGCCGGCTAGGAAGCTCCTAACATGGGATCACTAGAATTCGCTTGTGCATTAAATACAACCATAAAAACCTTTAGTACGCATTTGGTTCATGTTTCTTAAGACGTTCAAGCAAGTTACCGAATAGGAAGTTAGCCAGTTTTCTTAAGCCTAACATAGATAAACAATCATCCAATACAACTAACAACACACTAATAACCAATAATCAATAGCTAGGTTTCATTAGATCTAAGCAAACACAAGATAAATTTAGCCTAACATGTTAATCAAAAGACAAGAATAAGATAAAATCAAACAACACATAGACATATTGAATGATTAATTGATAACTTATCTTCAATGTAGCATGGAAGATCTCAAGGCAAAAAGCCTTGAAAAAGAAGCTAAATTCGTCCTAGGGTTTTCTCCCAAAATTTCACACACTAAGCTCTCTCTAATGACAAAAAATTAGAAAACTATATATAGATTTTTGGATCTGACGGCGTCACCTTATGGAGTGTGACGCCGTCACCTCGCCGCTTCTAGGGTTCCCGGATGACCTTCTTGACGCCGTCCCTCTTTAGCTCTTCAAAAATCCGTTCTGGCTTATCAAGGCTTGACGCCGTCGAACCTTGAACGTGACGCCGTCCCCTTATGATTTAAGCCGTGACGCCCTTGATCAAGTTAAAGCGTGACGCCGTCATAATTCACATGCTATTTTCACTGGCCTATCATGAGTAAATTTCACGTCCACTTTTTCTTGCCAAAGCATGACGCCGTCCAGAGTTAATTGTGACGCCGTCAAAGGTAACTTTCAGCCGATTTTTGAGACTTTGTCGTTTTCTTCACTTTTATGCTCCAAAAACGTCCAAAATGCCTCCTTTTCCAGATTTCTCCTCAAAAGTACCTAAAATGACAAAAGGAACGATTTAGGTCAATATTTGATCAAATAAATACGATTTAGGGCTTAAATGACCCCTTAAAAGCGGTACACTTTTCGCTTCATCAGACGTCTTTATAATCTTTGTATCTTTGTTCTTGTTTTAGGATGATATGATGTTGTCTCGATATGCCAATCTCCAACGTCTTCTCGTCTTCTCCATCATGCTCATATATGTCTTTGACTTGTTTTCTGCAACATGTTCTCACTTTTCAATCTTTAACTTGAGAAAGGTTGAGGTGCTTGAACTTTTGACTTTACTATATCATATGTTGAACTTTTGTTGTTACTGAGTCTTTGAGAGAACATTTCTTCAAAATATGAACATGATGGAGTCTTGATGGTCGAACTCCAGCTCCTCAGCAGCATCAGCAGCAGCAGCAGCACGAATCAACCGGTACTTACAGGCTCAGACTTGAGATCGTCAACAACATAGTGTGAAGACTTTCTCAAATCCTAACCCAGGCCGTTCTGAACCGGATTCCCCCGAAAGGGATAACACGGATACACCGAAGTGCACCCACGATTCAGTGAGTCGCTGGAGATCACCCCACGACTGTAGACCGTTTGGAGCAAACACTAAGCGTAACCCACAAGGAGTTACCGAAGTGACCTGCTGTCAGAGTTGTTTGATGTTGCTCTGGCAGGATTTCCATTCAATCATTGATAATCACAAATGTGACTTCTCTCATGAATGTTCTTGGCAGATTGCTAAGATCTGCGAAGGACACTTTCCTAAGTTACAACTGATGCCCATGATGTAGAACACCAGAGTAATTCTAAGTGTACCTAAGAGATCTTTGATGAATCTCATGGCTCTAGACTCAATTAGTGCACATTTGTTTGGTCGTCGGAGGCATGGAGCAGATTGCCTCCTTTTCAATATCAACACTCTCGTAATGAGAGGTCGATAGATTATGAAGGGTTCTCCGTGTGAATGAAACAAATGTATTTTGAGAGATACTTGAGTGGCTTAGAAGGTTTAGTGCAGTGCGTCACTGGGTCCATGACGTCTTTAGTCTTCAATAACGGTGATGCTCATCAACCAGTAGATTATGAGTTGAACCCGGTGTCTGCCCTATGGTTGAACAAATGGACGGCTATTTCTTTTCACCCTTTTCTTTGCTTTTCTTTTTAATTCTTCAACCCCTTCTTTCTCCTTTCATTCATTTTCTCCTTTTTAATATCATACCTAGGACTTTCTAGTTCTAAACTATTGGTATTGTCCTTGGGTAGATCCCTCCGGCTCTGGCGGATCATAGGACGGTTTTCCCTAACCTTAGTCACCTTATTACTCCATGACTATCCTAATGATGCCATAAAACCAAACCATTGAAAATCTCTCAAAGTGTCGATAATAGTAAAGACATTTTGTTGACACCTTGAGAGTTTGATGATTTTCAGAAATACTCCCCCTTAACATGTGCGCATAAGTAATAAATTTAAAATTTGCACATGCCAGAAAGAGTTGGCACTTTTGAATTGATTGACTTTCAATGAACCTGATCATCGCGAGACACGCTTACATCACCAGTTAAACTTGTTTGAAATTATTACCCGTCCAGATCAGATTCAAAGATTATCGCTCGAAATCGGTACATTCTACTCAGACACGTCCTTTGCGAGACACGCTTACATCACCAGATAAACTGGCTTGAAATTATTACCCGTCCGGGACATGTCCTTTCGACTACTGACTTTTCCTATCGTCAATTCGAGGGTCAATTCTGAGTTTGAGCACAAGAGATTCCAGCAAATGAGATGTCATATTTTAATTATCTTTTTGCTCTCCCCCTCAAAAATAGCATACTCATGATGTTTTTGAAAAACTTTATGATTAAAATATGCTGTTTTTGACTTTTAGGGAAGAATTTCAAGAACATTTGTATTTATGAACAAAGATTATTTTTCAAATACTCCCCCTTGACAAGGGAATATTTGTCCTTATGAGCAGAATGTTTGAAAAACTTTTAGAAAACATTCTGGTTTTAATTCTGCTCATAAGTAAGAAGCTTTCGCTCCTTTTTCAGGATTGAGGCACTGAAGCGTACCTCAGGGTCCTTTCTTTGGGGTCCGGGTTGTACACTGTTATGTGTGCACAAGCCATAATGTCACTGGCCAATGGTAAGAATAATGGAAAAGAATTATGAACAATGAATTCAAATGCTCACATCAACCTCCTTTGTTAAACTTTGTGAATTCTGGGTCCGTCCTTTGATATAGCCTGATAGGAAAGGGAGGACGACCGCCCACATAACTCTCAAGTCTCCGAATCTGATCCCTCCGGTACAACCTTCTTTCAATCTTCAAGATGAACTGCATTACTTGTTTGAGCTCATTATGTGTCCACCTTGTTGACTTCTTCAACTCATGATCTCGAACTCGAAGAACTAACCCATCTCTAACGTTCTTCAGCGTATCGTCACAGAATTTATGAATCTCGTGGAATGACATGAAATGGTTTGTATGTGTGGCACTTCTGTAGACGAACCCGAAGACTGGGTATTTCTTCATGGTATATTGAGCATCGCGGTTGTTTTCCAAGAACATTATGGGCTCAACGAGATTCAACTTCTGCTGATAACTTTCCACTCCTAACTGAAGATCTTCTACTCGTTCTTTGATAATCGTTCTTCGGATGAAATGGCAGATGGCTGCACTAAAAGCATACTGAAGATCGGTAGAGAGATGTTGCAGTTTTCCTTGTATCTTGATGAGGTATAAGTCTTCAATATCATTGAGACTCAAGTCAGGAAAATCTGCTTCTGAGAATGAGTAGATCTGGTTGTCATGTCGTCTGACGGTGATCGCAGATAGGAATGTGTAATCATACTTCTTCGATCCTGAAACACTAATCACTGCCGTGATCCTGAGGTAACTGTAGACTTGTTCTCGAGACTTTTGGCTGAGTTTATACTTGTACCAAGTCTTCCTTTTATCATACCAGTGATGGATTCCTAATTCAGCATCACGATCATAGATCACTTGCTGTTTGAGGAAGATCTTCTGGTGAATTGCAGCTTCCTCAATGGCAGGATGTTGGTAACTTGCTGCAGGAGTGAAGGTAATTGAAGTTGCATACTTCGTTTTGCTTGATGCTCCATGCACGAGTAGTTCAAGATCTTTGTTGAAAAAGAACTGGAAGGGGATTTCTGAAGTTCCATGTGGTTTTCTGATCACGGGTAGTGGCTTAGTCCAGTCTGTGATGTATGAACGGTTTTTGTTGTCACGGCCACCCACCCTGAGTATGTCTGGATTCGTCCAGTCAAACTCACTTGACATTGCACGAGCAATGTTTTCAAGGTGATATTCCAGCTCAGCCGCATTTGCAGATTTGTCTTTAAGAAGATTGAAGGCATCATTCTTGATCCTACGAAGTTCTCTCTTTGTCATTTTCTTCACATTTAGAGTATGTTTGATTTTGTGTGTAAATGCAAACGTACTGTCTTCAACTTTAGAAGCTTCGTCGTCTTGGATCTGAGCACTTGCAAGTTGATCAAACCATTCATTTTCGTTCACATCTTCATCATCATCAAGCCATGTGACAACAGTTGGTTTCTTGCTGCTAGATGGCTTTGATTTGAAAGGTTTAGACTTTGGTGGAGATGGTGGTGGTGATTGTGGTTGATCTTCTTGTGTTTGAAATTCCATGTTTTCTTCATGAATATGCTCAGAATGATGTTCAGTTGCTGTAGGACCAGATTCTGGATTTGGTTGAGGTGGAGATGAAGTTGTGGTTCCTGTAGGCTCAGCAATGTGAATTCCAGATCCGCTACCATTCTTTTGTTTCTTAGTAGTAGGGTCTGGATCTTGTTCATCATCATTATCATCACGTTTCCTCTTGCCCTTCTCTGCTGAAGCTTTGCAAGATTCCATATTTTCTCGAATAGCATTCAAGATGGACAGTTCAGTGTAATTGAGAGAAGATTTTGCAAGCAACTTGGTGTGGAGAGCGTCTTGAAGATCTTCAACAGAATATTCCAGAAGATGTTGTTGCTGAATTTTCAAGATTTTGATCTTTTCTTCAAATGTAGTATCAACATAATCTTCAATGATTTTCTGAAGATCAGGAATGTACTTCTTGACATAATGCTTTGTATTTGCTTTCATTTTAGCATCAATATCATATTCTAGAAACTCATCCATCTTTAGTTTGGTTTGCTGCATTTCTTCCACTTGTTGAGACGAGTTCTTGACTAAGTTTTCCATCTCAGCCATTTTTACACTTGTTTGTTTGTCTTTCTTGACTTGTGCACGCTTCACTGCTTCCTTAAGTTTTCTTACAGCAGGAGATACGACTTCCACTTTTGTAACCTGGGCAATTCTTTTCACATGCTTACCTTTCAAGGCCTGTTTGATACGATTAGAAACTGTTGCTTTTTCTTTTGGTGATGGTGATTTCTTCGGTGATGGAGTAAATGAGGGAATTGGTTCATCAGATTTAGTTGTTGAGTCCTTAGGAGATGAAGGTGGAGGTGTAGGATTCTCGGGAGGTGACCCCGGAGGTGTTTTAGGTGATGAAACAGATAAGGGTTGAACTGGTGGTGATTCCTGTTGAGGGTTGCTGACAACCATAGCAAGTTCAGTTTGTTGACATAAATAATGCCTAAAAACATTATTAATTCTTACTCATACCTCTATGTTTTGATCATCACAAAATGTAAACTCATTAAACATAAACTTATTAAATAAACAAGTATTTAGTTGTAAATATTCACTTCTACAACTTAAATCACTTAAGGTATGAATAAACTAATGCTTAATGCATTATATGATCAAAGGAACATTTTCTTAATCTCTAGATTTTTTATAAAATGTCAAAAACATTTTATATATTTTTGAAAAACATTTTTGGTATTAAATAAATATGTTTAATCTTTTATAAAAATATGAATTCAAATTTTCAACCAAAAATGGCAAAATTGCACCAGAAAAACCTTCCCCACAAAAGGACAAATCTGGGCAACGTTCAAAAAAATTTACAAGGAGGCCCCCTTCATTTTAAGGGGGCCGCCTAGTAAAATTAAGGGGACCGCCCCCCCCCCCTATTTAAGGGGGCCGGCCACGCTCCAGTAGGCTCCAGCTGTCCAGATTTTTCCCTATAAATACAAGCCCTCTCCTGGATTTTTTCTTACCTTTTGCACCTCAAACTTTTGGTCTAAGTTGTCTCAAATCTTTGTATATACTTTCAAAAATCCTTTGATCATATATTCATAAGCATTGGTTTCTAAGTGATCCAAGCTTGCTCCATTCAAGTGCAAAAGAAGAATACTCCTTCAACTACTAAAGAAGAAGTATTGCAACTTAGCTACCTAAGTTGTTTGTGTCATCATTCATTTGTATATTATTTGTATATTTGTTAGATAGTTGTGTGTATAATTATTTGGGATAGGTTAGTGTGTAAGTAGTGAAGTTGTGTAGTTAAGGTGTGTAAGTATTGAAGGTGTGAAGAAGTAGAAGTGTACATAGGTTGTGTTAGGTTGTGAAGAAGGTGTGAAGCCGTAGTATATAAGTTGTGAAGAAGTTGTGAATAAGTCGTGAAGTAGTCGTGAAGAAGAAGTCGTGAAGTAGTCGTGAAGAAGAAGTCGTGAAGAAGAAGTTGTGAAGAAGGTGTGATTAAGTTGTGTACAAGTTGTGAGATTGGTTCTAGCTACGATTAGAACCCGACATCTAGCTTTGTGTCGTTAAGCCGGTGTAAGCTAAAGTTGTGTAAGGTTTTCTCCGCCATAAGGGAGCTTGTTGACATAGTGAAGAAAACTCTCGAGTTAGGTGCTCGGGGAGTGGAGTAGGGCAAGGAAGGTGTCCTTGTAGCCGAACCACTATAAGTCTCTTGTATCTCGGTTAGATCTTTCAATCTCTATCTTTCATTTGATTTACTTTACTTTACTTGCATTACTTACTTATATTTATCTATACTTGTTCATATTGTTTAAGAATTGAAGTCACATAATATCGAATCGAAGTTTTTAAAAAGTAAAAAAAAAGTTTTCAAAATAAAATTTAAAAAGACATAAAACTATTCAACCCCCCTTCTAGTTTTCCACAATTGGTATCAAGAGCCACATTAAACAAGATTTTTAAAATAAACTGTATTTTAGAACTTGAAACGATCTATGGAATCTGGAAAATATTTAGAAGGGCAATCTATGCGAAGACCACTACTATTTGAAAGTGATGGATTTTTATATTGGAAAAATCGATTCGAAACTTATGTGAAATCAAAAGATCTAGATCTTTGGCATGTTATTACTAACGGTGACTTTTTACCCACTCAATATAATCCTGAAACTAAAAAGTATGAAATTGTAATTTTTGAAAAACAAAATGATGATTTAAAAAGAAAACTTGCTAAAAATAATGAAGCTAAAATGGTTATTTATAATGCGTTACCACGTAAAGAATACGAAAGAATCTTTATGTGTGAAACCGCAAAAGAAATTTGGAACTCTTTATTAATAACTCACCAAGGTAATAGTCAAGTCAAAGATAATAAAATAGATCTTCTTGTTCAACAATATGAACAATTTACGATTCCGAAAGAGGAATCAATTGATAATGTTTTTGCTAGGTTTAACACAATCATCACAAGTTTAAAAGCACTTGATGAGAATTTTTCTACTAAGAATTTTGTTAGGAAATTTCTTAGGGCGCTTCATCCAAAATGGCGAGCTAAAGTTACGGCGATTGAAGAATCAAAGAACTTGTCAACTCTTCAACTTGATGAGTTGATCGCAATTTGAAGGTCTACGAAGCGATAATAAAGAGAGACTCCGAGATGGTCAAAGGAAAAAGAGAACAAAGCAAGTCTATTGCATTGAAAGGTAGGATGGAATCTAGTGACGAGGATAGCTCAACCTCCGAAAATGATGACGAAGAATATGCCCGGGCCGTAAGAGACTTCAAGAAGTTTTTCAAAAGACGAGGAAGATTCGTTAGACAACCACATGACGAAAGAAAGACATTCCAAAGAAACAAAGATGACAAAGGTAGCAAGAGCGAGAGGAAGTGTTTTAAGTGTGGTGATCCAAATCATCTCATTGGGAGATGTCCAATGATGTCAAAGGAGCAAAATCAAAAGGGGTTCGTTGGAGGAGCATGGAGTGATAGTGATGAAGATGAAAAAGAAACTACAAAGGAGGAGAAATGTCTTATGGCTAAGACATTGAATGAGGTACGTTCCAAAACCGAATACTTTAGTGATGAACATTTATCATTAGACGAAAAAGACTTAGATAGTGAATATACTAGATTATGCAAACTAGGTCAAAAAGTTATAGCTAAAAATAAGTCACTAAAACATACTAACAATCAATTAAAAAATGAAATACTCGAATTAAAAATTAGACTACAACATTTAGAAAAAGGAAAAGAAGTTTGTATAGAATGTAAAACATGTCTAGAGGTCAAAAATGAAAACGAAAAACTTAAAGATGAAATTTCCAAACTTGACAAATTTAAAAATAGTAGTAACTCACTTAAGAAAATAATAAGTGTTCAAGGTACTTTGGGAGATAAAACCGGCCTAGGAGTCAATTCAAACAATATTTCAACTAGCGAAAATAAAAATGTAAAGTTTGAATGTCAATCTAGTGAACAAAAATCATTAGAGTGAAAACCTAAGTATATACTTATGAAAAATAGAAAAATACCCATTACAAGTGATGAGGAAGTAAAAAGTTTTTATAAACCATCATTAAAAACCAAAACCGGATTTTCTAAACCAAAATTAAGATCTAAAACTCCACCACCAAATAGACCAAGTAGTCCTCACCCTCGGCATAAAACTCCTCAACCTAGAAGACCAATTAGTCCTCACCCTCGACCTAAAACCCCTCAACCTAGAAGACACATCCTTTATAATAACAATAGTCACCTAATGTGGAATTATTCAAGTCGTTTCAATCCTTGGGGAATACTTCCACCATATATGCATCCTAGTCAATTGCAAACCATGTTCGGTCCAAACAACTTTGGACCAATTAGACAATGGGGACCAAGTGGCTAAAGTGTCATCTCATCGAGAATTTCGTTGTCTCATCTACAATTGACTTCTACAAGTCAATATACACGCCTTGAAGATATTGAAGACAAAAAGGTACGCTTTCTTGTTAAGTTTGATGTTATAATATATGCTTAGATTAATTACTAGTTATTGCATGCCTATTTAGCTCATAATGCCTAGTCATATATATACACATAATAGATTATATGAATCTACTTATAACCTAGAATTACTTGTTCCCTTCCCTTTGGCCCTCTTTAGCAATAACTTTTAAAATGGAAATCTTCTATGTCCACTATTAGAAAACTCATGGTGATGAAGTGAAATGAGTTAAGTGGATTAATCATTAACATAGAAGTAGGATTAGAAAACTATGGATGAAACAAGCTCTCGGAGACTATGGCATCTAGTTAGATAAGTGTGCGACAACAAAGGAGCTATAGGTGTTAGGTTATACCCCATTCAACACTCTCGCATCAAACATATAGAATTTAGTCATTAATTCCTTATGACCATAGGATACGTAGAAAAGGGTAACATGTGACAATAGCCTTAACCAATTCGCTTGAGCATGAGATTTTTAACAATTTTTTTTATCTAGGATTAATGATATTTGTTGTCAAAAATCTAGTATTTTTAAAAGTATATATAAATTTCACATGTTGAAAAATGATGTTTTAGATGACTATCTCACTTTTCTATTAACACATTTTACTATCTCATCTTTCTTAACCTATGTACATAATTTTGTTTCAATCAAAGTCAAAGATTGGGAACTCTTTTTCTTACTCATTCTTCATAAATACATTTTGAAATAAAACCCAATCTATTTTACTCAAATAACTTTAACATCACACAAAAACCCACTTTCAAACATTGTTGAATAATGCTAAAAACATTGTTTTTAAAATCATGCATGGTGATCTCATATTTGTCATCTATATTTATATACATGACATTTATAAGTGAACTAAGTCAAAACAAGCGAACAACGGTTTGTCTATTAAGATTTTGTTTGTAACAAATCTAGAAGTCCATGCTATCTTAAGTTCTCATTTATTGCACATAGGCACACATTAGGGTCCCTCAAATAGTTCATTAATTGGTATAGTTTATTGTTTCATTAGGATCCCTCACATAGGCACATATAATTAAGAAAATACTTGGAATAGTTTATTTTTTCCTAGTTCATATATATTACTTGCTTGATGAGTATGTTTACATGCTAGATGATATTACTTGCTTGATGATATTACATGCTAGATGATATTACTTGTTTGATGATATTAAATGCTAGATGATATTACTTGCTTGATGAGTATGTTTACATGCTAGATGAAATTGCTTGTTTGCTTAATCTCTTTAATCAACATGTTTTGCATAAATATGTAGCGCCTTTAGACTATTACCCTTGCCTTATGTGATTACTAGTTTCAATATTCTTGATTGATAGATATAATTTAATTACTTGCTTATTCGCTTAATCAATATGACTTGCATGCATAATACATACTTTATTGCCTCAAAGAGTGGGACTTGCCTGAAACCAAAAGCTCAAAACATAGCCCTCCTTACCCATTTCTACAGAAAAACTCATTTCTGGAACTCAGAAAGACACCAGATGGGCGACCCCCTTAATTGAAAAGGCGCCCCCCCCTTAATTATTAAGGGGACCGGCCATCTGCTAGACGGGTTCACAGAATTTTTTTTTTCTCTGCTTTTTAGCCCATTTCACCCTAAACTTCCCAAAATTCACAAACATATCTTATTCCAATCTATCCAACAAATTTTATCCATTCCTTAATCCAATCAACCCTACACTATAAACACTTCCATTCCTCATGACCTTCCATCATCTCATCATGCCATCTCCCATCAAACCAAAGCCAAAATCCTCAAGGTTAGCAAGGATGACTGAAAAGGCCAGTTGGAGAAGAAAACCAAACCCCCAAAACAAGTCCATCACAAACCTCATCATAATAACCAACCATCCACCTTTACTCCCGAAAATACACTTACATCTCATTCATGTGATTCATATGAAGAGCTTGATCAACCCGAAAACAAGAACCTCAATCTCATTCACAACACCTCACATCCTATTCAACCTACCAATGTTCCATCCAAAACACTCACCACTCATGAAATATCCTTTTCTCCCGTGCCTTCATCTTCATCCCATTAATGATTACCCAAACTCAAAAATGTCTCCATCACCAAAAGTATCACTACCACTTCCTACCAACTCACATGCTTCTTCTATGTTGCATATCCAAACATCCATCCCAAATAACAACCACACTCCTCCATTTACACCAACCCAAGACACCATGCTATCATCAAAATCCTCCATTTCCAAGCCCTCCTTCATCACAAAATAACCTCAACCTCCACCTTCGTTCCAAACTACACATATCAACCTTAAACCAACCTCATTGAAACCTTTCAAAACCCTCATCATAGTGGTCAAACATCCAACTTACACACCCCAATTTCATCCACTTCCACCAAATGACCAAATCCAAATCCATGACCTTTGTGATCTCCTTGCTATACACCTCGCACAACACAACAAGAGCCAACCTTGATCCTCAATCTTCACCCTACTCAAATTGCTTACCCCACTCTCTCAACTTGGATCAAGTTACAAACCACACCCACTGTTGTCCTTGAGTGAAGATATTTCTTGGATCGAATATCTACTCACTCGTCCTCATCCTATTCCTCTTCTAATCCAATATAACATCGCTATATCCACTCCATCCACTCCATTTCCCTCACCATCAAATAACTAAGTCCTATCCACATGCTTTCCGCCCCAAAATAAAATCCCTCACCCTTTTGTGTCTCAAGCAAGCCCAATCAATCTCTTTGGCAATATTAAGACTATTAGTATCTTTTACTTATGTTGTAATACTTATGTTTTAAGCATATTGTGTGATGTAATGATGATTCATGTGGTATACATGATCATCTTGAATGCATGAATAGATTATTTGCATACTCTAAATATTTTTGCTATGCATACATATGTCTTGCTATGTGTTCTTAATATTTGTTTGCCATGATTATTGTTTGTCGTGATTGTTGTCTTTATATTCCACATTTTGCTATGTATGCTTGTACTCCTAACATTTTTGCAGGCAAGATTTCCATAGCTCGTCTCCTTGGTGCCCTCAAACGAGGGGGAGCACACATCAAGGGGGAGTTCTCGTCCCGACAATTTTTGTATTTAAATCTTGTCGGCTTAACCTTTTTGATTCTACAAAAAGGGGGAGAAGTGAATGTAAACTCACTAAATACTTGTACAAAAATAAATTTTTGGTTTTAATGAGTTTAAGTTTTGTAATCATCAAAAAGGGGGAGATTGTTGACATAAATAATGCCTAAAAATATTATTAATTCTTACTCATACCTCTATGTTTTGATCATCACAAAATGTAAACTCATTAAACATAAACTTATTAAATAAACAAGTATTTAGTTTTAAATATTCACTTCTACAACTTAAATCACTTAAGGTATGAATGAACTAATGCTTAATGCATTATATGATCAAAGGAACATTTTCTTAATCTCTAGATTTTTTATAAAATGTCAAAAAAAAATTATATATTTTTGAAAAACATTTTTGGTATTAAATAAATATGTTTAATCTTTTATAAAAATATGAATTCAAATTTTCAACCAAAAATGGCAAAATTGCACCAGAAAAACCTTCCCCACAAAAGGACAAATCTGGGCAACGTTCAAAAAATTTACTAGGAGGCCCCCTTAATTTTAAGGGGGCCGCCTAGTAAAATTAAGGGGACCGCCCCCCCCCTATTTAAGGGGGCCGGCCACGCTCCAGTAGGCTCCAGCTGTCCAGATTTTTCCCTATAAATACAAGCCCTCTCCTTGATTTTTTCTTACCTTTTGCACCTCAAACTTTTTGGTCTAAGTTGTCTCAAATCTTTGTATATACTTTCAAAAATCCTTTGATCATATATTCATAAGCATTGGTTTCTAAGTGATCCAAGCTTGCTCCATTCAAGTGCAAAAGAAGAATACTCCTTCAACTACTAAAGAAGAAGTATTGCAACTTAGCTACCTAAGTTGTTTGTGTCATCATTCATTTGTATATTATTTGTATATTTGTTAGATAGTTGTGTGTATAATTATTTGGGATAGGTTAGTGTGTAAGTAGTGAAGTTGTGTAGTTAAGGTGTGTAAGTATTGAAGGTGTGAAGAAGTAGAAGTGTACATAGGTTGTGTTAGGTTGTGAAGAAGGTGTGAAGCCGTAGTATATAAGTTGTGAAGAAGTTGTGAATAAGTCGTGAAGTAGTCGTGAAGAAGAAGTCGTGAAGTATTCGTGAAGAAGAAGTCGTGAAGAAGAAGTTGTGAAGAAGGTGTGATTAAGTTGTGTACAAGTTGTGAGATTGGTTCTAGCTACGATTAGAACCCGACATCTAGCTTTGTGTCGTTAAGCCGGTGTAAGCTAAAGTTGTGTAAGGTTTTCTCCGCCATAAGGGAGCTTGTTGACATAGTGAAGAAAACTCTCGAGTTAGGTGCTCGGGGAGTGGAGTAGGGCAAGGAAGGTGTCCTTGTAGCCGAACCACTATAAATCTCTTGTGTCTCGGTTAGATCTTTCCATCTCTATCTTTCATTTGATTTACTTTACTTTACTTGCATTACTTACTTATATTTATCTATACTTGTTCATATTGTTTAAGAATTGAAGTCACATAATATCGAATCGAAGTTTTTAAAAAGTAAAAAAAAAGTTTTCAAAATAAAATTTAAAAAGACGTAAAACTATTCAACCCCCCTTCTAGTTTTCCACACAGTTGGAGGAACTGAAGGAGAACGGATGTAGCTATCGGCTTCCAAGTCAGCTTGAGCATCTTCCTTACGTTTCCTTTCTAATTCCTCTTGTCTTGCCATTGCTTCCTCAAGTTCCTTAGCAGCTTCAGTTGTCTTATTGCCAAGAATTTCCTTTTCATCTTCAGGATTCCAGTCTATATTGTCCTGATGGAGTTGTTCCCCCCCTTAATCATCATCAAACATGGAGTCTGAGATTTCCTTGTCAGTTAAGACTATATTGCTCTCCTGATCGATCTCTTTCTCACCCTGAGCTCGTGCTTCCAAGTCGGGTTGATTAACCGAACTTGGTTGTTGTGGAATGACAGATTCAGCCTTATTGGGGTGAATAACCGTATCAGGCTGAATCTTGGATGTAGCAAATCCAGATCCTCCGAGTTGATTAACCAGATTAGTGTGGATTGAAGCTGCTTCTTGACCGGTGCCTGATCCTCCTGCTCCTTGTTTCATTTCATACTCTCTTTGTTGCTCAACAGCCAATCTTGCCCTTCTTTCTTCATCCTCCTTAGTTGACCTTAAACTCATCTTTTGTGCATTTTCAAAGTTGATCTGATTTTGAAGTTCAGCTTCTTCAACAGTCTTAACAACAGGAGTCTCCTCTTCTGATTCAGATGATTCAGAGTCAGTATCTTCATCAATAATCCCAGATGGTTCAGATTTTGGTTGGGGTTTACTAGGTACAGTTCTCTTGAGTGATCTTGGATGTGGTTTCCTTGGAAGTGAGGTACTTGATGCACTGCCAGTCTTAGACCTGCTTCGAGAACGAGTCTTTGTAGATCCTGAACCTTCAACCAAGTTAGAAAGTCCCACTCGACGTTCATGGAATGCCTATTTTATCGGTCATTAGAAACTCTGGCAGTCTTGTCCCTTGTTTGTGCGTGCTCCCTTTGGGAAAGTAGACTTTGTGGAAAGTTCTATCCATCATGTATGGATGAACCTCTCGATCGGTAGGTCTTCGATCAATGTCCTTATGTAAGTCAAGCAGATAACTTATGAGAACTTTGGTGTATCGGACAAAAGGGATTTGTTTGAAGGCTTTCCGCATCTGAAATAGTATATCTTCCCAGATAAGAGCTGCAAAGTCAATCTTTTCCTGGTTCACGAACCCCCAGAAGACTTGAAGATGACTTAGTCTTGGGTGCTCAAATCCACTATCTCTACCAGATATTGAACGGGTTATTATGTAGAAGATAGTTCTCCAGGGCTGAGGTATGTATTTAGCATTGACTTTCGAGATCTTGGTCAATGGTGTTTCAGGTTGAACATCATAACCAATGTCTACAAGGAATTGCATGATTTCAGATTCTGAAGGTGTCGGGTAGAATTGGTTGGAAGTTTCAGGAGCATCTGGAAGGTCTAAGGCTTTGCGGAGATGATAAGGTGTGACTCTGATCCTTTTACGATCCAGTTGGATTGTGAAGTACTTGTCATCACTGCTCAGTGTGAACGTATCCCAGAATTGATGTATGTACAGTTCTGGAATGGTGTCAGAGCTGTCAAGAAGGTTTCTGCACTTGTGAGCTTTGAGAATCTCAACAACTATCTGGCAGCTTGGGTCAGAACACTTTATCTTATCAAGCTCTACTCGTGCATTGTTTTTCCCTATTTCCAAAGAATATCCATGTGGAAACACTTCTTCTTTTGTGAGTGGTGAAAGAGGTTGTTGTTGTGGAGCAGCCATTGATGTTATCTGAAGCAACAATCAAGTACAAATATGCAATATACATGATCGTTAGCATATGTTAAATCAAGATACAACACATGGCATCCATTTGCATTTATGATTGTTTGTTACATGCTTGATCAAAGAATTTATCAAGATATTACCAAATTCTATAAAATTTGATTTAATTTATTTCGATAAGTATAAAAGATATACCTAAGGAAATAGATCAAATTCTATAAAATATCACAATTGCGATAATTATGCAATTGCGATAATTATCCAATAGCGATAATTATGCAATAGCGATAATTATGCAATAGCGATAATTAGGCAATAGCGATAATTATGCAATAGCGATAATTAGGCAATAGCGATAATTAGGCAATAGCGATAATTATGCAATAGCGATAATTATGCAATAGCGATAATTTAGGCAATAGCGATAATTATCCAATTTCGATAATTTTGGCAATTTCGATAAACTCTCATACAAGAATTTTCGATAACTTTGAAGATGAACAGCCACGTAGATTTTTGTCGAAATTCATTATAACTTAGATTATACAACCACAAATTATCTAAATCAGTTTTAATGACTAATCTAAACAATCTGACCAAGTTATAACAACTTTCATCCATAAAATCTCAATAATCAAGCTGCTAGTGTACGATGTTCTTCATAAACCCTTAAACTCAATTAATCCACTTAATGTGTTTCTGGGCACAATCTAAGCATGTAATCATTCAATTAAACACATAACAACAACATCCCAACATACCAATTACACAATAACACTCTTATATGGATTTCCCCAAATTTGTCGCTTAAACCCTAAAACTTAATTCTAACGATTTGATGTCTCTGGGAGTAATTAAGCACACAATCTAGGTTTATAATCTATATCTAAGTATTATCGTACAACATTTATCAACTAAAACACTTTCATTCAATGATCCCCAATTTTTACGCAAACCCTAGAAATCAAATCCTTAATTGCGATAGTTTTGACCGTTGGATCATGATAAAATTAAAAACCATTTGTTACAATATCATGTTAAGCACAAAATTACTCACAAAATTTGATGATCGTGAGTAGATTTTCAGATCGAAGGACAACCGTAGATGATGGTGGGTGGTGGTCTTTAATACGTTAGGTGAAATGAGTCAGAGTAATAACTGCGGTTATTTTCTTGACTTTTATATTTAATTTTTTAACTTTGAAATCTTGAAAACTTTAGTCCCCTAACCTTAATGACTTGGAATTCTAAGTCCTAAACCCACCATGTGCATAACTCTAAGTCTCAACTTTTTCATTTTTGGCACATAATTTTTCCATCTTGAGATTTTATCACCATAACTTCGTGAAGCAACAAATTTATGAAAGCATGCAAGTACAAGTTTAAAAAATGGTGTAAAAGATTATGTCTCCCCCTCAACACTTGTTCAAAAATAATTTGTGACATTGTAAAATGAACAACGTGTTGGATAAGGGTTTGTACTTGCATTTTTTTTTAATATATATTTACAAAGATAGTTTGGAGATGTTTGACTTGGTTAATTGTTTTTAAGAAACTTTTCCAAATCATTTGGCGTCAAACATCTCATACTAATCCGGTGAACCAGATCCACAAATCTTGCATGAGGCAAGGCTTTTGTGAATAGATCCGCTAGTTGGTGTTCAGTTCCCACAAAATACAATTCAACAGTACCCTTTTCTACGTGTTCCTTGATGAAATGGTACCGGAGATCAATATGCTTTGATTTGGAATGCTGCACGGTGTTGCATGAAATAGCGATGGCACTCTTGGAATCACAGTACATAGGAATCTTGTTGAATACGTATCCGTAGTCCATCAGTTGTGATCGCATCCAGATGACTTGAGCACAACAGGCAGACATGGCCACATATTCAGATTCTGTTGAAGACAGTGAAGTGCAGTCTTGTTTCTTTGATTGCCAAGAGACGAGCTTGTCACCCAAGAATTGTACTCCCCCTGATGTACTTTTGCGTGTGTCTAAGCACCCTGCATGGTCAGCGTCTGAAAATGCAACAAGTTCAAACCCAGAATCCTTTGGATACCAGATCCCCAAATTAATGGTTCCCTTTATGTATCGAAGGATTCTTTTAACGGCTGACAAATGCCGTTCAGTCGGTCTAGACTGATATCGGGAGCAAAGATATGTGGCAAATACAACATCCGGTCTGCTAGCCGTGAGATACACGATTGACCCAATCATACTACGATACTTCGTAGGATCAATGGGTGTCCCATGTATGTCAGCATCTAGTTTTGGGGATGAGGAGGACATTAGGGTGTTATAGGTGTCACAGCTGGTCATACCATGCTTTTTCAGGATTTCCTGAGCATATTTTGACTGACTTAGAAATATACCACGGGGTGACTGATGAACTTGCAATCCTAGAAAGAATTTAAGTTCACCCATCATAGACATCTCAAAGTTTTGTTTCATCAGTTTAGAAAAAGCGTTTGAATATTTTTTATTGGTTGAACCAAAAATAATATCATCCACATAAATTTGAACAATGAGAATGTCTTCCCCATGTGTCTGTATAAATAAAGTCGGGTCAACAGTTCCTATGGTAAAATGATTAGCAAGGAGAAATGCAGACAGTTTATCGTACCACGCCCTCGGGGCTTGTTTAAGGCCGTATAGGGCTTTCTTGAGCCGATATACATGGTTAGGATGATCTGGGTCCACAAAGCCTTCTGGTTGTGACACGTACACCTCTTCTCGGAGTTGTCCATTGAGAAATGCCTTCTTCACATCCATTTGATAGACTGTGATGTTCTTGTGGGCTGCGTATGCCAGAAACATTCGAACTGCCTCAATCCGAGCCACTGGAGCAAACGATTCCTCGAAGTCAATACCCTCTTCATGGCTATACCCTTTTGCTACCAGTCGGGACTTGTTACGAATCACTGTACCATCTGCATCCAGCTTATTCTTCCAAATCCATTTCAATCCAACAACATAAACTCCATCTGGTCTTTCCACTAGTTCCCAAACTTCCAAACATTTGAACTGTTCCAGCTCTTCTTGCATGGATTCAATCCAGTTGTCGTATGTAAGGGCGTCTTTGATGTTTTTAGGTTCAGATTGACAGACAGTGAGTGCATACATGCAGTGTTCACTATCTGAGTGAAGTTTTTGTCTTGTCATGATTGGATTGTCAGGATTTCCAATTATATTTACCAAGGGATGATCTCTTGTCCATTTGTGAGTGGATGGGGAATGTTGAATGTTGTTATGGTGATATGACGGGTCCATATTGCTCGAGGAGGATTCTCCTGTTTCTGGAATGGTTGGTGATGGAGCAAATGGATTGAAGAATGCATTCCCGTCATATCCTGAAGGTGTGGGAACTTGGTTAGAAGTGGGGGAAGAATCTTCAACTGCAGGTGGAGATGTTTGAACCATGGATGATGAGGGTTCAAGTTGAGGTGCATTGTTATCAATTGCTGTAGAAGTGGTTGCAGATTGATCAGGTGCTTGATTTTGGACATGTTGAGCAGCGGAACTGGTGGAAGCATCTGATGCACTACTAACACAAACGTCATCAAACATTGGTGCAAAAAAATCTTCCAGATCCTTCCTGTTAAAGGGTAAGGGTGCAGCCGAAGATTCAGGGAAGTTTAGACGGTTATGTTCGGGTTCCAAGCGGTCATGCTCAGAAGCCATTTTCGTGAGTTCATCAAAATTGGCGTGTATAGTCTCTTGAATTTCCCCGGTCCGACGATTCCAAATTCTATATCCCTTAGAATTCTCATAGTAGCCAACGAATATCCCGATGTCTGCTTTAGCCTTTAATTTACCAAGATCATCTCTATCATTTTTCGGGTAACACAGTGCTCCAAAAACATGAAAGTAGTTGATGTTTGGTTTTCTGCCTTGAATTAGCTCATATGGAGTTTTGTTGTGTCGTCTATTGATCATGCCGCGGTTCTGGGTGTAACATGCAGTATTAACAGCTTCAGCCCAAAGGTAGTCTGGCAATTGAGCATTGATCAACATTGTTCTAGCTGCTTCCACAAGCGTACGGTTTCGTCTTTCAACTACACCATTCTGTTCGGGAGTGCTAGCAATTGAATATTGATGAACAATCCCATGCTTCTCAGTGTATTCCCGAAGGGTTTGATTCTTAAATTCAGTGCCGTTGTCTGTACGAATAATCCTGACGGTGTTACGGACTTGCACTTGAATCTTTGTGAGAAACGTGATGACCATTGAAGGAACTTGATCTTTTGTCCGAAGAAAGTAGACCCATGTCCATCGTGAGTAGTCATCTACTATTACCAAAATGTACCTTTTCCCGTTTATAGTTTGAACCCGCATTGGACCACACAAATCCATATGTAGCAGCTGGAGGAAATGATCTGTGCTGTGTTCTGTTTTGGGAGGAAAGTGAGTACGGTGACTTTTCCCTTGTTCACATGCAGAACACAAATGATCTTTGGCATATCTGAATTTGGGTAGTCCGTCAACCAATTTATTCCTTGCAAGGTCAGTCATGGTTTTGAAATTGAGATGAGACAATCTTTTATGCCATAACCAAGCCTTTGTGGGATTAGCCTTGGAGAGTAAACATATAGGAGATGAAGCTGTCATGCCTTCAAAGGATATGGTGTATAGACTGGTTCCGCGTCTTCCTTTCATCAAATCATTTCCTTGAAGATCACGAATGAAGCAAGTTTTCTCCCTAAATGCTACTTCTAAGTCTCCGTCACAGAATTGTCCCACTGAGAATAAATTGTGACCAAGGCCTTCAACATAGTATACTCGACTGATCTCGATGTTCCCATTAACATAATCTCCATAGCCCATTATTGCTGCGAAGTGATCATTCCCGAACCTGACTGTTCCGATGAACTTTGCAATAAAGTTTGTGAGAAGTTTGAGGTTGCCGGTCATGTGACGGGAGCACCCGCTATCAACAATCCAGAGGGCAATTTGAATCACCTGCATCACAAATATTGGAAACAGGTGGAGAATTGGTAATGGTTGGACCCGTTGGATTAGTAACACAAGATTTAATTATCTTAGGAACCCATTCAAAGCTTGCAGTGTTTTGTAACCAACATTGCCATGTCCAACTAGTCTCAGCCTTTTTCCTAATGAATGCACTAGGTGATTTAGTTGTCTTGGGTTTGACTATGGGTGTTTCAATGGTTTGCTCAGAAACAACTTGTGGTGGTTTCCCTAAAATGGACTTGGCAACAGTTTTGAGCCTAGAGGAAGAGCCACTAGTTCGTTTCTTTTTTCGTTTTAACAGAGTTTTAGCAATGCAGTTTTGATGATCACCAGATAATATACTAGCACGACAAACAATACAACTAGCATCAACCATAACATCAACATTATCATTCATAGATTCAACATCTGTTACATCATTCCTAGAATTGGACTTAGATAAGGTCGATTCTATTCCTGACATTACATGTGTGTTATTCAAACTACTTGCTTTAACTTCTGAAGACTTAGATGATCCATTCCTAGACTTCCTGACTCTACGCTTCTGTTGTTTCTTGTAGGTCTTGGAGTTGCTAGCCTTAGACATGGTATCTAATCCTGTGGAAATTGAAGTAGTGTCATTAGTGGTTAAGTCTGATGCTTGGGTAATTGCCTTGTCTACTACATACATCCCTGGGGCAATCTTATGAACTTTTGTGTTGCCTTTGTCTAAAACTCGGAGTTTCTTCTTCAGATCAACAATGATGTGTTGGAATTCTTGATTTTGTGAATCTAATTTTCTGTTGAGGCGGACTGTGTCATTTCTGTTTTGAAGAATTTCATCCAGTTCCTTTTCATTTTTCAACAGTTTAAGTCTTAAGAAAGCCTTTGTTTCCTTATTATTTTCAGGAACATGACTGTTTTGAAATGATAAAGATCCTATGAGATTTTGAAATTTTAGTTCAAATTCAGCACTTTGATTTTGACACCAATCAAGCCTTTTTTGAAGATTAAAAACTTTGTTTTCCACATCATTGTTGATTTGTCGAAAATCCTCATTCTCTTTAACAAAATTTTCTATCTCCATTTGCAACAGCTCAACATTTACAGCATGATCTTTCACAAGTAACTCATTGCATGACTCATAAAGCGAATTCATAATCACAGAAACAACGTCATAACACAGAACTTTTTCTAAGAGTTGATCATTCTCATTTTTCAAAGTTTTCTTTTGATGTTTTTGTTATTGAAGTTTGTCGTCCTGTTCTTTGAAAATGCTCTTCATAGATGCAACTTCCGTGAATAATTCTTGTTCCCATTGTGTTGCATATTTTTTCAGATGTTTGACATGAGGCAGAATTTTCTTTTGAAGAATATCTCGCTTTTCTTTCGCGACTGGGGAAAGAAAAGTAGAGACTTCGATTTGAGAATTAAACTCAATTTCATTTTCCAAAAAAAATATGTCTTCCATAATTATATCAAAATATCAAAATAATTTACTTTCTGGTAATTTTGGATCAACATCATCATCCTCAGTCAAAGAATCCTTGATTTGTGCAACAGTTTTGGAAACAGGAAGTATTGTAGGAGAAGCATGTATGTTTGTGTTAACAAACGTTTGTTCTGGTTCGTCCTTCGAGGGGACAAATTTGATTTGACGTCTTGCATTATAATCATGATGAATTCTGGAAAAATCTTTTTCAGTTTTTGGTCGACTCTCAAGTTCTTTTTGACGTTCAAGAATTTCAAGTTCTTCATCATTACCAAGCACAACAACTCTTTGAAAGGTATCATCAAGTAATAATTCTGCATTGTATAACTTGGGATTTTTGTTGAGTACTTTAGAAAGAAAACGTGGTTGGTCACTGCCAATAGCAAATCCAACTCCTTTCGGAACTGGTTTTACCGATAGCCTTTGAATTTGAGTTATGGATTCACCATTTTTGTAGACAATAGTTTGAAATTCTTTAAGTTTGGATTCCTAAGTGACAATTTCTTCAAGATATGAGTCGACACGTTTACTTGAGGCTTGCTTTTCTTCAAGAAGATTATTCTGAGATGTTGCAAGCTCAGATTGAGTTTTTAACAGCTCAGAATTTAAAGTATTAATTTGTTTTTTGAATTCAAATTGATCCTTTTCTTTTTGAGAGAGGAGCTCAGCCTTAGAAACGGTTAACTCACGAACTTGATTTTCTAAATTTTGAACTTTGACGTACTCTTTTTGGAAAGCAATCTCAAAACCTTTTTCACGTTTTTCTTGTTTTTGATATCCTGAAAGTTGTAGTTTATAGCACTCATTGTCCTTCGTTAACAATGCAATTTTTTCTTTCAGATTTTGATTGATTTCATTGCATTTCTCAATTTGTGATTGGGTGGTCATTAACAAGGCCTGAAGCTCTGAATCTTGATCAGGCAAAGGATCATTTTGTTCAAGATGATCATAATTTTCTTCGTCAATCGAATCATCAAATGAAACAACTGTTTTATCATCATCAAATGATACAACAGTGTTTAATTGATCATTGGATGGAGATGAGAATGATGAATCATGTTGAACAGAATTGTCATTTGTAGATGAAGATGCAGATGGTGAAGCAATTTCATGTATAAGACATTGTGGATCAGGTACCTGAGATAGACCATCGGTATCATAAACCGGGCCTGTCTCGGACATGTTCATCTCCTGCATATTTGCCATGAGCATTACTGCAGCATTTGCTTCAAGATCTTCCATCTCATCATCAGATGCAGCATTGGCCATGAAGCTTTGCTCATTCTGTGTCAATATTCCTGCAGCCTTTTCATCTTTGAGAGCCATCAGAAGAGCTTCCTTGTGATATGCACTGCCCATAGTACGAGGCTTTGGACACGCATTTGCCATGTGACCATTCCCACCACAGTTGTAGCACGTGATTGAAGTATTTGCAATGCCTTTCTGTGCATTCCCAGCCATCTGATTTCTACTTTGTGTAGTTCCCATACTGTTCCTGTTACCCCCTGCAGAATTGAACCTGTTCCCTCCTGACTGAAACCTCTGAGACCCTTAGTTTCCACTGTTTCCTGAACCATATCTGCCCGAAGACCGATTCTGAATTTCTACTCTACCATCGTTAATAACAGCTTGATTCCTGGTATTGGAGGATGAACAAAGACGATTGTTGGATTTGGTGAACTTGCCAAATGCCTTAGCAATTAATCCAAATGCTTCATTAAGAGAGTTGAATGCATCTTCTTCTTCATCATAATCAGCGTTTGAGTACAACATGGAATCTGAGTTGTTATATGGAACCATTTGGTCGTCAGAGTATTGTGATGGTGCTTCATATGGGATGATTTGGTTAGAAGGTTGTGGTTGAAAACTTGGTTGGTAAGATGATTGACCAAATTCCTGGTTTGCTAGTGGAAAGTTGGATTGAGCAACAAGAGCAAGCGAGTTTGGTGATGGTGCTGATATGAAACCGCCTCGTGCTGCAACTTCCTTATCTACCTCAGATTGATGTTGTTTCAGAAAGTCATACATTAGTCCATACTTGACTTCACCAATCTTCTTAGTTTGCCTGAAAAATGTTGCATATTTCTGCCATTCTGGTCCAAGGCAACCCAGAAATTTTGAATTGATAGCAATCTTAGGTAACTTGATGTCATGACGATCGAGATCATTAACAACATTTGTGAAACGGTGGTAGTATGATTCAATTGTCTCCCCTGGTTCCATGATGAAATTATTATATTCCATGTAAAGCTTTGACTCAAGGTCTTCTTGATTTAACTCAGTCCCTTCCATTAGAAGATGCACATGTTCCCACATGTCTTTGGCAGTCTTTTGAGCATCAATACTTCGGTAAATAGGATTAGGAATCCCCTGAAGTATGTAAGAAATTGCCAATTGATTTGCCTCTTGTTGCAGTATTTGTTCAGTTGTGTAGTTAGCGACAGCTATGGGAGTTGATGTTTCTTCTCTTTCTGAAGTTCCTGAAACAACAGTTACTGGAAGTGGAAAGGGTCCTTCTTCAATGGCTTGCTTAAGATATTTCCCATGGGGTTTACGGAGTTCAATGAATCTGAGGAATCTACTAGCCCATTGCACATAGTTACCAGGTGTCAGCATAGGTGGAGTGTCCTGATTCCCAGCCTCATGTCGGGATTGCTGACTGCTGATTGCCTCACACATCTTGTTAAACCAATGTGGTTCTCTGGAGTAGGATGGATTGTTCAGCATTTGATTCTGTTGCATGATTTGTTGTGGGGATACTTGTGGTGGAGAGAGAAATTGATGCTGTTGCACGAATGCTTGTTGTTGTTGATACTGAGGATGAAATTGCTGTTGTTGAGGATATTGCTGTAGCTGATAGTAGTAATTGAAGTGAGGTGGTTGAGACATGTCAGGATCTTTGAAGATAATTAAGATTTGTGTGATGAGTTATGTTAAGTTGGTTTTGGTTAACTGAAGATTTTTGTCCAATTGCGATAATTACTGTTCACCCAATTGCGATAAACTCCAAATAGCGATAAGGAAAATAGAAATTGCGATAAAACTTAGAATTGCGATAAAAATGACAATTTGAATAAGTTATCTTAAATTGCGATAGAAAAGCCAATTTGCGATAATTTATCAGAATTGCGATATTTTATGGCAAATTCGATAATTTTATCTAAATTCCAATTTCGATAATTCTCAACTCTTCTACAAGAGAGAGAAGCAACCAAGTCGAAGTATTTTCACTTTCTCCTACAAGGAAGTAAAATACTGAGTCCCAATGCCGATAACTGAAGATCTGCCAATTGCGATGAAACCCTAACTTGTCGCTATTCGAATTGCGATAAACCCTAACTTGTCGCTATTCACCCAAAAGCCAAAATTCACTTTTCACCAACTTTACCAATACGCGACTTTCCCGGATTTTACTAAATCGTCTAGAACACCAATAACAAACCGATTGTTTTGATTGTTAATGATTAGAAACCACAAAAGTATGATGAAATTTACGATCAAGAGCGTTGTAAATGGAAATTTGATGAAATTTGTAAAGCTTTTTGACGAGATGATGAATACGTTCCAACAAAAAAGAGTTTAACGATGAAACAAAAAAAAACAAAAACCTTACGTAATCCTTAAAAACCAACCTAAATACGATTAGATCTACTCAAACACAATCCTAACTATCCCTTTGGCGAATGATACCACTTGTAGGTCGAGTATATCTCAAACACACACCCACGTATGAAAGCTAAAACACGTACAACTACTTAATCTAATAAGCTACGATAAGAGATAAGTAAATAAGCAATAAGAGAAGAAGAGAATAAGAGATAAGAAGAAGAGATTTGGAAGGGAATTCAATTCATACGATTAATGGACAAAGCTTTCGCACCATACATGAATAACCAACCACAAATGAGATGCCCCAAGCCTTCTATTTATAGGCACATGATTAGGGCATCATTACAAGATAGTTTCTAGAAGGAAAAATATAAGAAGGCCGGCCCATGGACATCTAATGGACCGGACCTTGAATACTAATGTAATGTCCTTAATGTGCAACATTTTAACTAAATGAACAAGACTTGCAATATTAACAAAACGTGTTCCTAACATAAACATTTTAAGTGGGCTCTTAATGATGGGATTTTGGATGGGGTGGTTAATATGGAGTTCACGGATGTGGCCCAAGTGGGCAATGCTGCTCGAAATATTGAGATACTATGAGAGAGAGCTGGGCAGAACAACAAGAGAGATCGTAATGGGGACCGAATTAGGCCAGTAGTTCAGAACAGCAATCAGAGGGGTTATGAGCAGCGGACCTATGATCAGAAGGGGTTTGATAGACGAGTTCTTGCCCGGCAGGGTTACAACAGTGGTCAGAGGTATGGACGTGATCGTGATCGTGGTCAGCACTCCAACTATGCTTCGGGATCGTCCAACCAGAAGAGATTTCCCGATCAGGCTTCGTCTCTACCTTGTGAGATGTGTGGAAAGTTGCATCCAGGGAAACCTTGTCATCGTGTTACTGGAGCGTGCTTTACTTGTGGGTCGACTGGGCATTTGGCTAGGGATTTCCCTAGGGACGGTGGAAACGGTGGTAGGGGTAATATGAATGATAAACCACCTGCTGCGAAGGGTCGAGTGTTCATCTTGACCAGGGATCAGGTAGCAAACTCTTCAGGTACCATTAAGGGAATTCTTTTTATGTATGATTGTGCTGTATTTGTCTTATTTGATACTAGTGCAACTCACTCTGTGGTTTCCGTTAAATTTGCTAAACACATAACTGTTTCCCCCACACAACTTGATTATGCTTTATCGATCTCTACTCCTATGAAAGATCTTGTGATCATTCGTCATGAATATCTGAATTGTCCGCTTCAATTTGACGATAAAATTCGTTCTGCTAATCTGTATCCGTTAGACATGTGTGATTTTGATATCATTTTGGGCATGGATTGGTTGACTACACATCGAGCCACTATCGATTGTCATACCAAGCGTGTTATATTTGGTGATTTAAATAATCCAGAATTTGTCTACCATGGTTCCCCATCTGGTAAACCCATTAAGATCATTTCCGCTCTGAAGGCTCGTACCTTAATCTCCCAGGGTTGTGAAGGTTTCTTGGCTTCTATCAAGGATACTTCATTAGATGGTCCTCACCTTGAGAGTCATCCGGTTGTTCGGGATTTTCCTGGGGCTGAACCCATTTCTAAAGCTCCATACCGTATGGCTCCGATTGAGTTGAAGGAATTGAAGGAGCAGTTGCAAGAACTTCTAGAGCGTGGTTTCATTCGTCCAAGCGTTTCTCCTTGGGGTGCTCCCGTTTTGTTTGTGAAGAAGAAGGACGGTAGTATGAGGTTGTGCATTGACTACCGAGAGTTGAACCGTATTACTATTCATAACCGTTATCCTCTACCTCGCATCGACAATTTGTTCGACCAACTTCAGGGTGCGAAGTTCTTTTCTAAGATTGATTTGAGGTCCGGCTACCATCAGTTACGGGTGAAAGAGCAGGATGTTCCTAAGACTGCCTTCCGTACATGTTATGGTCATTATGAATTCTTGGTGATGCCGTTTGGTTTGACCAATGCTCCAGCTGTGTTCATGGACCTGATGAATCGTGTTTTCCATGAATTTCTGGACAAATTCGTTATCGTGTTCATTGACGACATTCTTGTATATTCGAAGACGAAGAAGGATCATGAAGAGTATCTGCGTATTGTATTGGGGATTTTACGTCAGAGGAACTTATACGCTAAGTTTTCGAAGTGTGAATTTTGGTTGGAGCAGGTGGCTTTCTTAGGCCATATTGTATCGACAGATGGTATTACCATGGATCCTGCGAAGGTTGAGGCTATCACTAAATGGCCAAGACCGACGACAGTGACCGAGGTTAGGAGTTTCTTGGGTCTTGCCAGTTATTACAGAAGGTTTGTGGAAGGATTCTCTCGATTAGCTTTACCGTTGACGAAGCTTATGCGAAAGGGTGAGAAATTTTTCTGGGATGAAGAACGGGAAAAGAGTTTTGAAGATTTGAAGAAGAGGTTGGTGTCTGCTCCGATACTTACTCTTCCTTCAGGAACTGGCGGTTTTCACATCTACAGTGATGCTTCAAAGAAGGGTCTGGGATGTGTCCTTATGCAACACGGTAAAGTTATTGCTTATGCATCTAGGCAGCTGAAACCGTATGAGGCAAATTATCCTACACACGACTTGGAGTTGGCGGCAGTCGTGTTTGCCCTTAAGATATGGCGACATTATTTGTATGGCGAAACTTGTGACATCTTTACCGATCATAAAAGTCTCAAGTATCTCTTTACTCAGAATGAGTTAAATATGAGACAGAGGCGTTGGTTGGAACTCCTTAAGGATTATGATGCCAACATTCAGTATCATCCAGGCAAGGCGAATGTGGTTGCTGATGCTCTTAGCAGGAAGTCTGTTATTTTGGCTAGTCTTGATATTGCACCAAAGATTCTCAATGACCTGGAACTTATGGAGGTTGAACTATGTATTCGGGGGTTAGATGGTTATTGGGCGAGTTTGAAAGTTGAGCCTAACCTTATACTTCGGGTTAAGGAAGCACATAAAGATGATGGCGAATTGTGGTCTATAATTCAGAACTTGGAAGAGGGTAAACAGACAGAGTTTCGCGTTGACGGTGATGGAATTGTTTGGTATGGTAATCGTCTGTGTGTTCCTGGTGATCCTTCTATTCGAGAAGCTGTGTTGTCTGAAGCACACAGTTCTCCTTTCACTATCCATCCTGGTTCTACCAAAATGTATAGAGATTTGAAGCAACATTTCTGGTGGAATGGGATGAAGCGGGATGTGGCTACGTTTGTGTCCAAGTGTTTGACATGTCAGCAAGTGAAGATTAAGCATCAACGTGCTAGCGGTCTTTTGCAACCATTGGATATTCCTACTTGGAAGTGGGATCAGATTTCCATGGACTTTGTGACGGGACTACCTCGCACACAGAAGAGGAATGATGCTATCTGGGTTGTGGTTGATCGGTTAACCAAGTCAGCTCACTTTTTACCCATTTGGAAAGACTTCACGGTTGGTAGGTTGGCAGAAATATTTCGGCAGGAGATTGTTCGACTACATGGTACTCCAGCAGCGATCGTATCTGATAGAGATCTACGTTTTACTTCTCGTTTCTGGAAGGGGTTACAGAAAGCTTGGGGTACTAGACTCAAGTTTAGTACAACATTCCATCCTAAGACTGATGGACAGACAGAACGGTCTATTCAGACCTTGGCGGATATGTTGAGGTCTTGTGCTCTTGAATGGACCGGTAATTGGGATGAGTATTTGTGTCTGGTGGAATTTGCTTACAACAACAGTTGGCATGCTAGCATCAAAGCGGCTCCCTTTGAACTGTTGTATGGACGGAAATGTAGAGCTCCTATCTGTTGGAATGAAGTCGGGGAACAACTTATTGAAGGACCGGAGTTGATTGAGGTGACAAATGAGAAGGTTGCCATTGCTAAGGAGAAGCTCAAAGAAGCAAGGGCACGACAAAAGAGTTATGATGATCGTCATAGAAGGGATTTGGAATTTAATGTCGGTGATCGTGTATTTCTTAAGGTGTCTCCATGCAGAGGTGTTAAATGTTTTGGTATTAAAAGGAAGCTGAGTCCGCGTTTCATTGGACCTTTTGAAATCTTAGAGCGTATTGGTGAAGTCTCTTATCGTTTGGCGCTACCTCAGCAATTATCTCATGTGCATAATGTGTTCCATGTGTCCCTATTGAGGGGATACAATTATCATCCGTTGCATGCGGTCTCGTATCCATTTGATCAGATTCGGGAGGATTTGTCTTTTGTTGAGGAGCCTGAGGCCATTTTGGACCATCAGGAGCGAGTCGTGAGAAATAAAACGATCCCGTTTGTTAAGATCCTTTGGAAGAATCATCCCGAGCGCGAAGCTACCTGGGAGACTGAAGAATCTATGCGAGCTAGTTATCCGCATTTCTTTCCGTGATTGGTACGTTTTTGTTTAATCTTTCTTGTCAATTTCGCGGACGAAATTTCTTTTTAGAGTGGAAGAGTTGTAAAATCCAAAAATCCGTAAACACATCTATTTGATAATTTGAATTCATAACCTAGAGTCAATAATAAAATTTGGACATTTAAACCATATGTTATACACTTTAAATAAATTAAAATCTAAACTATACTTTATAAATAATAATACATAAAGTAAATTAATTCCTAAACAAATTAAATTCTATCCTAAGTATCTTACTAAACAAGATATATATGTTATAAAGAGATTTGTACTCATATTAATTTTCCTTGGCCTTTCATTTTTTTTGTATCGTGGCCTTCACTGAGGATAATTAGAAAACAAAATAATCTTCACAAATTAAAGGATCTCATGTATCCTTATCACTTATGAATACACGTTTATACCAAATATAACAACACGCTTTGCCTATTTATCATAAGCCGTATATTGTTTTTCTCCTACCATTTGTGCACCGATCACATCCAAAAAAAAAAAAATCGCACCTTAATTACTACCAAGAAGAAGAGGAGGATCAAGAAGGTATTGCTGCCAACAAGGAGTGCAAATCATTGGAGTTTTGTGCTGCTAATTCGAACCCTAGTCCAACACCTTTCTTTTCCATTTGGTTTTCTCATTTTATCGACACCAGGTTTGATCCTTTCATTGTTTTTCTTTTCATTCGACTTATGCAAGGTCTAAATAAGATTTAAACTATGCTAAGAAACCACTTGAAATCATGTTAGTATATACGTTATTTTCCTCGTTATGAGTCACATAAAATCAAACACGAAATAATAAAGGTCATGCGCATACATGCTTCTGTTTATGTCACGATTTGTTGAGTATATTGATGTTTTGACCAGCCCTATGTCGACCTATATTCAACCTTAAACAAGCCCTACGTATCAACCTTTAATGCACATAAATAAATCAGAAACATATAAGTCGAGTAGGTTTCCCAAAAACTGAATTAAAGTGGAACAAGAGTTGGGGTCATGGGCGTGTATAGTGTGTCGCATGTATATAGGTGTAAGTCAAGTGGGTTTTAGACGAGTATAAGCGGGTCTGGTTTATGATGTTGTGAGGCTGTTTTGTGAGTCATTATGTATGTTCTTGGTGTCGATTTGTCAAATATTCGAGTCGCTTATAAACCTGTGATCATACACATATAAGATATATTAGAACATGATGGTATATTGGGTCAAATGAAGTGTCAATACATTAACTAAATGCGAAACTTGGAAACTATATAAGAGTGCGATCATGTATGTCGAGATAAAAATATGTTGGCTCGTTGGTGCGTTATGGCTTGTGATAGGGCTAGGTTGTGTGATATTCTGTTCGTATATATGCGGTTTGAGTTTCGATAAGTGTTCATGTTCAAGCTGGTATACATACGTGTGTTTGTAATTGGTTTCGAGATTGGTCTTTGTTCCAGGTCCGATCTATCGTGGTCTCGATCTACCTTTATTCCAGATTCGAGATTGGTCTTCGTTACATATAACATACCCAAAATACGTTAATATGTGATAACCCGTTACGAAACTAGTCGAAAGTTTTAAGGCTATAAAAGGCATCGTTCATGTAAAAAAAGGATATACTGATCATATATGTTTTCAATAAATTGAAACGCAATCGAAACCGAACTAGTGTTCTAGAGGAGCAGAGAGTGCCGCTTAATGTATTAGGGAAGAATATGAATATTTGTTCTATCATAAAAGGGCTATAAATGCATGCATGAAATATAAGTCTTAGTCACATTTGTTTGAGACATGTTTTGTGATTGTGTCTCGTTAAACCCTAACTCATCATCATTTTTAAACCCTAAGTTTGATTAATTATGAATGAAACCTAAAGTTACTAAATATGGAATGTTACTAAAAATGGCAAGCTTCTAAAAATAGAAGAAACCCTAAATATGTAACTGCAAGTGTTAAACCGGAAATAAACTTATTAATGAATAAATAAATAACTTATGATCCAAATTCGTGTAGAATCTCAGAGGAGGGAGTGACTCTGGTTCTTGTGATCATTTTATTTCATTTTCGTTCATTTGCTAAGGTACAGATATTCCGCTCTTTTTCAGTAAGGGTTTTCTCTCATGACTTGTTTCCTGATTTTTGTTATTCTGTTTTACTCCTTATCCGTTTTGCTATGCTTATATGATTAAATTGATTTTATTACCGTTCAGTTATATGATTAATGATTCCCTTTACATTCTGTTCATCTGTTTATCTTTGTTGCCCGAGCTATTTGAACTAGTCATGGAGGTACCATGACCATGTCATAGAGGCACCTATGGCATGACACTATCTGTGGCGGTGTGATTAGTCCACAGCGTTCCCACTAATGCTATATAGCAACCATGGCCATATTTATTATTATACTAACATACGTATGCACAGTCTCGTACTTGTATATGTATATCTGTTTTGCAGGGAGCGTATGGATGCATGCTAGGTACTTTGTTCAGTTCAGGTATTAGGTGAATGGATTGTGTGTGCCATACACCCCATATCAGATTTGGTACACCATGAGATGCATATCATGTGTACATTATATTATGCTTTGCTATGATTATGATTATCCGTTTTGGGTTTATTCATGTATCATGTTTAGACATTTTTGTTTAGGGCTCGTGGGCATTCCTTTGTTATTTCTAAATTCCTATTCATTCATTTATTTCTCATAACTTATGATATATTGTTCAACAAATTTCCTTGACTTCGTTTTGTATACCTTTTCATATTCAGTTATTTCTTTATTCATTCGTTAGCTTATTACCTTTCATTATTTATATCTGTTCACTGAGCGTTAGCTCAGCCGCATTTTCTTTTCCCTACGGTAGGTAATAAGCGGGATGTTGGGCATGAGTGATGAGAGTAGGAGCATTAGAAGACCTACCTTGCTTAGTTTCCCTTTTGATGAACTTATGAATTATTAGACATTTGTTTGGATATTTCCTTTTGGTTTTGACATCATTTGGATTTAGTACTATAGGAGTCTTGGTTTTCATAACTTTGGTATTTATTTAATAAATCTTCCGCTTGCGTTATTTATTATGTTCTGATGTGACACCATAACGTGACATTTCTACCCTTTTCGGGTTGGGGTGTTATAGTATGAGTATATGATGTTAATATTTTTAAGTATGTGATGATATTTGTGAAGTTCCATGGGTTATCAAGGTCAGGAGTAGGCCCTTTTGTGAAATCGTTTTATGTTTGTGTTGGTTTGCCAAGGCTAAGGATTTGGCTTATGGTCTCCGCTTAGGAAGCCTTGAGGCATTAGCCGTGGCCTTACCGTGGCTTTGGTGCCGGCTGCCAAGGCCTTGAGACCTCAGCCTTGCCCTTAGCCGCAGCTGTGGTCTTAGCCTAAGGACCTTAGGCCATTTGGTTTGCCTTAGCCGTATGGCAATGTATATAGCCGTGTGGCTATATGAAGGCAGTTAAGATTTTTAAATAAAATAGTCTTCGTTTTTCTTTATCCGGACCCGTGCCCCTGAGTTTTTGAAGAAAACATCGTTCCGGAAAACTTTCTTGTTTTAACTTTTTAATAAATCAGACCAAAGTGCCTCGAAAATCATGTTTTTAAAACTGTTACAGAAAGGTTTTCCAGTTTTCAGTTTTAGGTTTTTGGTAACTTCATGTGGTCGTATCTTTTGACTTGTGTGTCCGTTTGGAGTGATTCAAGTTGCTATGGTTTCATTTTAACCTTTTCTACAACACTATATAAATTACCAAGCCTATATGTGGTCGGTTTTGTGGCATAATTATACATAAGTTCATTAGTTTACACTAGTTAACATAATATAGCATAAAATTATTTATAAGTTTTAACTTTTTGTTTATAAACTTGTACATCATGATCGAATATAGAGAGCATATATAGTATAGCATAAACATGAAAACAAGTAAATGAGGATGTTAAGAAAGCATAAACTAGAGCTTACAAGGTTTGGTTTTTGGAGAGAAACTAGAAAAAGGACAAGCAAGGAACAAACTTCACCCTAGAACTCTTCTTCTTCTCTTGTGAGTTTGTGCTAGTCTTTAGCTACTTAAGTGTCTTTAAACTTAAGAATACCACTAAAGAGAGCAAGTAGTTGTTGTAGCTTTGGAAGGACCTCAATACTTGAATATTTCTTGAAGTAAGAAAGCAAAGGAGAGTGTGTTTGTGTGTGTTATGTTGGCGTTCAAAGGGAGGACGCACGGGAGGACTTATATAGCCTCATGAGGAGGTGATAGATTGCATGATTAACCATTTCTTAAGTGTTAAGAAAATACATGTGTCTTGATCTTGTGCTAGATTGCATATAAACATGCCAAATGTCTTAATGAGTCATTGCATGACTCATTAAGTTAGTGTTAATGAATGAAACATGTGTTTTACGGAGTGAGTTTTGGTCCCGGTAATTGCTAATGGTAAGTATTTAAATCATAAAACGTAAAACTTGTAGAAATGGTTAAACTCATCAATATACTCATTATTAACTTAAAAAATGAGTGATAAGTTTAATGGGTCGCGTAAATACCGTTAAATTTGAAAACGTTGGTTTAAAACGCATAAAACGTAAAATGTACGAAGTTTACGTAAAAATGAGAAAAGTAAAATGTAACTTTTCTAATATGATTATTATGAACTTAAAAGGTTTATAATGTCTAGATTGAGCCTATTTTCGGTTGGTGTTAAATGCTCGTTAAACCTAAAACCGGAAGGGTTAAAAATCAAGGAATTATTATATGGTCAAAGGAGGAGGGAAATAAGTTTGAATTTTTCCAAGAATATAATAGTGTCTAAATGTCTTAGAAAGTGTGGTGCAGGTATAGGTTAAGGTTGCGTATAAGTAAAAATGCTTAAAACGCAAGTTTAGTTTTGTAAGTCATAGGGTGCATTTGGTAACATTTGAATTTAAATTTTAAAAATTTCATAAATGATTATGAGCAAACTAAAAATTAATCTGATGTGATAAAAATTTTCAGAGTCGGTTTTCATTACGCGCGGCAAGTTTAAATGGCATTTGGACCAAAATGTAAATTTAAGACACGGTTTCTTAATAACTTTTGCGAAAATGACACGACGAGTGTCAAACTTTCATGTTATCATGGAAATAGGTTAACTTACGAGAATGAAAAATAAAAATTCGAGCGTGAATATTAAAAATGAATAGTAAAATATGAGGATGAATAGTAACCTGAAAATACGAAATGTTACAGTCTTACCACCTTAACGGGAATTCCGTCCCGGAAGTCAGTGTGTGTTATCTGGTGGTGAGGAGTCTAGGAAATGTTTTGGGTAGTTTCGGGATAAAGGACGTATCGTACAATATCTAAGTCAACTAGAGTTTGAAAGAAACGTGATACTGTGAAATTTTACATTCTAACTTATCTTGTTCTGGTATTTCTCTATCATCCATGAAATCTTATAATGGTTTCAGATAATGGTGTGGTATGTTGATAATTAGAAAAATATAGTGTACTCTTACCATTATTATTGGGTAGAGATGTCAAGTTTGCTTTAAAAATCTTAAGAGAATTTAAAGGTTTATGACGGAATGATATCCTTAGGAACAGGCTAGTATTTTTAAGGAATAAAGAGAAGAATCGATGACTATTCCAAGATAGTAGTTCGGATTATCTCATGTATGAAAACTTCAAGAATGAAATTAGGTAGTATAAATAAGATCTTAAGATCTCGCTGAGTGGTAAGATACTATCGTGTCTCTAGATCTTTTTAACGAATTATGATGATTATCGGGTTCGAGCTCATACTTATGTCATTTCGGATACAAATAAGCCGATTTATTTATAATTCTTTACTTACATAAAGAAGCGTCCCAATTCATGTGAGTAAGAAATTATAAACTTATGGTTCGGTGATTTACAATTTCTTTATTTAAATGAAAAGGCGACCCAATCCATTCAAATAAAGACATTATAAATAATCCTACTTAAGAATTCCCGACACAACACTCACACTTAGCCGGTGAGTTACAAGGCAGTGTATTATAACACTGGTGTTCCAAAAGTACGGAATGAATATTCACATTCATCTTCGGAGATAGAGAGTAAGATAATCGAGGGAAATCGACATAGTGTTAAAAATAGTTGGTGAGTACACGGTTAATAAGATGAAGATTTTTATAAGCGAGTTAACATAGCAATTATCATATCAATCCTTCTATTACAAGTCCCACCCATACAAGACTTGTAATAATTAGATTCATTTATAATTCCATATAACAAAACTTTGACGGGTTTCGATATCGTATGAAATGATATTTTATAAGGTGATGAAATAGTTTTAGAGACCATTGTATAACTTACAATGTCTGAGAAATGGGAGAGACCTGTTGGGAATTATATTTTGAGTTGATATTGACAAACCATGAAAGATGAAGGACCTAATACGTATTATTTAAAGTCTTTGTAACCCTAATCCTCTATTATATAAAGAGGATAGGGGCGTTCATTATGATACACAGGAGTCAAGATGTAACATCATTAAAGGTGTGTGTGTGTAAACCTAGGCGTAGGTCTTGTGTTAGACGCCTAGGGTTCGTGTTTGGTATAAGCCTCAAGGATCTTTGATCCCTGTTAGAGTGTAACCGTGCTATACTTGATCACATAGCATTGGGGCTGATTGTGTTATTAGTAGTTGTTAGAGATGATGACGAGAAAAACCTTGTAGCAATAATAATGACGTGTTTGTTTATTCCGCTGCGTACACTACTAGAAAAACAGCTATTCTTGACTCCAAATGCGAGTCAAGAAGAGGCTTTATGACGCGCAAATGCGAGTCAAGGATGGACCCGTCATAAAGCTTCATGACTCGCATTTGTACGTCATCCCTCTATGACACGCACTTATGACCCACGTTTTATGACTCTCCTTTTTGCGTGTCATAACCTAATTTTTTTTTATGACCCACGTTTTATGACTCTCCTTTTTGCGTGTCATAACCTAATTTTTTTTTTTAAATTAATTTTTTCCAGTTCCTAATTTTCTATTAAATGACAATTAAAAACCTGATAATACAAAATTAAAAACACAAATATCAAAATAACGCATTTCATATATATATATATCAAAACAATGAGGTTAATTCAAGTACTAATTCACGATAAGTCACAAGTTAATTAACGACAAAAATTACATATCGATAGCAATTCACAAGTTAGTTTGACAGCTTCCACATCGACCACCGAGTATACAACAAGACTACCCGAGTCATCCGTGCAGCTCTCCTGAAGCAGTAGTTCAACCATTGCTGGTTTTGGCTCCTTTTCGTATTGCTCGACCCACGATTTAACCGCTTGAGGAATAAGTCTCCCATTCCCTTTAACCACATCTAAAAAAGAGAAAAGATAGACAAATTCAAAATACGTTACACGTCAATAGAATACTGCAGACATGCCAATTGTTCAATCAGTCTGCTGTCTAACTAGGGGCAGGGCAAAAACATGTCTGTTCAAGGCCTGAGAAAACTGCTTAGATTAAATCCTAAAATCCAAATAAAAATAAGGAAGGCTAGATAAGCTGGTCAACTTACTAAGTACCAAATTACAGCTTATAACTACTATTATCTAAGAAACTAAAAATCACACAAAACTGATGAAACTGGGGAAAAACAAATTAATGATAACTAGCTAAATCAGACCACTAAGGTGTGGTGCAGGGCAGACTATGGTTCACTGAGGTCTTTTGCAGACCAAAATAAGGCACTTAAATAAGCTCCAAGATGTATCAAACAGAGGACAGCTAAGGCGTGATAACTTAAGTCGGTTAGTGAGTTCTTGAAGCTTTGGTCGGTTTAAAGCTAGATACACTGCCCTGTCTTCATACTCCTTCATACTTCATAACAGAAAAATACATAAGGTTAATCACAAGATGTATGGCTCAGCTTAGCAGAACCTTAAACTAATCAAGTAGGATATCAAAGTCAAGCGACGGTCATTTTTGCAGATTTGTGATGAATGAATATACACAAAGAAATAACAAATTGGTAATAAAACTACAACTTGGTGGTCTTTAAGTGTAGAGCCAATGCCCAAGTATCGTAATTTATTTGACAATTTGATTTAGAGATTGGACCACCAACCTGTTGACAATCATCTCCTCACCAACTCCAGTGGCTAGACAGAGTGAACCAGCAACTCTAGTTGCCATTTTCTCAAGGGGGAGGGTCAGCATAGGCAACCCAGCCCAAAGAACATCAGTGCCAGTTGTATGTGCATTGCATAACGGCCTAATCGATGGGAATACGAAGTTATTATCAATCAAGGCATCATAATACAAGAACATGCAGTTGTTAACAACATTCAAAGATACAAAGAGTTTGTGTAGCATACGTGTCAAGGCAAAGATCCGCCAAAGAACTACGCCTGATGTGTTCATTCTTCATAGCAACGTCAGTGAAAATGATCTGGTCTGGCTGCACACCCTGTGCAGCGGCATCTGCAGCAGCAACATGACGTAGCTTATTAGTCAAAAGGATAGTATGGAAATAGGTTTGAAAGTTTCAACAAACAAAAATAGCAATCATAGAAATGGTGATGCAAGTTTCGAAACATGCAGACAATAGCATATCTGATATATAAATCACATACAGGCACGAAGTCTCATTTCCGTATGAATATGTAAAACATTTCTGCCCTAGTAAGGTTTACCTGCTTATAGTCGTTCACAAAGTAGCAATGAGGGAGATGAACAAGCTTCTCAGAGTAAATATGAGCAAACCGAGTTGGAGAGACAAACTGCCACAGAAAATCAGACAACTCAGCATACACTAGCGGGGAAGCAAACTAAGGGGAAAAGATAACAGAAGTTGTCTTACTTCATCAGTAACCAGATACTGTATATAGCTAGCACCAGTTGTACCAGGGAATCCCATATATGACACCTGAATGGGAGCAGGCTGCAGAGCAAAGATTTCATTTCTAGCCCCCTGAAATATCAAATAAAAAATGTTAAACTTGAGGTTCCTGTATACAATCTAAAACAAAATGCATAAATCAAAAAGGTTCCACAGATCATTAATAACTTTAAACAACAAATTAGCGTGGCAACGGAGTGAAAAACACAAAGGATTTTAGAAACAACAAAAACTCAAGAGATACAGAACTTTGTCTGAATTAAAATCGTCCAATTTTCTATGTTTTCCGTTATTACCCCTTTTATAACCCAGAAAACGTATGAATAATATTGACCAGTCAGTAACATCTAATCAGTTATGACAAAAAAATAACACCTTAAGCGCCAAGGTTTTTATACTTTAGATTATTGACAACTTTCTCAATAATCTCCTCTGCATCTCTCTTGCCTGAATCGTATAACACACTCATAAGCACACTAAAAAAATACTCAGCATATCTCACAGATATACAGATTCGGGTCTCATGAACCCTAATTTCAAAAGTTAACCAAACACGAAATTGACTCATGAACACCACGAATTGATGATTAAATTGAACATATAACACATTAAAGTACCTGATTCATGGAAATGTGGACCTGAAATCGAGAGTGGGACTGTGGTTGACTAGCAAAGAAAACCAACAAGGTATAGTGGCAGAGAAAAGATTAGGGTTATAGCGGTTGTGTTATAGCGGCAGAGAAGAGAGATAAGTGGGGAGTAGTGAAAATAGTGGGTGACCTAGATAAGTATGGAGATAAGTATGGAGGGACAATGAAAATCATTTGATTTTGGGGAAAAAAAGTGGGCGGGAGTTAGCCAAAAATGTGATTATGACCCATATGTTATGACGCTTCTTAAAGCGAGTCATCCCTGATAGAAAATTTACTCGTTATGACTCTTATTTTATGACTTTGCTATTTGCGCGTCATCTTGTAGCGTGCGTCATAAAATGCGAGTCAAGGATAGACCTTTTTCTAGTAGTGGTATGTTCTTATTCATTATTATTGTTTATCCCACTTGTTCTAAACGATCCACGAAGTTGTTTCATTATAACTTCACAATTGGTATCAGAGCCAGGTTTGTGCTATTCGCAAGGTGTGTCGTATTGAAGTTATAGCAGTTTAGAGCCTCGACAATGAAAGGAGTTTTGGTTTTTAGTACTAGACGGTGACTATGCATGTTCAAGGTAACTGACGATGCCTGCTTATTTCATATTCCCATCATATGTGCTTGGTCGATATTCACTTTAAATATTAATTCATCATGGGTCGGTACTGATATTATATGTGAAGGTTATGTTAAGTGCAGTCACTGCATGATAATGATTTACATTACTTTAAATGGACGTCGGTATACATGGATGCATTATGAAGTGCTATCGGTTTTATTTTCATACGTGAGTTATTTGTGCATGGTGAACCCTACGAGAATTCTTACTGCATGCTACTCTTATCACATGGGACGGTGACAATATTGTTTATATGAGGAGATGTAAAGGTTGTCATGTGGTAAATGGTAATTGATCAAGATAATGGGTCGGTGTGTATTGCATGGTTTTATTTTCTATGCTTCCAATATAGATCGTGGGTCTGTGATCATTTATTCTATAATGGGTCGGTGCTAAAATTAAATAAATTGATCATGGGATGGTGGAAAAGTATGATAGCAATACTTGGATTTATTCTACGCAATGTTGTGATTTCATGCAAGGCTTGGTTATTATTCTATGCATGTACATTTCCTTGCTGTTGAGGTTTCATGCACTGTGACAAGGAGGTTTACTCAAGAAGACAGTGGTGGCCTGAGATTACGAAAGTGAGGGGAAGTACATTAGATTTGGAACAGGTGGTTGCAACACACACACACGGTGAAGACACACACACACAGGAGGATTTTGGATGTTTGATTTTTGGATTTTTGGTTTCAGTTCTTAAAGATTTATGGCTCGTTCTTATTTATTCTCATTGGTGATGAAGATTATTTGTTACTTATTTGATGATGAAGCGGAATTTTTCAAGGTTGTGTTTTATCATACCTTTTGACAAGAGGTAACTTGTTTGTTCGTTCAAGTGACTACGAATTGACAAACACTTGAAGGAGTTACGTTATTGTGCTCAGTGATTATTGTCAAGAAATTGCGATCTCCCTATACGTTAAGTATACGTTCAAAGCCAGTTTTAGTACAAGACAAAAGACACAAAGTTGGTTTATTCTACTTCAGCATCGAATTGGTAATGGTTAGTTTTCTTCATCATTCCATATAGAATTGAAGATTCAAATGGTTAACATATGGGTTTCAGGGGAAGCTTATTGTTTAAATGATTAACCATTTATATGCTACATCGAGGTGAAGGTTTTTATGATTGCTCGTTGGTATTTTTACTGAAGATTTGGGATTTTTCTGTCTTGGGTTCATTTATAAAAGAAAGCGTTTTGGTGTTCATTCATGGAGGGCAATTCAAGACATTAGAAGACTAAGTTGGATGTATGGTACTGATTCGTGATTATGAAGATCAAAGATACATACTTTTGTCCCCTACTTGATGATGACAAAAAGGGGAAGAATATTTTGAATATTGTAGCTTGAAGATCCTTGATGATATGCATGGATTAAGGGGAAGACAACATCCTTCATGCATAGTTGGTTTTGTCATTATCAACTAGGGGAAGATTGTTAGGAATTATATTTTGAGTTGATATTCACAAAACATAAAAAAAGATGAAGGATTATTATGAAGACAAAGATGAAGGACCTAATACGTATTATTTAAAGTCTTTGTAACCCTAATCCTCTATTATATAAAGAGGATAGGGGCGTTCATTATGATACACAGGAGTCAAGATGTAACATCATTAAATGGGTGTGTGTGTAAACCTAGGCATAGGTCTTGTGTTAGACGCCTAGGGTTCGTGTTTGGTATAAACCTCAAGGATCTTTGATCCCTGTTAGAGTGTAACCGTGCTATACTTGATCACATAGCATTGGGGCTGATTGTGTTATTAGTAGTTGTTAGAGATGATGACGAGAAAAACCTTGTAGCAATAATAATGACGTGTTTGTTTATTCCGCTGCGTATGTTCTTATTCATTATTATTGTTTATCCCACTTGCTCTAAACGATCCACGAAGTTGTTTCATTATAACTTCACAAGACCATTGTGCAACTCACAATGTCTGGGAAGTAAATTAAACCATTGTGTAACTCACAATGTCTGAGAAATGATAGAGAGATCATTATGTAACTCACAATGTCTTGTGAAATAAATTAGACCATTGTGTAACTCACAATGTTTGAGAAATAGTTAAGACCATTGTGTAACTCACAATGTCTGGGAATAATAGAGACCATTGTAATCAGTTACAATGTCTTGAGAAAGTTTCGTAATCCTAAAATGCACTAGTAGATACATGATCGGGAAAATATGGTTGTGCCGTAATGCCTTATAATACGTATCGGGAAAATACGGTTGTGCCGTAATGCCTTAGAATAGGTATACGCAAATATGTTTAGTCTATCGTTTATATAAAATGAACGAAAGTATATCGAGTGTGTATATATCAATATACTAGTACGTTCATGTAGCATAGAATGTCTAAAAATCACATAATAGTCTGGAGGATAGAAGGCACGGAGAGCGAAAGGCTATAAAATGTTTTTGTGAAAAAGAGGTTATAGTTTAGGTCTCAATTAGACCCGTTTCTCTATAACTATAGCTCTGATACCAATCTGTAACACCCCCAATTTCATGATACGCAGCAAAATTTAAACTGGGTATTACTTCATGGCACAACAGTTATAACAATAGAAAACGAACTCTAATTGAGTCGTTTTAAAACATTTATCATTCGATTTATATAAATATCAGAGTTTACAAAATGATGTCCCAGTAGTTTCACGGTTTACAAATTACATTAAAAGAGTTTTCGAATGATAATAAATTTATAGCCTTCTTGAGTATCCGTGCTTCTCCGTGCCAACCTCGTTCATTATGGACCTGAGATACACGCTTAAAACAGTCAACACAAAGGTTGGTGAATTCATAGAGTTTATAGTTAAGCAGATGAACACAATTATTCGTAGTGTGAGCTATAGACTCATACTCATAGTTGAAAACAAAACAGTTATGATTACACTAAGCTCATGACTACAAATGTGTAACACAAGATGGACTTCATTCGCACATGACTACAAATGTGTTAATCACAAAAGGACTTCATGACATCTTAGGCAAGAAACAATTATTATTACGCTAAGCTCATGACAACCAAAACGTTAACAGTGTATCAATAGAAATTGATATAATAGTAATAGTGGCCCTAGTAGGTAATTTGCCATTATACCTAGAGTTCACAAATAGAGTGCGTTTGTTTGCCAAGACTTGGTCAAACAAACGGTATTCATCAATCCCGATTGATCTATCCACATTATTCGCGTTCACTCGCTCGTGATTAATGGTTCATGATATAGGGACTTCGAACATGGCAATTGGTTACTTAGTGCCAATAAAACATTCAGATATAGCATACAGTTTCAAAGCAATTTGTTCAGTTTTAAAATAATAGCATGTATCCCCCCAAGGGTTTGTAAAACATTTAAGTAATAGAAAGTGGGGTTATGAACTCATCGTGAGTTGGATGATGTTTATTGAGTAGTGTAAGTAATGGTCGAGTCGTGGAAACCTCTACGAGCAACCTATAATATGGTATCGTCTCTTAGTTTATGGAAAGCATAAACGAGCTTGCATATGTCTCTATATTGATCATGATGTAGTACTTGATAGGTTATGTGTGTTGTTTTATAGAAATGGTTTATGAAACATTTATAGTTTATATATCTCGTACTACCGTACGGGCCATCATAAAAGGTCATGCAGTAAACGTTCGAGGAGCTAGGACACTTTAAATCGTCAATCCAGCAACTCGTCGATCCGTTTACCCAAATGAAACCCCTCAGATGAAGCTCCCTAGTTTTTTAGTGTTCGATATGGAAAAACATATGTTTTGCTTGTTTGATTATGTGATAAATAGGTTAAGTGGCTACATGGTTTTCAAAATGAGTTTGGTCATAATCCGTAAGTGAGTTTTGGTTAATTTAAGTGTCTAACGAAAGTTATAAGTTTGTTAGGTTATGATAGGAATCAAAATGGTTGTTTACATGTTCTCGTTAATTACAAAAATAGTCATTCCATAGTATGAGTGTATGATGTTATTTGATTACTTCAATATTTGTAAGTATGTGATGATATTTGTGAAGTTTCATGGGTTATCGAGGTCGGGAGTAGGCCTTTTTGTGAAATCATTTTGTGTTTGTGTTGGTTTGCCAAGGCTAAGGCTTTGGCTAATGGTCTCGGCTTAGGAAGCCTTGAGGCCATAGCCGTGGCCTTGTCGTGGCTTTTGTCTCGGCTGCCAAGGCCTTGAGACCTCAGCCTTCGCCTTAGCCGCGGCTATGGTATTAGCCTAAGGCCCTTAGGCCATTTGGTTTGCCTTAGCCGTATGGCAAAGTATATAGCCGTGTGGCTATGTGAAGGCTGTTAAGATTTTGAAAGAAAATAGTCTTCGTTTTGCGTCTTTCGGACCCGTGCCCCTGAGTTTTTGAAGAATACATCGCTCCAGGCAACTTTCGCATTTTAACTTTTTGATGAATCGGACCAGAATTGCCTCGAAAATTGTGTTTTTAAAACTGTTACAGAAAGGTTTTCCAGTTTTCAGTTTCGGGTTTTTGATAACTTCATTTAGTCGTATCTTTGGACTTGTGTGTCCATTTCAGGTGATTCAGGTTGCTATGGTTTCATTTTAACCTTGTCTACAACAATATATAAATTACCAAGTCTATATGTGGTCGGTTTTGTGGCAAAATTGTACATAAGTTCATTAGTTTACACTGGTTAATATAATATAGCATATAATGATTTATAAGTTTTAACTTGTTTTTATAAACTTGTACATCATGATCCAATATAGAGAGCATATATAGTATAGCATAAACACGAAAACAAGTAAATGATGATGTTAAGGAAGTATAAACTAGAGCTTACAAGGTTTGGTTTTTGGAAAGAAACTAGAACAAGGACAAACAAGGAACAAACTTCACCCTAGAACTCTTCTTCTCTTGTGAGTTTGTTCTAGTCTTTAGCTACTTAAGAATACCACTAAATAGAGCAAGTAGTTGTTGTAGCTTTGGAAGGACCTCAATACGTGAATATTTCTTTAAGTAAGAAAGCAAAGGAGAGTGTGTTTGTGTGTGTTATTTTGGCGTTCAAAGGGAGGACCAAAAGGAGGGCGTATATAGCCTCATGAGGAGGTGATAGATTGCATGACTAACCATTTCTTAAGTGTTAAGAAAATGCATGTGTCTTGATCTTGTGCTAGATTGCATATAACCATGCCAAATGTCTTAATGAGTCATTGCATGACTCATTTAAGGTGGTGACTATGCTAGGAGATGTCTTCAAGTAAAATTAGAGATTAAGTTAGAGTTAATGAATGGAACATGTGTTTTACGGAGTGAGTTTTGGTCCCGGTAATTGCTAAATGTAAGTATTTAAATCATAAAACGTAAAACCGGGTATCGTAAAAATATTAAACTTGTAGAAATGGTTAAACTCATCAATATACTCGTTATTAACTTATAAAATGAGTGATAAGTTTAATGGGTCGCGTAAATGCTGTTAAATCTGAAAACGTTGGTTTAAAACGCATAGAACGTAAACTGTACGAAGTTTACGTAAAAATGAGAAAAGTAAAATGTAACTTTTCTAATATGATTATTATGAACTTAAAAGGTTTATAATGTCTAGATTGGGCCTAGTCTATTGTCGGTTGGTATTAAATGCTCGTTAAACCTAAAATCGAAAGTGTTAACAATCAAGGAATGATTTTATGGTCAAAGGAGGAAGGAAATAAGTTTGAATTTTTCCAGAAAGGTAATAGTGTCTAAATGTCTTAGAAATTGTGGTGCAGGTATAGGTTAAGGTTGCATTTAAGTAAAAATGCTTAAAACGCAAGTTTAGTTTTGTAAGTCACAGGGTCCATTTGGTAACATTTAAATTTAAATTTTAAAAATTCCATAAATGATTATGAGCCAACTAAAAATTAATCTGATGTGATAAAAATTTTCAAAGTCGGTTTTTGTTACGCGCGGGATGTTTAAATGGTGTTTAGACCAAAACATAAATTTAAGACGCGGATTTTTAATAACTTTTGCGAAAATGACACGACGAGTGTCGAACTTTCATGTTATCATGGAAATAGGTTAACTTACGAGAATGAAAAATAAAAATTCGAGTTTAAATAGTAAAAATGAATAGTAAAATACGAGGATGAATAGTAACCTGAAAATACGAAATGTTACATCACATGCCCATACGTGAGCCAACTAACAGTTGCATCATCCTTTTTATAGTCATCTCCTAACTCCAGACACCCTTTATAATATCTCTTATTCTTTTTATGGGAATATCTTAGCCCATTCCTTTTATCATTCTCATTGTGAAGTGAAATAGGAGCCAATCTATTACATACCTCAATTGTAAAGTTCTTAAACCTAGGATGCGAACGGGGCATTTGATAAATAAAATATTCGACTCCATTTGAGAATGTTATTAAAACCATCAAAAAGAAAAAATTTCGGGGTTTGAAGAGTTTGGTTTTTATACTACTAAATTAAACTAATTAAACTAAATTAAACTAATTGTGTAGAAAAGTAAATTGGTGAACTCGTATGATAAGTGAAGGTGTTTACTTAGAATCTGATTACTCCCTAGTTAAATCCTATTGATTAGTCGAATTATCATGTCCTTCTTTTAATTATCGCATTGTATTCTGTAATATTAGTCGTAGGGAGGTGCCAAATGCCCTAACTATATGAATGTATTGAACTCGTTAAGAACCTTAATGTCAGCGACCGTAATTCCACAACGACAGGAATATGTAGGACTCGTTAAGACTCTTAATGTCAGCGATCGCAATTCACGCAATAAATACAACGAATCTACCAACTATTGCACTATAGTGGGACTTCTAGTTGGGCGTCTAAACAAGCATCCTAAGATCAAGCCAGTTTTCCAACTCCTAATGCAATAACAACTAATTAAACAAGAGACGACAATCAGTAATCAATAACTAGGTTTCATCTAATCCTAAGCAAACACTAAGTAATCTAGTCTAGCATGTTAATTCAAAGAAAAGATAAACAAATAATCGCACAACACATAGACATATTGTAATGATTAATAGATGAATAACTTATCTTCAATAAAACATGGAAGTTTGGGGGCTAAAAACCCTTACAATAATTGGAAAATTCGTCATCAAGAGGTCTCTCCAAAGTCTTACCAATACGTGTCACCCATAATGAAAATCCTATAGAAAATATATATAGTTTTACAACTATGACGACATAACTTTATAGGTGTGACACCGTCAGCTTGGCGTCATTAGGGTTTCTGAAATCGCACCTACTTAGTTGTGACGGCGCCACCTTATGGATTGTGACGCCGTCGCGATTCCTTTTTCTGGTTCTGACGCCGTCAGCTCTAGACCGTCACCATCGTTTGACGCGTCACTTGTAATTTTTATAACTGAATCATCTTTGTGGCTTCTCAAGTGACGGCGTCACTTTGTAATCCTGACACGTCATACTTTCTTTTTCTAACGTTTTTGTGACTTGCTAATTTTCTTCGTTTTTTTGTCCAAATGAGCCAAAAACACTTGGATTTCTAGCATTTGCTTCCCAAGTACCTAAAACTCAAATAGAAATGATTTAGTGCAATAAATGATCAAATATGTACGAGTTTAGAGGCTAAATGACCCGTCAAAAATGCATGTTTTTACACCTCATCAAAATATTACACTATTTAACGGCTTGTGACGCAACTGTTGAAATATTAGAATGTTATCACATAATATAAACACATATTAATTACAATTACGCAAAGGATATAGATCAAATAGTATGAATAAATTAACATAATTGAACGTACCTTGTTTGCTTCCTTACGTTATAAGAATTCGATCAAGAACAAGATAAACCCTAAAATTGGGGTTTGTAGAAATCCTCCCTATGTGGTGATCGATCCACAAAAACCACCAAAATCCAATTAGGATTTATCTACGATTTCACATACACGTTTTGATAGCAATTCAATGTGAATGCTATTTCTTGGATCACGAAAACAAGCTTAACACTTTTGTTACGCTCAAAGTCAAATGCATAAACCCTTGGGTTTATGTAATTCGTACGACTAGGGAGTAAGAGGAGAGAAGAGGAAAAGAAAAGCTTGTCTAGGTTTTCCAATGGATGCACAAAAATGCAACGTGTGCGATCCTGTAGGCTCTCATATAAACCGGACATGCATTTAATGAAATATGTCCACAAACTAACAGTTAGTAAAAGTGTGATAGAGTTTAGATAATCATGAGGTGTGTGATATAAAACTGGTTTGTGCACTAAAAAGTGGTCAAAATGTGCATTGATTTTTGTAGGAAGTTTGTCAAAGTGTGACACGTTTGGGCAATCATGAGTTGTGTGGAATAACACTATCGAGGAACGAATAAGGATGATTATGAACAAAGTTTTTCAAAGATTATACATGAGCTGAAGAATAGAGAATAACCGTATAGACTACCGCTTGTTTATGTTCTGTTATATGGAGACATATCTAGGGCGTGCTACAAGGAATTGGAAGCGCGAATTGAATAATGAGATGGCAAAACAAGATTTATGACTTAAGGAAGATGTGGAAAACTAGAAGGGGGGTTGAATAGTTTTACCGTTTTAAAATTTGATTCGCTTTGTTACTTAATGTGATTTCAAGGAAATTATACACAAACAAATAATCACACAATATATATGAAAAGTAAAGAGAGGAAAGATCAAACCACACAACACTGATGTTTATAGTGGTTCGGCTACAAGGACTCTCTTCCTTGCCCTACTCCACTCCTCGAGCCTCTAACTCAAGAGTTATCTTTCACTAAGAAACAAACTCCCTTCTAGGTGGAGAAAACCTTTACACGTCGCTTACTTCTTTTTCCGGTACTAAGCTAAACACCGAGTTCTTTACAAGGGTACAACCACTCCCGTTTGGTTCTTTCACAAGGGTACAACCACTCCCGTTTGGTTCTTTACAAGGGTACAACCACTCCCAACACTCTTTGTGTTTTAAGGACTAAAACACTAACCTCACTCTACTGATGTAAATGATACAAACAATGATATGCAAACTAGTACAAGATCACACAGTGACTAAACTAGACGGATAACGACAGAACGTTGATCCTTGTATGTTTGATCCCTTTGCTACAAAAGGAAGATCAAATGAATGAATGAATGATATGGGTTAGTAAATGAATGAGTATGTATTTAAGCTATATGAGTGATGAATTGTCCAAATGATCAGCTTGCTATTTATAGGCAAACTGAGTGAACAGCTGGCGGATCCCAAACTTTGGATCCATCCTTGTATGCACTTGGATCCGCCAGTGCAGGACAGCTAATAGATTTCCAAATCTTTCCAAATCTTGCCATATCTTTCCATATCTTCAAATGTCAACTCTTTGGCTTGAAGATCTAAACAAAATATCACAAAATCTTACCAAGATTGTGTACATGATGCATGCCATGATGTCATCCTAATATTTAACTAATAAAGTTTCCATTTTAGGAAATAAACATGTAAATGTATAAAATGTAAATTCTAGTGATCTTGTGAAATGTAAATGTGTTATAAAAAGACTTTTAACTTGTATTTATGATTTGCTAAAAGATATAACTTGTATTTGTCATTAACAAAACTAAGTAAAGATCATAAAATATAAATAACGTTTTTGGGACGATATTTGTATTAACAATCTCCCCCTTTTTGTTGATGACAAAACATAAGGTGTATTTTTAAGCAAATGAATAAATGAAGTATGAGTCTTTTTTTTGAAATATAGATCAAGTTTGTTTTATGTAAGTTTTGAAAACAATTTCAAGTATAAATGTATGCACTGTGATGTTTCACAGTAATGCAAATTTAATCATTTCTCCCCTTTTTTGTCGAAACAAAAAGAAGATATGCGTAGCGAAATGCGATTTTGAGAACTTTAAAGCTCCCCCTTGATTTATACTCCACCTAAATGGAGTAACAAGGATATGATGTATGATGATGTATGTTCCTACAAAACAAATGGTTAGACTATGATATGCTCCCCCTCGATGTATACCCCCCATTGCTAGAGTACCAACGTATACATTTCAAGGATAGGAGATGCTACAAAAGAAAAGTTAGTTACTTCATGGAAGAAAAATCCATATGTAATTGTCAACCAAACAATAAGTTTCAGCCCATTTGACTTTTAAAAATTCAAAATAAAGTGTCTGATCAAAATTTGGTACCCAATGTACAATTGATCAAAGCAATATGTGAAGTTAAGACAACCATACTATGATGTTAGTATTTTAAAATGAGATAATATGCTTAATGTTGATCACCCACAAGCATAAAAACATAACATTCATTACTTGGAAAAAATGATGTTACATTTAAACAAGAAAAATAAATCCTAAGAAGAAATTCTAAAACAACATCCTAAAAGTTCCTATAAGAGGAAACTAACAAAGCTCCTATTGAGGAGGATGAGAGATTGCATTGAGACGCTCGAGAACATGGTTCAAGATGAACCTCATCTCATTTTGGAGCTCATGGACCAAAATGTTGGTCCTTTGGGCCAAGTGAGCTGTTCTCTCGCAATGCGAGCAATCATGGCTTGAGAAACCGGGAGGAAGAGTGGTTTCAAGGTTTTGTGGTGGTGGTGGTTGGTGGTTGTTGTTGGATGGTTGTTGTTGTTGTTGGTTGGATGGTTGTTGTTGTTGTTGGTTGGATGATGGTGGAGTCGGGATGGAGTTCATCAAGATGGTTTGGAGATCCATTGCTTCATCAAGGTGAGATCCAACCATATTAGAAAGAGAATAGAGGTGGGTGAGTTCCTCACTAATTTCTTCTTGGGTTTGTGGTAGATTGATCCACATTGCCTCATCAATGGCAACTAGTGTGGATGTGGGTGATAAAGGTTGTGTTTGAGGTTGAGGTGGTGGTACATCATGGTATAAAGGACCATGGATATTCGGGTAAACCGGATGAAAAAGCATGGGTTGGTGACCTTCAAAAGTCATGGGTGGAGGATTGGTTGACCTTGGTGGAAGGTCTTCCAAGTCATCAAGGTATGGGCGTGGTGATGAAGGTGGAGTCCTAAATAGCTCCATTGGTTGTAGTTTGGGTGATTTTGGGGGTGATGGTGATTTAACAGGTTGTGATGGAGCGGGTGGTGGAGTGGTAGCTATTGGAGTAATTGTTGGTGGTGGAGTATGAATGACTACATTTGGTGGTGTTGGAGTGGATAGTGTGAGAAAATTTTCACTTGCAATAGGTGATGAGATATTTAGAGGAGATGATTCCTCTGATGATGAGTTTGCTAAGTTTATGAAGCAACATGGTTTAACACTAATGCGGGAAGTTCGTTTTGGAGGTCTAGAGGTGGAAGAGTTGTTTGATTTAGTCATGGTGAAGTAATGTAGCTAAGATGTACAGGAGAGAAAGTAGAGGAAATGGTGAGTGAGTGAGTTTAGTGATGATCCTAAGGTACTAATTTATAGGCAGAAGGTTTTTTGGTCTGTGTGTTTGGATTGGATGTAAATCCAATGAAGAATGTTGGTTCCTAATGATTTGGAACAAAAATTTAAGCTTGTCACATCTCAAGGTCAAACCATTGAAATGGAGTTGAGTGATATGAGGGGGATTTGTAGTAAATACAAGGAGATAGTGGAAAATCTGTTGATTTGATATTCTCACGGATTTGACGGATCCCTCAAAAGGGTTCCTTACTTGTATTAGAAAGGTAACTCACATGAAAATTTTGAAAATTCAAATTTTGGTGGGAAATTGAGTTCTTAGGGTTCCTAAATCATTCTAGAGAGTTTAATGATCAGTGAGTATAATCTAAAGAAGCTACAAACCAAAATCTAAGTGTCGGGATGAGTCGGGAATTTTTTGAAAAAGTTACTGTTGGTACCCACGGATCCAATCGACAACAAAGGCGGAGCCAAAGTTTGGGAGCCGTCGGATCCGTGGGTTATGGACTGGCGGATCCAAGTGATACACTAGGCGGATCCAAATTATGGGATCCGCCAGATCCGTCGTCCGAAACTTCTAAAACAAACAGAGAGCATTGCAAATTTTGCGTTTTTCGACCAAAACCCGAAATTTCTCCTATAACGTATGTAATAGCTAATATGTACTACAAATATGCTAATTACATATATTCTAACACACGTTTTCACATAAATAAATCCAATCATAATATTTGATGAAGCGAAAAGTGTACCGCTTTTAGGGGGTCATTTAAGCCCTAAATCGTATTTATTTGATCAAATATTGCCCTAAATCGTTCCTTTTGTCATTTTAGGTACTTTGGAGAAGAAATCTGGAAAAGGAAGCATTTTGGACGTTTTTGGAGCATAAAAGTGAAGAAAACGGCAAAGTCTCAAAATTGGCTGGAAAAGTACCTTTGACGGCGTCATGTATTGCTCTTGACGGCGTCATAGCTTGGCAAAAAAGGTGGATATGAAAAATACACATGATAAGCCAGAGAATTTTACAATGGATTTCTGACGGCGTCACCTTTTGAAGTGATCAAGGCCATCACGGTTTAAGTTAAAGCGAGACGGCGTCAAGCCCATTTCTGACGGCGTCAAGCCTTGATAAGCCAGAGCGGATTTTGGAGCACTTAAGAGGGACGGCGTCAGGAAGGCCATCCGGGAACCCTAGACACGGCGAGGTGACGACGTCAAGATCTATAACGTGACGCTGTCAGATACTAAGTTCTATATATAGTTTTGCAATTTTTTGTTACTAGTGTGCAACTTTGTGAGGAGAAACCCTAAGACGAATTTCTGCCATTTTTAAGGGTTTTCATACCCTTGGGTCTCCCATGTTTAATTGAAGATAAGTTATCATTTAATCAATCAATATGTCTATGTGTTGTTTGATTATATCTTGTTCTTGTCTTTTGATTAACATGCTAGGCTAGATTTATCTTGTGTTTGCTTAGATCTAATGAAACCTAACTATTGATTATTGGTTATTAGTGTGTTATTAATTGTATTGGATGATTGTTTATCGATGTTAGGCTTAAGAAAACTGGCTAACCTCCTATTCGGTAACTTGCTTGAACGTCTTAAGAAGCATGAACCAATGCGTACTAGGTTTATATGGTTGTATTTAATGCATGAGCGAATTCTAGTGATCCCATGTTAGGAGCTTCCTAGCCGGCTCGACATAGGAGTGAAGTAGGAGCTTGTAGAGTTGGGGAAGTACGTACGCCACCCCACGATTGGTATTAAGGAATACACCCGTCATCCACGCAATTAATACACACTAATCAACCGGTAAAAGATAGTTAGGGAGTAAGGAAATCTAAGTAAACACATTTCTCTCAACATAAGTTTCACAAACCTTTTCATTTTCAGTTATTTTATTTTATTTGCATTTGTAGTTATTTGGGTTAGTTGACTAGCAACTAATTCCGCCCACTCCTTTAAACCCGATATTTTACTTGCTTTCATAAAAATATAAAAATACAAAAAGAATCTTCCCTCACCCTTAGACCTATTAGAATAGTTTTTCAATCCTAACGACACTATTCCCTGTGGAGAACGATCAATCCCCCGTACTTACCACTACACTATACTACATCGGTCAGGTACACTGCCTGGTGGGGTTGTAAGCCTCTCGAGATCCCTCGAGAGGTAAAACCTGTTGTAAGGTCGCAAAACCACGCATCAAGTTTTTGGCGCCGCTGCCGGGGAATAGTTATTGTTTAGGTTGAATTTTTATTTTATTAGGTCTACTCACTAGATTCCTTTCTAGTGAGATTTTTATTTTCTTTTTCTAGGTTTTCTTTAGTCTATCTTTTTTCTTCGTTTCTTTGTTCGTAACCATTACCATCCGACATCATGGAAGGTGGTAATATCCTTGATCCCAACAACCCACCACCACAACAACACCCACCTCCTAGAGCCCGTACCTTAGAAGACTACTCCCGTCCTAGCCACCATGGCTATCGAAACACCATTGAGCTCACTCAAGGAGCCAATGTCACACCCTTGCGATCCGACACCATCCGGTTGGTGCAAAGCGGATGCGCATTCCGTGGACTTCGTTCCGAAGATCCTAATCAACATCTCAAGGACTTTCTCAAAATCATTGATTCCATAGATCTTGATGTTGCCACTCGAGAGACGACCCGACTGCGTCTCTTTCCATTCTCTCTGCGGGACCAATCTAGTCAATGGCTAGAGCGTCTACCCGCAGGATCCATTACCTCTTGGGATGATCTCACCACTCGTTTCCTTGCTCAGTTTTTCCCACCGGGAAGAACTACCAAGCTAAGGAATGATATCTTGATGTTCTAACAACGTCAAGGCGAAACCCTCTACGAGGTATGGACTCGATTCAAGGACTTACTCCAAAAAGTCCCTCACCATGGCATAGATACTTGGCTACAAATCCAACTATTTTATGATGGCGTAAACCATCAAACTAGAAGAGCCATAGATTACGCTGCCAATGGAAGGCTGAGCAGGCTCAGTGTCGATAAGTGCTGGGAAGTCATTGAGGACTTAGCACAGTACGAAGAAGAAGAATGGGATGACTCAACGTTCTCGGAAGAAGGGATTTTAAATTGTATGAGTGCAACCCAAGAACAGCTGTTCGAAAACATAAAAAGGTAGGTTGAGAGATTAATGAAAGTTGAGACACCGACGGCTGATGAAAATCCCGATGAGTGCGTGAACACAATTGGTAAACATACGTTTCATCAATTCTCACGACAAGATGAATTTGAAGGGATAATGCTAACTTTCGTGAACAACCAAGAGAGACGGATCCAGGAATTAGAGACTCAATTGAAAAACACCCAAGATATGTTCATGGAACTAGCAGAAAAGTTTATCGCGAGAATAAAGGAGAAAATTAGGGAAGAAGCTTCACACAAAAAGATCGAGAAGATCTTTGAACTCCCGGTCCCTAATGAACCATACAACGAATGGGATGATGAAACCCCTCTGCCCGAGCCTTCACCTTTAAAACCCTCTTATCCATTTGGATCCCCTCGCGAGAAAAAGAATTCTCAAGATCATAGCATTTTCGTGGGAAGCATGGTTGTCACGCTCCCTAACTTTCATGAAGCTAGGAAACGATCTTTTGGCTTTAAGCCAGGTGTGAGAAGAATTCAATTCAAGCGCACCCTCATTTCGAAAACCCCCTGGAAAAGTTCCTCTCACTCCCTGAATACCTGCCGTGATGGAAATTGGAACCTGAATGAGACGTCAACCGGCCCTTTTCAACATTTTACTACATCCCGTGACAGTAACAAAACATTTGACCCAGGAGGAACTTGTTAACGAGACTAGCTATCAGGGTTATTGACCCTGACTAGCTGCTCACTTAAAGTACAAGGGGCTCATTTGTAAACTGGCACAAAGTGGTAAATTACGCTGGTCTGACGGCGTCAGACTATGAACGTGACGCCGTCACCCCGTCTGCACAGCAATAATAACTTTACTTCCATCACTTTCATCACAAACCCCACAATCCATATCCACTCCAACCCCACCCACGAATTTTCAAGGTCAAATTCACCGACTTTCGTTACCAATCTCCACGTGTTAAGTAATTCTTATTCATTCTTTTCGCTTTAATTACTTATAGGATTCTTAAATTTCGAAAACCCCCAACTCATGAAACCCTAGGATTGATTCATGCCTAGAACTCATAATGCCTTTAATTAGTGTTATTTAGCAATGATTAAAGCATTTGATGATTGGCAATCAAATGGGTCTATTAACTAATTGGGTGGCCACGAATTTGAACCATAACCTATGATCCAATCACCCATTTTGCTGTAAAAAGGGGCGTTTGGTTTATGAACTTGAAGTTTGGATATTGATTTTTCCCTCGTAATTTTGGATTTGAATTTGGTCGAACCTGACGGCGTCACCTAGCAAAGGGTGACGGCGTCAGACTTGTCTGATGCTCAACCAATTCTTTAATTCACAAGTTAACCCTTTTTGTTCCTCCTTGCTTTGTTCCAGATAATGAGTAAGCGTCAAAGACCTAGCAGAGGGAGTTCTTCTAGATCTCAACAAGAGAACTTTGGCGACACGGTCCTCAGTTGGGGTGTCTTCGATGACGATGCTGCCACAACTAAATACACCCAATTGCTACAACATAAAGTTGAAAATGAGGCCGTGGTAGATTGGAGCTTTTTGAGGAGGGAAGGTCTTGAGCAAACCTTTCTCCAAAGCTTTCAGACGGATGAATTTACCGGCCCTCAGTGGGAAAACCTGTTTAGAATTCAAGAGCCGGTCTATGATGAATTGGTACGTGAATTCTTTGCCACTTTTCACTTTGACATGGCCGAGGCAAGGACCGATGTGGGCAGGACCACAATCTATTTTAGGCTGGGGGGTGAGCTTAGGACATGCTCGGTTACTGAGTTTGGATGGAGACTTGGGTTGTACAGTCAGCATGAAACCACTCAAGCAGGGTTCATGCCTAGGTTGTTGCATGGAGAGACAATGAGGAATGATTTTAGATGTTCTATGTTCTGGCTGACTATTGGGGATGGTGTGTACACCTCGACTACTGTGGCATCTCAAATCAGGGAGCCTAGAGTTAGGTTGACCCATAGATGTCTCACCTACAGCTTGACAGGGCGCCACAGCTCTCACCACCGTGTCACTGCTTCCGACCTCTTCTATTTGTACACCATTTACTCAGATGAGGTTTACTGCAACATCCCATTTTGGGTAGCTAGCTTTCTGAATGGTGGAGTTGGGGAAAGGGAAGGAGATAGGATTTATGGTGGGATGTTTATCACCCGGCTGGCCCGATCATATGGAGTCCTCAGGCCCGAGGTCATGAGGTATTTGAGTGGTGGTGATGCATGCAGGACAGTGAAGGTTAGGTCCCTGAAGCAGATGGAGGTTGTTATGGAGATGCATGATGGGACCTTTATGTGGTATAATCCAGACGGAGATGAGGATGTTGGTGATGGGGATGATGAGGAGGAGGAGCATCAGCAGCAGCAGCATGGGGGTTATGAGGCTGGTACGGCAGATTACTACCGGCACATGAGCAGAGGGGATTGGCAGGCTCACCAGGGGGCATGGATGGGCCAGGTTGATACTTGGAGAACCCGGGTGGACGAGAGGTTCGACTGGATGTATGATCACACTGTTCGGCAGATGCAGCATTTATCTACGCGTGATCAGTTGGACCCACACCTGCTGATTGACCCTTTCCCTGGGCGTGAGCAGGACTACCCACCATATGGGTACTACGGGCACCTCCCTCCTAACTACGACTATCGCCACGGTCCTCACCCCAGTGATGATTTGATTTGATGTTATGATGATGAAACAATTTAATCTATGATTGTAAGTTTTGGAACAATTTGGTCTGTAATAGTTTAGGATTAGGCATCTCTTGGCCTTTAAACATTTGTGACACTTTGTTTTCTTTATTGCATGCAAGCTTTATTTGTTTGTTTGTTTGTTTATTTATTTGTTTGTTTGAGTTTATTTGTTTCCGTATGTATGTTTAATTTTTATTATTATTGATTAATGTTCAAAACTAAATTGTGAAAATGCTTTATCTTGTTTTTAACTTCGTCTTAACTACATATAAAGGTATTTTGCAAAAGTTAAGTGTAAGGGAAATCCAAATCGGTTTATTAGAACACAAATGAACATGAATCGTAAGAATATTAAATTAACATACATATTAGTATTTGTTTGAGTCAAATGCTTGTATCGAGTCATAGTGATATTTTGCAGGATTTCCAGGAAGTAAGGTATAGGTTTTTCCAGAAATTTTCCGGAAACTTAACATGAGAATTCTGTCAGATTATTTCTGACGGCGTCAGGTTTTAATTTTCTGAAATTTTTGAAAGTTTTGTTTTCATAAAAAGTTTTTATTAAATCTCTAACTTATAATCTCCAGGAATCTGCAAAATTATCATTCCACAAGCATTATATCCTTATATAGAATTTATCCCGCCGATGTTATGCAGGTTTTCGTGTTTATTTTCTCAGGTTTAATAGGTTATTTTGGACAAGGAAAATGTATGTGGAATCAAGCTTTTGGCGATGCATTAGTCTTGGAGCTTCTACATTCTCTTGGAAGAAGATCTAACCATGTTACTTCTTTATCCACCGAGCGAATCAGGGGAGTATTTGATTTCATTCTTTTACCTTATTTACTTTTACATCTTGTTATTTGAACATTGGGGACAATGTTCATCTTAAGTGTAAGGGGGGGTAAAAATACGATACTTTAGCGAATGCTATTACGCTTGATTTTTGTTTGTTTAATAGTAGATGTGTAATAAAACTGAGATAAATACATGTTAGGGCAATTTTAGTGCCAAATTTAAATTTTTTTACAACATTTAGGAGTGAAACTTTGATCTTAATGAGCGTCTCACGGATAGGAGTTATATGACTAGCACAAAAACCGTACCACTAAAAAATTTTCCACCCCCAAATATGTGAGGTTCGCCCCTAGAATTGGTAGGAAAAGCATTTATGCTATAATGTGTGTACCGGTAGCACTTAGATTCTAGAACTTGCGTTAGGACCATTCCGAGGCCACAAGTGAGACTACATTCGTGTAGTTAGATTTACTACATGATAAGAGGCATTAGGATTAACCCATTGTTTTACACCTGTGTTTTTGTTATAATTACATTGGCTACATTGGTCAAGTAATTCTCCCACACCCTTTGCGTTGTACTCATTTTTAGTACACGATACCCCTAGTACACCCCTCAGAGCCTATCTTTTCGTTTCGACCTTTAAGCATTTTACTTAAAGAAAGAATTTGTTTACACCCCACTTAAATGTACACCCAAATCGCCTTAGCCTACCTTGTATGCACTCATTTTTAGTGCATTATTGTGACAACATTTGTTTAAACCCCAAGTTAATTATCTAATTGATTACATGGTTGCTAAGTCGAGTCATATCCTTGTACATATTGTTTTGGGACGATTGGGACTCATGGGTAAAGTACTAGTGTAATGGAGTAATGGGGAAGAACAACATTATTACCCCCATATGTGCTAAATATTTTAAAAGTACTCCAAGTGTTTTGATTATCTTAATTCGAGTCATTAGAATAGTTAATTGTAAAGTTATGTAAAAGTTCAAGTGTAAGGCGGATACAACCCCCCTGCGATGTATTATTTTGGATGGTAGGGCAAGAGTGTATGCACACACACACACACACAAAAAAAAAAAAAAAAAAAAAAAAAAAAAAAAAAAAAGTAGAAAAAAACATACGGACTACCATCCCGTTTCATTTTATGTTTATTTTATCTTTTTGTTATTTCTTTCATTAGCTTAAGTCGAGTCTAGTCTTGGCTTAGCAACGCCATATTGTACATGTAATTAATCAAGATCTTTAACTCGCCACCAGTAAAATATCCTTTATCCAACAAAACCGTGTTTATCATATCCCTACACCTAACGTTATAACCCGTTTAAAAGCCCTCTTTGATAGTTTATCTTAGGTGCTTACGCCTAGTGGAGGAGGTTTTTGATCCTTTCCCAAGCCTATGGTAATCTATTTGCTATGACAGGTAGTGAGAGATCTTATCCATTTTCATTTATGAGATATACTTTTATGACACCTGAGAGATGTGAGTATCTAAACACTACTTGTGAGGTGCTAGTCTGTAATCTCCGTGCTTATTATGATTAAAGTGGAACGACTATTTGTTGTAATTACTTTTATATTAGCATTAAATGACCCATAACTTGTATTTTGATTAAGAATAAAAGCGCATTTGCTTGAGGACAAGCAAATCTCAAGTGTAAGGGTATTTGATGAAGCGAAAAGTGTACCGCTTTTAGGGGGTCATTTAAGCCCTAAATCGTATTTATTTGATCAAATATTGCCCTAAATCGTTCCTTTTGTCATTTTAGGTACTTTGGAGAAGAAATCTGAAAAAGGAAGCATTTTGGACATTTTTGGAGCATAAAAGTGAAGAAAACGACAAAGTCTCTAAATCTGCTGGAATAGTACATGTGACGGCGTCAAGCCCAAGCCTGACAGCGTCAACCCTTGACGGGCCAGAGAGGATTTTGGAGGATTAAAAGGGGACGGCGTCAAGAAGGCCATCAAGAAACCCTAACCGCGGCGAGGTGACGGCGTCACGCTCTATAACGTGACGCCGTCAGATCTGTTTTCCTATATATACTTTCATAATTTTTAGTCATTAGTGTGCAACTTTGTGAGGAGAAACCCTAAGATGATTTTTCTGCCATTTTTAAGGGTTTCATACCCTTGGATCTCCCATGTTCAATTGAAGATAAGTAATCAATTAATCATTCAATATGTCTATGTGTTGTTTGATTATATCTTGTTCTTGTCTTTTATTTAACATGCTAGGCTAGATTTATCTTGTGTTTGCTTAGATCTAATGAAACCTAACTATTGATTATTGGTTGTTGGTGTGTTATTAATTGTATTGGATGATTGTTTATCGATGTTAGGCTTAAGAAAACTGGCTAACCTCCTATACGGTAACTTGCTTGAACGTCTTAAGAAACATGAACCAATGCGTACTAAGGTTATTATGGTTGTATTTAATGCATGAGCGAATTCTAGTGATCCCATGTTAGGAGCTTCTTAGCCGGCTCGACATAGGAGTGAAGTAGGAGCTTATAGAGTTGGGGAAGTACGTACGACACCCCACGATTGGTATTAAGGAATACACCCGTCATCCACGCAATTAATACACACTAATCAACCGGTAAAAGATAGTTAGGGAGTAAGGAAATCTAAGTAAACACATTTCTCTCCATATAAGTTCCACAACCTTTTTATTTTTAGTTATTTTATTTTATTTGCAATTGTAGTTATTTGGGTTAGTTGACTAGCAACTAATTCCGCCCACTCCTTCAAACCCGAGATTTTACTTGCTTTCCTAAAAATATAAAAAAATACAAAAAGAATCTTCCCTCACCCTTAGACCTATTAGAGTAGTTTTTCAATCCTAACGACACTATTCCCCTAGAGAACGATCAATCCCCCGGTACTTGCCACTTCACTATACTACATCAGTCAGGTACACTGCCTGGTGGGGATTGCAAGCTTCTCGAGATCCCTCGAGAGGTAAAACCTGTAGTAAGGTCGCAAAACCATGCATCAATGGACGTATCGGTTTTCTAAGGCTTTGAATATATTGATTTGGGCGTCGGTAAGACCCTTGGTTTTGTGGTGTTTGGGAAGGTAATGGATGGTCTTTTTGTGATCGTAGTTGGTTGCGGGAGGCATAGTTATCCTAGACACGAAAAATATATAGTTTAGTTAAAATTATCGAAGATATGTATAAAGGTCTAGTGTGTGCCTACATGGGGACAATGTGGAGGTGCGGTTATCTCGACTCCTTTTGATGCATGAAAATTATGTTTATGCAAGTTTTATGATAAAACGAGAGATAACCCAAACGCTCCTACTTCAATGTAGCTACAATTGAATGTACCCGAAAATACATATTAATTATGTATTCCCTTTAGCATTCAAGAGACATTATGCAAGTGATGCTTAAAACATAACGTTTTTGTATTTGTATGAACAATGTTCAAAAACCGTTTTTCCTAGTCGTGAGAAGATTTTGGCAAAAATTTCTCATGGGGTTTTTGATAAATAATGACAATGTACTACAAGATGCAATTCCTAACTATGAAAAACATGATTTCTTATGCAATTTAGTAAATATGCTTCATGATTTTTCAAGAATTATGCATAACCCCAAGTTTTGGTTTTGTGCATGAAATAGAAATCCTATACGCAGATCAGGAGTGGAAATATGTTAAGGATACTTACAGTGATGATTTGAGCATAAATTGGTTGAAGAAGATAGCCTAAATTATGATTTTGGTGAATTATGGGTCGAATACAGTAGGTGATAAGTTTTAGGGAGAGTGATGAATAGTACAGGGTATTAGTTTAATATATATAAAAACTGCCTCAGCAGATGACGGATCCGGCGGATCCCAAACAAGGGTTCCGCCCTTGTTGTCGGTTGGATCCGCTAGATCAGAACTCAGGTTGGGTTTTTGCCGTGTTTGGTTAATCTAAGGTTTGAGCTAACGTTTAATCTATTCACTAGGTTCCATTAATCCTGAACCAAGTCTAAGATAGTTGAAAGGTTCTCTCTTGAGAGGTTTTGTGAGGATATCGGCAATGTTGTCCTCTGAGGAAACTTTCTCAATTGAGATGTTTCCCTTCTGAACATTGTCACGAAGGAAGTGGTGATGTATTTCTATGTGTTTGGTTCTAGCATGTTGGACTGGGTTTTTACTAAGATCGATAGCTCCTTTGTTGTCGCAAAGAATAGGAATGTCGTTTAGTTTAATTCCATAGTCGACGAGAGCTTGTTTCATCCACAGTGCTTGTTGGCAAGCTTTTCCTGCTGACACGTACTCGGCTTCAGTTGTTGATATGGCGAAGGCTGTTTGTTTCTTAGCAAACCATGCGGTGAGACAATGTCCTACAAAAGTACAAATACCACTAGTACTTTTCCTATCAACATAGTCACCGGCATGGTCTGAGTCGGCATACACTATGGTTTCTACACCCGTCCCTTTGGGATACCATAATCCTAAGTGTGTAGTGCCTTTAATGTATCTAAATATCCGTTTAACAGCTTCAAGATGAGATATTTTAGGATCTTCTTGAAAACGTGCACATAGACAAACACTAAACATAATGTCTGGCCTACTAGCCGTAAGATAGAGCAAACTACCAATCATTCCTCTATATTTAGTGCTATCTACATATTCGTTTTCTTCATCCTTTGTGAGTTTGGTTTCTGAGGACATGGGTGTTTTCGTAGGTTTTGAGTCTTCAAGACCAAACTTCTTAATCATATCTTTGATATACTTTGATTGGTTGAAGAATATCTCATCTTCTAATTGTTTTATTTGGAGACCTAAGAAAAATTTTAGTTCCCCCATCATACTCATTTCAAACTCGTCATGCATGATTTTTGAGAAATCGTCGCATAACTCTTGACATGTTGATCCAAATATAATGCCATCCACATATATCTGGACGATGATAATATGTGATCCCTTTTTCTTGGTGAAGAGAGTATTGTCTACTAAGCCCATGGTATACTTATGGTCAACTAGGAAGGTCTTAAGTCGATCATACCAAGCTTTTGGTGCTTGCTTAAGTCCGTATAATGCTTTCTTAAGTTTGTAGACATGATTAGGTTTTTCAAAATCGGCAAAGCCGGGAGGTTGTGCTACATATACTTCTTCATTTATAAATCCGTTTAAAAATGCACTTTTGACATCCATTTGAAATAATTTAAAATCATATGCACATGCATATGCAAGTAGTATCCTAATAGACTCAAGTCTAGCTACGGGTGCAAATGTTTCATCCATTTTACCGGTTCGTCTTCTTTATCATTTTCAACAATTTCTATATTTTCAACCATTTGACTTTCAACTAAGTCATCATCTACCAAAGGTGATGTCTTAGAGGGAGGTGGACTTTCGTCGAATGTTACGTTCAACGATTCCTCGACTCTTGAGGTTTCTTTGTTCAAAACTATATATGCTTTACTAGTTTGTGAGTATCCTAGAAATACACCTTCATACGACTTTGGGTCAAACTTGGTGAGATAATCCTTTGTGTTTAAAATGAAGCACTTGCTTCCAAACACTCTAAAATATCCTAAAGTAGGCTTTTTGCCTCTGTATAACTCATATGGAGTTTTTGTCAAGAATGGTCTAATTAGAACTCGATTTAGAATATATGTAGATGTATCTACAGCGTAACACCAAAACTTTTGAGGTATGTTTTGTTCATTTAACATGGTTCTACTTATTTCTTGAATAGTCCTATTTTTGCGTTCTATCACACCGTTAGATTGAGGGGTTCGAGGAGCCGAGAAATTATGAGTTATGCCATTGGCATCACAAAATGCTCCGAATTGAATTTCGTTGTCGAATTCACGACCATGGTCAGTTCTAATTGATACTATGTTACTTCCTATTTGATTTTGAATTTTCTTACTTAAGACTTCAAATTTATCAAATGCTTCATTTTTAGTTTTTAGAAACGTATTCCATGTATACCTAGAGTAATTATCTACTATTACCAAAGTATAGAAGTTTCCCCCGTAACTTTGTATAGCGGATGGACCAAACAAATCCATATATAATAATTCTAGACACCTACATGTAGACACCATGTTTTTAGCCTTATGGCTATTATGAACTTGTTTTCCTATTTTGCAACCATCACAAAAATGTTGGTCATATTTCAACTTTGGCAGGTTCCTAACGAGTTTCTTAGATGATAAGGATTGAATTAACCTCATATTGGCGTGACCTAAGCGTCGATGCCATAGAGTTGAGTTTTCGTCCAAGGAGGTAAGACAAAGCTTGTCTTTAGGTGTTTTGTCGAGTTTCATAACGTAAACGTTATTCTTCAAAACACCTTTTCCTACAGTTATGCCATCCTTAAGTATTTTACTTCCATTTTCACTGAAAAGGACGTTATACTTTTTGCGGCACAATTGACTAATACTAAGCAAGTTAAATCCTAAGTTATCTACATGAGCAACATCATCAATAGTGAGAGAGTCATGAGAAATCGTACCTTTTCCGATGATTTTACTTTTAAGCTTGCTACCGAATGTGACATTACCTCCGTCGTACACTTGGTAGTCTGAGAAAAGGCTTTTGTTTCCCGTCATGTGTCTTGAACACCCACTATCTTTAATCCACTCATCTGGTTCTAGTTCAACTTTTAAGCACACCTAAGTTCAAGAAAAACTCAAGCGTTTGGTCCCCAATATCTCATGGGTCCGTTTGGGTTAAACATGACATTATCATGGTTCATGTAAGGAAATGGTGGACAATTGTTCCACGGCATGTAATTAGGACCATGAAAGTTTCTAGACATGTTTTGGTTCCAATTACTTTGGTAAATATGTTGTGGGTTAACATTACTTTTTGGAAAGGAGTGTTTGGGAAAACTATTTTGAGGTCTCTGTTGAACTGTTTTAACTCTTTATTCATTTCTAGCTTGACCTCTTCCTATAAAGACTGCTGGTTTTTGTTAGTTATTAGTTATAATAGTAATAGGTTTTCTAGTGACTCTAACGAATTTAGTACGGTCAGTCTTTAGAACCTTCTGTTCACAACTTGTACCAGCGGATCCTTTTGGTACAACTGGCGGATCCAAAGTTTTGGATCCGTCGGATCCGTGGGCTTCTGACTTAGTTGGAACAGTTTCTTTTTCTTTCACAGTTTGTTTCTTAAAGTCACTTATAGTTCCTAGTTTCATAAAACCTAGTCCGGTTTTATTATGAGGTAGTTTTTGCATTTTCATTATCTCATCTGCACAACTTATGTTTTTATCAAACTTTTTAAACTTGAAATTTTGTTTGATGAGATCTTCCTGTGTGGTTTTTAATGTTTCTAGTTCTAATTTAAGTTCCTGACACGACACACACGTTTCTTTAGCATTTTTATCTTTTTCAATTCGTATCTCCTTTTCTTTAAGCCAATAAACTTCATTTTCTAAAAGTGTCGTTTTGGTTTTTAAGAACTTGTTTTTGTTTATGATTTTTAAGGTTATATCACAAAGTTTGTTATATTCTACTTCTAAGGTTTCATCATCTATAGAATTGTCAGAATGTACCTCTTATGTATCTTGAGCCATGAGAGCAACTTCGTCGTTCTTGGGCTCGTTATCATCTCCTTCACTATCACTCCAAGCTCCACTGACAAAGGCTCTTTGAGATTTGTTCTTTGGAGGCTTTGGACATTCTCCTATAAAGTGACTAGGGTCTCCACACCTATAACACTTCCTATATACCTTTCCTTTTCTATCATCACGGTCTTTTCGGACGGATTTCTTTTCTTCACGAGGTGGTCTGACGAACTTTCCTCATCTCCTGAAGAATTTCTTGAAATCTCTTACCGCCATGGCATATTCTTCATCTTCGCTACTAGAACAAGACTCTTCATCACTTGACTCAACTCTAGCTTTCAAAGGCAATGAATTTCATTTTCTCCTTCTTGCCTTTAACTATTTCTGAGTCTTTTTCCATCACCATTTCGTAAACTTTGAGGTTTCCTATGAGCTTGTCCAGTGTCATGCATGAAAGATCCTTAGATTCTTCAATAGCTGTCACCTTTGCTCTCCACTTTGGGTGGAGTGCTCTTAGAAATTTCCTGACAAAATTCTTATTAGAAAAGGATTCATCAAGTGCTTTAAGAGATGTTATGATAGTATTAAACCAAGCAAACGTACTATCAATGGTCTCATCTTCAGAGATAACAAATTTTTCATATTGTTGAACAAGAAGATCAGTTTTGTTATCTTTGACTTGTGAGTTCCCTTGATGAGTGATAATTAGTGATTGCTAAATATCCTTAGCCGTTTTACACATAAAAACTCTTTCATATTCTTTCTTAGGTAAAGAATTGTAAAGCATCATTTTGGCTTCATTATTTTTGGCAATCAACTTCTTTTGCTCATCACTGTGACGAATAAAAGAAGTACCTATATCCCGACCACCTGAAATATCATTACTAATGGGCTTATTGTCACCCTCTACAATAATATACCACATATCTATGTCCTTTGACTTCACATATGTCTCAAAGCGATTTTTCCAATATATGAAACAATTTGGTTCAAATAGTGGTGGTCTTTGCATAGATTGCCCTTCTTTAAAGTTTTCAAAATCCATTGATCGTTTCAAGTTTTTAAAATACAATATATTTTGAAAATCTTGAGTAACACCGCTCTGATACCAATTGTGGAAAACTAGAAGGGGGGTTGAATAGTTTTACCGTTTTAAAATTTGATTTGCTTTGTTACTTAATGTGATTTCAAGGAAATTATACACAAACAAATAATCACACAATATATATGAAAAGTAAAGAGAGGAAAGATCAAACCACACAACACTGATGTTTATAGTGGTTCGGCTACAAGGACTCTCTTCCTTGCCCTACTCCACTCCTCGAGCCTCTAACTCGAGAGTTATCTTTCACTAAGAAACAAACTCCCTTCTAGGTGGAGAAAACCTTTACACGTCGCTTACTTCTTTTTTCGGTACTAAGATAAACACCGAGTTCTTTACAATGGTACAACCACTCCCGTTTGGTTCTTTCACAAGGGTACAACCACTCCCGTTTGGTTCTTTACAAGGGTTCAACCACTCCCAACACTCTTTGTGTTTTAAGGACTAAAACACTAACCTCACTCTACTGATGTAAATGATACAAACAATGATATGCAAACTAGTACAAGATCACATAGTGACTAAACTAGACGGATAACGACAGAACGTTGATCCTTGTATGTTTGATCCCTTTGCTACAAAAGGAAAGATCAAATGAATGAATGAATGATATGGGTTAGTAAATGAATGAGTATGTATTTAAGCTATATGAGTGATGAGTTGTCCAAATGATCAGCTTGCTATTTATAGGCAAACTGAGTGAACAGCTGGCGGATCCGGCGGATCCCAAACTTTGGATCCGTTCTTGTATGCACTTGGATCCGCCAGTGCAGGACAGCTAATAGATTTCCAAATCTTTCCAAATCTTGCCATATCTTTCCATATCTTCAAATGTCAACTCTTTGGCTTGAAGATCTAAACAAAATATCACAAAATCTTACCAAGATTGTGTACATGATGCATGCCATGATGTCATCCTAATATTTAATTTCCATTTTAGGAAATAAACATGTAAATGTATAAAATGTAAATTCTAGTGATCTTGTGAAATGTAAATGTGTTATAAAAAGACTTTTAACTTGTATTTATGATTTGCTAAAAGATATAACTTGTATTTGTCATTAACAAAACTAAGTAAAGATCATAAAATATTAATAACGTTTTTGGGACGATATTTGTATTAACAGGAGAAGTATACTTTAAAGATATTAAATTCGATTATAAACATGAAAAGTGATGAATGATGAGGAGCGATGTCACAAATTACCTAATAGCATTCAAGTAAGCTTCTGAAGAACAAGTTTTTGAGCATTCAAGATCGTCTTAATAGCATGTCCTAGTTTGATTGTGTTTTGTTTAGAATTGGGATATATATGATTTGCTTATATTTAGTTTAGAAATGAATGTTTATAGAATGCTTATATTTTGCTTATTCGTTAGTTGAATTGTATTCGGTTTGCATTATCGCGTTAGGAAATGGAATATGATACTAAATAGATTTTATATATGTTTGATTTACTCTTTTTGAGATGTGCACCATTTTTATACTAAACTTTCGAGTATAATTACTAGTCTCGTGCTGAACATTTTTAAAAAAATATAAAAATTACTTCAAGATAATATATACTACAATTCATCACTGCAAGACAAAGTAAAATAATTTCTTAATACGATTTGGTACAACTTCGATTCAGATATATAATAATAACAAGGTTTTTAGACCTGCGCTTCGCGGCGGGATGTTTTCTTTACGGAAGTGCTGTATATATTGTACACAAAGTAAATTTAAGGACATGTTCGATGAAAACAAATCATTAATAATCCAATAGCGCATATGGTTATCGGGCACATGTTTATCCTACGCCAACAAACCAAAAGATCGCACGCCAAATATGGCCACAACATTCGTTTCTAAAACTACTAATACTGATAATTATTGCACTATACAGACCCAAAATATTAGACACCCAAAAGCATAACTAAAGTTTATGCATCATTGTAGTAGAACCGTAGAGGGGGTAAATACGGTCTTTTCAACTAACTTGAAGTTTAAGAACTTCTAGTCTTAAAGATCAACACGTGGTTATACACCAATAAAAATCACAACTACAATATATAAAGCGATGAAAGAGACACCACGATATACACTGATTCGGGATGGGGGGTTTATACCATCCGTACGTCCGATGCGAATCCACGACATCGATACTATTACTCTAGTATAATCCTTATGGTAGAATACAAACCGTTACAACTTCACTCTACCGATATACACAAAGATCGTTGCTCACTAAGAAGAGCTACTCCCAATGGTATTCCGCCCTCAGAAACCACCCACAAGAATCTCGCGATTCGAATTAACCACTAAGACCATAAAGAACTTCCCCCAGAAGTATCAAACCCAAAGTAGACCTTTTCCCGATCTAGTCTTGATCACCAAGATACAAGAATTTAAACACCTGTAAACAAATGAATATGGTTACTATTTCGAACAAAGCCTAACTTATCCTGGAGACTCGATTCTAGTAGAAAAGGTATAGAGAAGAAGACCCTCGACACAATTCAAAAGAGTGGATTAGGTTCTTGTAAATCTTCTCTTGCGGAGATGTGTTCTTTTAAGAATAATAAGAGAGGAGATTAGAACACAAGGAGATTAGAAAACATAGAGGGTTGAGAGAGAAAAGAAGTAAGAGAGTGATGTGTGTTTCGTTGTAGGTATTTTTATATTCAAGTTTTAAATTTATATTTTGTCAGACTATACCTAAAGAAACACTTTCACGGGCAGTGTACCCGATCAAATATAGCCAGTGGGGTAAGTACGAGGTCGTTCTTCGGAGTAGTATTGTCTAGAATTAACCTAGTGTATTTTATAGATTTTAAAGGGGGTTTTGATTTGAGATTAATTAAACTACTAAAACAAGAAAAGTAAATTAAACTAATTAAACTACGTGGGTTGTGATCAATAAGAGAAGGAAGTGCTAGCCATGTTATTCCTACTATATTCATTTAGTTATTCGTTTACTAGTGCAATGATTCAAATGTAAAGTGTTAGTGACAGCAGAAACGAGCAAACAAGCATTTCTATTTAAGGTAGACTAGACTACTTGGTCCATGCATCTAACCCTACACATGCAACCTATATCCATGAAGTAAATTTTCGGTCTACTCAGTTACATGCATGTAATATGTGGTGTCAACTAATCTATGTGATTTATCTGCGGTACCCCTTTGGTCCAGGCGATACCTACTTTTCTCACCCGTTAAGTCTGTTGAAGAGCACTATACTAACTTAAGTGTTTAGGCATTATCTGTCTAACCTCGGGTTCCTAGGCCTCGAGTCCTCAGTAAGGGCACTAATGAAGCCAGGTCACTAATACCAACCATAGTGATACGAATCACCACTATCTCAAAGACTATTCTTAAAGTGATCTAGACAATACACATCAAAAGCTTAGCAAATAAACGAGTATATTATTTGAACGATAAATACATAAACTATCTAAAACAATGCATCAAATCTTCATAAACGAAATAACATAAACATAGTATTCATAACATGGCAAACACAAAAGGGTGTTAGCCCATAATGTATGTAGAAGTAAATAAAGCAAATTCAAATGATAAACAAATGGAAATCATAGTGAAACCGATATGTAAACCGAATGATTAAACCTAATGTGTTGATACAAGACATTCTCTTCTTGATTTCCTAGCTCTTGGGACTAATCTTGGGACCTTGGAATGACGAAATTCGGCTGTGGTTGAGTGCAAGATAATAAGTGAGAGATGGAAAGATCAAACCACAACACGAGGATTCATATTGGTTCGGTCATGAGGCTCCTCTTCCCCTACTCCACTCCCCGAGTACCCAACTCGAGAGTTCACTGCACTATGTCAACAAGCTCCCTTTAGGCGGAGAAAACCATACAACGTTGCTTACTATATTTTCCGACACTAAGATAAATGTCGAGTTCTTGTCGAGGTAGAACCAACCTTTCACACTCGTATTTTCAGGACTATAATAATAACCGAAATATACTCGTATTTTCAGGACTAAAATACTAACCGGATGTCTCTATGGTGTATGATAAGTAGTTATAAACAAAGTATATGATGGAAACTATCATTGTAACAAATGTTACAAATGCATGAACTAACACTACAACACCTGAATCTTGACGATTTCTTATGTTCTTCTCTTGCACCTAGAATGGTTAGTTCTTGGATCACTTGAAATGGATTTAAACAAGTGAAATGATCAAAGAAATAAATGTTTAATGGTGGGAAAGTATGTAGAAAAAATATTGGCTATAGGTGATTTTTAAGTGTGGAAATGAGCCCCTATTTATAGGCAAACCAAGAGCTGGACGCTCATCCACGGCTCCACGATTCCCTTATTAATAAGGGAGCCGTCCCCTGTCAGATTCCATCTCTTGTTTGTCTTTTGTTGAGACTTGAAAATCTTAACAAAATATTTACTAGAAGCCTAATTCAAATTTACCTTTTATTAAAACATTTTTTACTTGTTTTTAAATTAACTTTTGGAAAAATGTTTTGTGCATGTTAAAATGTAATGTGTTAAAATGTAACATGTATGAAAAAAAATAAAATTTATTTGATCATCATCAATCGAGTTCAATATCAATTATTCATACCTTAAGTGATTTTATGTCGAAATAGAAATTTACGAATAATAACTTATTTACGTCACTTTTACGTAAAATGTTTTTATATTTTGTTATTATCAAAACCAAGTAAATCGAAAAATATAAATAACATTTTTACGTATTATTTGTATTAACACTGGACTTCAACGCAACTTACTTTTTATTATTGCGACGAAGTATATGAATCAACGAAAGTGTATTAACGAAGTCTGAGTTTGTAATCTTTGGTAGTGACCAACACTTCGCTTTAAAAACTTTTAATATTTTTTATGAAACAGATGGTTTAATATTTGAGATGAGGTTTTAGTAGATTTAGGCTAATACATAACACAAATTTTCCTGTAGCTATAAACAAGGAAAATGAAATTGTAATAATTCGCAATTCAATTGAAAATTCTGTCACAACACACGGATTTAATCACGGTATATGAAAGAATGTCATTTGCCTTGACAACCCATCACAATTTTCTAGCCTATGATATACAAACACCCCCCCCCCCCCCCCCCAAAAGATGTCAAATCAGGGGGGTGGCACACTATTTGTGTTAAAGATTTCTTTTTGGGACAGTATATCACAGTTTTTTTTCAGTTTCTGTTCCGACAGTTTTATAGTTTTTGTTCTGTATTTCTGTTCCGCACTTTCAGGTTTATAGCTTTTTGATATAAACAAAATTATAAAAATAAAAAAAATTAAAAAAAAATGAAAAAATTGGGAGGGGGAGGGGGTGTGGATTTCGGTTTTTGGGGGTGGGGATAAGTTAGCCCTTCTTGATATTGCATCTAAGAAAAATAGTATTGGCAAATTATAAATAGGTGCATAGTAGACTTCATTCGATGTCAGACCCAGCAAACACATATATTAGAGCACAAGGTGTGGTGAGTAGAAAAAACTACTCATTTGTGTCTTACGGGGTGCCACGTTACCGTGACAAACCCCCTTCTACAACCCTCTTATTACAACTAACCACAACTTACTCATTTGGGTCCCAACACTTTCTATTTTATTTTTTTTATTCAAATTTTCAAATAAACTAAATTCATTTCTTTCGAATAATAAAAATAACATTTTTTATAAAAAATAGTTATAAATTAATTATTAAAATTTAAAAAAAAAAAAAAAAAAAAAAGAGTTGCAAAAACAAGCCCACTTCTTCTTCCTACCAAAAAAAAGAAGAGAAAACTAAACCGTTTATCCCACATGATCCCCCACTATGTCAGTAATTTGAAGGGAAAAAAAAAAAAAAAAAAAAGGCAATCTTCTTCTTCCTACCGGCTATACGCACACTTGAAAAAAAAAAAAAAAAAAAAAAAAAAAAAAAAACACTAAACCGTTTATCCCACATGGTCCCACTATGTCAGTCATTTGGGTTCGTCGTCTGCACGACGAGTTGTTATTTGGCGAAGGGTGGCGAGATGATCTTGTGTCGTGGCGAGCTTCAACGAGAATGTCATATCACAATGACGAAGCTATTGCGAGACCACACATTGTGCTCTTAAGGGAAAGCACAATGACATAAGGCAATATTGGGATTTATATTAAAAAAATCTTATATTTAACAATATGCTACAAAAATGTGCAAGGTAGAATATATGTCATCGCTTACAATATTGTTGAAACTTGAAAGTATTATGAACTTTTGTCTAACTTGTTGACTTTCTATATGTCGATATTTGCACACTAACTTGTTCGAGAAAATGTAGAGTGAAATGATGATTTATTTAGTGGGACTAGTGTTTCTTGTCAATGGTTTATCATAATCAAATTGTTCTGGGAAGAATTGGAAATTGAATGTCACCTATAGTGTAAGAAAAAAGAAGATGGCATATATTCAAAAGTACCATATTTCTATATAGTTGATAATTGAAATGATGTTGTTTAGTTATGGAAAACATATGTGAGAGGCCACAATTATGATGTTGGCAAAATTACATTATGATGATTTATAAAGGCTGCCAAATAATTTATAGTGTGACACAAAACTTGCAACTTGTAATTAGTCAAGATGTATATATCTAACCTACTAAACCTTGAGTGGCCTTTGATATTACTTGCCACACCCTTGGCTTCAAACATCATGTAATCATAAACGATAAAAGCATATAATTAGACCATGTGTAATAGTAGTGTAAGAAGGATGGGGCATGGTTTGACATGTGACATTGTGGACTACCATGGTGCTTGGAAGAAAAAGTGATGTAATGGTAGATGGAGCATGATGTGACATGTGGCACCCCTTTTCTTTTATTTTATTTTTTATTTTTTTAATCATCAAATATTACATTTATTATTAAACATTTCTAAAAATAGACAAATAATAAAAGATAAGTTTATTAAAAATAAAACCATTACAAATAAAAATAAAAATACAATTAAAAAATAAAAACTACTAATCTATATCGTTAACGTCATCGTAATCGTCGTCGTTCTCGGCTTCGCTTTCGCTTTCGTTCTCATTCTCCTCCTCGGACTCGGTCTGCATTCGACGGTTACTCCACGCTTCCTCGATCAAATCCGTCAATAGAGCGTGGTGACTATATTGGTTTGTGGAATGTTTTCATGATGAACGAGTACTCCGGGTATATACCGTCACCTAAATAGTAGCCATGTGGATGGAAGTTACCATTAGCATAAAAACCGAGAACCGGGGCCAAACCTGAGATGATATCTTCGAGGACGTGTGATTGCTCTAAAACGTTGATATCGTTAAAGGGAGCCGGGGACACCAAAGTAAGCACTCCATATTCATAGATCGTACGAGCAAACGGCTTGAAGAATTAGAGTTGGACCTTTGTGGCTACCCCCGTGGTATTGACCTCGCCAAGCGGTTGGACAATTAGCCCATGACCAATGCATGCAATCGATACTACCCATCATACCGGGTATGCCATGAGCCTCTTGGTGCACATCATATATTCGACTCAAATCATTTTTTGTCTGTTTTCTTAAATACCGCTTCTCGTACAAGGCTTTTATTCCTAAAATATTTTGTGAAAATAGATATATAAATATATAAGGAAAAACAATAAATAGATCAAAAAATATATGTAATTTTTTACCTATTGTAAATTCCTCAAGTGTGTCTCAACACGTTTTCTCGGCCATCTTTAAATAATCGTCGTTGATATCGGTGGTGACCCCGTAAGCGAGCACCGGCAAAGCAGCTGTGCACTTTTGTATCGATGTGAACCCCGGGTTACCGACTATGTCGGGTCTTTGTTTAAAGTAACTGGTTCGCTCCTCCAAATCATTTGCGATACGCAAAAATAACCGTTTGCTCATTCTAAAACGTCGTCTAAATAATTGTTCGTTGTACGTGCAACCCTCGTCGAAATAATCAGCCATCAACCTAGCGTTGGTCGCGGCACAGTCTAGATCAACCCGTTGTCTTTTTTGAATCGGTTTTGGTGGGTTCTGGGCGGCGAATATAGCTACAGCCCCAGCAGCAAGAGACACCGCTTCTAGTTCTCGGTCGGAGAAATCATCATCCGAACTAAATTCAAGAAGAAAGAAATACAAGGGAGAACCCATTTAAAAAAAAAGGGAAAGATTGGTATAAAATTTGATGAAAAGAGAGTGTGTTTAAGAGTGATTTGGTGATGTTTTTATAAAAATGAGAGATGTGTGTATATATATAGTAAGTTGGTTGAATAAAAAAAAAATTAAATTTTTGGTCAAAAAACCCATTGGCAACGGCTGGATTTTTTGGGAGGAATGAGGGCGCGGGCGTGGTCTTCTCCAAGCCCCCCTCCTTTTTTCTGGTTTCCGCGCTACCAGTAGTGGTGGCCGGGCGCTATTCGGGTGCTGAAGAGGCGTGAAATGGGTGATTAACGCCCCATTATGGGTGGTCTTAAAAGTTATTTATTGCTCATAAGCAACCTTAAACTTTCCTAAAGTTCAGGGAAAACATATATGTTTTTCATGTGACATGGCAGGGAGGGGTGACACATTACTTCTCACACTTTTCTATTAAATTTTTTCCTAAATGTGAATTGAATGATAAGAAAAGTTAAAATGAGAAAGTTGAGAAAAAAACCACAACCATATATTTTAGATGCAACAAAAAAATGGATGTATCTCTCTTAAAATTATTACCCTTATTTAAAATGTGTGACTTGAAATCCTTCTTATTATTCTAATTTTAGTTTTTCTTCTTATCAGATCCTATAATAGCCTGTATATATAGGTTGTTCCTTACTTTATACACAACTAAAACATTAAAATACGATAATTTCTTTTTTAAATATAAAAATATCAATTCTGTCCTTGTTCTTATTATTTCTCTTTACCCTTCGAAACACATTAACATAAACAAGTCTTTAAGAAGCAATTAATATTTCTTGGGTTTAATTAATTATATGAATAAGCCAAAAAATTCTAACAAAAATCATATACTCAGTTTCTTGTAATCACATTAACAGTCCGCGGAGATAATATTTCCAATTGGTTTCAATGAAAACCATCCAAAAATCAAAGATGCTCGTGGAAAATTAGTTAATAGATGGTTTTAACTTGCATAAAATTTGGCTTATTAATGATCAGAATTAAACAATAACAATCAATCGGTCAGCCAGCAAGAACAATGTTTGGGCAAATGAGCACAATCAACGACGGTGAAAAATACAATTAGAACGGATTATGATTTACCTTAATCAATGAGGGTATAATTGACCTTTCATATTTAAAATATATTTATAATTTATTGTTTTCGTTTTAATATGTATAAATCAATATTTGAATATATATAGTAATATTTTTATGTGTTTGAAAAGATATATACGTAATTATAAGTTTTGATAGAATATATGTGCAATTTTAAGCTTTTAAAATGATATATGTGCTTTAAAAAAATATCAGCATTGAAGATTAAAAAAGAGTACGTAATCACCACATGATCGATATACGTAAAATTTTCAATAGTTAATTTAGTATTTTATTTAAATAAAATTAGACGATTAACCGTTCATAGCAACGAGATTATATAACGGCAGATAGTTTTATTGAAAAAATGTTTATTGGTTATAAATGAAAAATAATAAAAGTTTAAGGATTTGAAGATTAAACATAATGTTTTGAAACCCGTTTCGACCCTGGTGGTTCAAGCGGTTGAACCGTTCCGGTCAAAAAACGGGTCAATATAAACTGGGTCAACCCGATGGGTTGAGTTGAAAAAATGGTTCAAATTAAACCGGGTCAACCCGCCGGGTTTGAAGCGTCCCGTGTCAAACCGGTTTTCGATGTGTATTAATAGTTTTCTTTTGAAACATATGTGTATTAATAGTTGAAATTTCTCATAATTAATTGCTTCAACATATCATTTTTAATTTTTTTAACACTTCACTTTCTTAATTTTTTACTTTTCACTTTAATTATTTTTGTTTTAAATATAGTATAGATATCTGAAGATTAAAAGTTAATCTTACATACTTTCCCAATGATATTTTATCGGACGTCCCCGAAGGGACTTCCCAATGATATCAACAATGAAAATTACAGAAAGGCAAAAGGGTAAGAAAGTCGTTTGATAGTGTATCTATCCGTATACGATTGCATTCATGCTTGTTATTTATTTATTGTTGGTATTGTTTGCTTTTCTATACATTTTTAATTGCTCCTTTTGACTTTTTGTACTTGACAAAATCAAGAATAAGGTGATGATGAGAAAGAATTTTAGCATGTTGTTCATTAAACTTTCTTCTTCTATTTATCTTGTCATGTAATTTCAGAGGTTTTTTTTTTTTTTTTTTTTTTTTTTGTTAATGCAAACACACATATTAAGGAAACAAAACTAAAACTGAGATACGATATAAGGCATCCACCTCCATTAAACAAGCTAATTAATAAAGGATGAGACCAAAGAAAAGAAGACAAAATAAACGTAACAACCACTATTAAAAAATAATACTCGTACCTCACATTGGTTAAACTCCCTATGAAAACTTACACGAAGGACTAATGCTTATATATATTGACTTCTAAGTAACAAATATTTCCCCTGGACAGTAGAAACCAACATAAATGTAATGCGCGTCAACGCGTGTCAGACATGTCACGTTAACAAGCGTGATCGATGATTGACTACAAGTAGTCTAATAATTAACACAAACTGAATCTCAGCATTGTTCAACCTCGTTCTGAACTCTGATGTTATTAAACTGTTAAGCTTAGCTCAAACATTGTATGAAACTCCGCAAGTCTTTTTTATGTACGATTTAGCTAATCTTAATTTTTTACTGGTAATCAATTAATATTTTAATGTTCTTTCGATTTACATAAAGTTGCAAGACAAACGAGCAACAAGCTGCGTCGCTAATCTTAAGAATATTTTTTAGTCGATCCGTAAGCTTAAATATATCAAAAAGATACGTACCACAACTAATAGGACGATCTTGAATGTTTTGAAATATCCATAAAGACTTTGAATCTTAAAAGCTCAATACGACACACAAGTAACAAAGAAAGGGCTAAATGCTCCAATAAAAGTTTTAAAACACGAATAGTTTTGCGTATAATAAGTTTTGACTGATTTTTGTAAAACTTGACTACTATTAAGAAAATACAATCATATTAAAACACGAATAAGTTGTCAAAAAGTCGTTTTAACCCTCGTACTTGCTTGTAATAAATTTGATGAAATTGTAGAAAAATGGGGCCATATGAATTATTATGAAAAGAGAAAATAATGTCACATCATACTCTTTTCTCCTCTTTTATTATGTAACGATAGCGCTGGGTTCCGATGGCTGATAACGCACTTCAGTATAAATTTTCTGTTTTACCCTTTGTGGGTCCCATTTCAAAAAGCAATTTGCCTGTGACAGCCTTTCGACTTTTCTTCATCTTCCAACATTCGGTGGTCACAATTGCATTTTCCACCTGTACCATTTATTTATTGTCTTATTCACCCCTTCATTAAACACTATTGCTTTTTTTCTTCGGATCCAAAGTTTTCAGCTGCACATAAAGCTCTTTGTACGAAATGCTATTAAAGTTGTATGAGTTGGTACACGCCTACACTAGGACACGAATTACAGTTCAAAACTATCTCAATAAACAGGTTAAGGTTGGGACGAGCACCGTAACAGCCGAACAATGCATAAAAAGAATGATAAATGGCAATTCAAATAATAAGATTCTTCAAAAGCAACGTTTTATTAAGCAATATCAAACGCAAAATAGCTTCAAAACAGATACTAACCCCATAACAAGAAGGAAGACCTTAGTTTGAAAATAAAGTTAAGTAAACAAAAAATGAGTTCTAAACCTCACAAAATTGGAAGTGTTCAAAATAAACCCCTAAAACAAAAGTTGGTAAAATCGATTAAAAAAAGGATTGATACAGTGTTGCAACACAATTATACTATGTGGTCTAGTTGCACCATAACACTCATCTAAACCTCCAAATCCTCCTCACAATCGTCCCCCCCATCCCTCCCCCCCCCCCCCCTACTAAAAAAAAAAAAAAAAAAACCCTTTCCCGTAAAGGAGTCGTCATCGAAATCGCTAATAAGGATAAAATTCAGCAACAATAAAAGTAGCCGACAAGTCATAATGACTCGATAAGTTAAGCATTGTTCATAAATAAAACTAACACGTGAAACTTTCAGCAAAAAAAGACCTTCTAAAAAAACCCATCATCCTTGATTTTTCGATCACTTGTATTACCTTTCAGCAACCACATCATGTAGTATGGATATGAATGACCTTCGGTCTTCAAATATAGCTTCTCAACCATGTGTGTAGAGACCACATTCCACAAGTTTGGTGTGTCAATCTTATGATGTTTAGAGGTGAAAGCACAAATGGCGAGTTTGTTTGTAATCGTCTATATGGTGCATTGCCATATTGCCGGAACCTCAATGTTTTCTGGTTAATATATTTATCAATGTAATAATCCTTTACCCAAAAAAACAATCACCTTTCCTTTTTTTTCGTACACTTACACTCTGTTCTCAAGATTTGGCTAGGTGGTAAATGGAAGTAAATGAAAAAAATTCATGTTCTCAAGATTTGGCTAGGAGGTAAATGCAAGTAAAGGTTAGTAAAAGGAAGTAAAGCCCTTTGTTTTTTTCTTGTCAAACTTTCAGCCCATAATTGGGCTGCAAGTGAAGTAAAGTGAGTGGGTCCCATTATTAAATAATGTTTGTGACAAAAATGCCCCTCACCAATTTGTATTTATTGTATATGTATAAGGGTATTATAGTAAAAATATAAAAAGTGACAACATTTCTTTACTTTACCTTTCTTTCACTCCAAACTTAAGAACACAATTATTTTCATAACTTCCATTTCATTTACTTCCATTCCTTTACTTTCATTTCATTTACTTCCATTTCCCTCTAAAATCATACTTGAGAACAAAGTGTTAGTGCTGAAAATGGCGTTTCATCATCGCATATTGTCAACCACGGATTTATAAATATTTAAAATGTGTCGGATCATTAAGGGCTAAACTTGATCTTCAAAAAAGATTCACCAACTTCAAATGTTACTTCTTCCTTACCTTTTCTTCCTCATCAACATCAGTAATGTAAACAAACAACTTTTTTCGCTCAAAAATTTCAGATAGGATTATCTCGGAAGTCATCATGATATAACTCGTATTTTTCAATAAAATAATTCTTCTCTTCCTTATCTCGTATGTCTCAGACGATAGGTTCAGGTTCGGTTTTATCTGTCCCAAAAGGTAATCTTAGTGGTAATAACTAAAACCATGATACCATGTGGCTTTACTAAGGACTCAAAACTTGCATCCTAAGCCTACATTAGAAACCATGATAGGTTGAAGGTGCCTCACCAACCAACTCAGGTATATCAATTCGTAACATGAGACTACAAAATAGTTCTTTCTGAATCCCTCCACGGTGATTTGCTCGATCACAAACATACATGAATGGTTTTCCCAATCTAGGATTTTCCATATTGGTTTAGATCAGGTCTTCCTCTGACGGCCTTCAAATTTTTGAATTCGTTGCTTCTGGCTTGCAATCTTCACTTCATGCGGATCCAATTCATTGGTTACTTTTGCGAGTCTACAAACTAGATGTCTTTCATGATTCTATTCGACCATTCGTGCCATAGCTTCTATCCAAATACAATATATATATTTTTTTATCTCCACTAGCATTTCCTACAACTCACCGTACCACCACTCTATTTGGTTATATTGCTGAAAGTGTTTAGCATAAGGTTCCTACATATATCGTATAAGTCGTCAAGGTCATGGCCATTTTATCACCATTTTAATGCTTTCTACGAGTGATGGCCTATAAGTGGTTATGTTGGGATTCGCTGGTAAGAGTTTTTCCGTCGATTGTTGGATCTTCCATATGCTCATCGTAACTTTATGGTCGGAATTAAGTTTTAGGGCCATAGTTCCCTAAAGTCGTTCTAATCAATATCATGAACTAATATTTTAGTAACGTGTAGTATCTTGTTAGTTTTTATTTGTTCCAAATAATTTTCTTTCTGTAGAAATGGTTTTTAGTCCATATAGTATAAGATCTTAATTACTGAATGATGACGCTCGATTTATACATGTTTTATATAGTGTTATTTGTTAGTTTTTTAATGTTTTCTATGGACTTTCGATACTTAATTTCATGAAAATACATTTCAGGTTCAATTGACAAAGAATCTCTATTATCAAGATAAAGCATAAGTGTTGGAACACATAAATACAGATAGTTTACTAGATTAGATATTCCACCCCGAGTATAGTCTCGGGGGGAACAAGAATATTGTGATATCACAACTTATCCTAGTAAGGGTTGAGAGGTATCTCAACATTTCCATGTACTAGTATATATACCTCACTAGTTTCACTAGTGAGGTGTGTGTTTTCATAATAAAATTATCCTTGCAACACCACTCTCTCTTCCTCTCTCTACTTTCTCTCTCTAACACCACCATGGGTGATGTGGAAAACTAGAAGGGGGGGGGGATTGAATAGTTTTACCGGTTTTTAAGCTCTTTTGAAAACTTCTTAAAAGTCTACTTATTGAAAACCTTGATTCGAATCTTATGTGTAATCAATCAACACCAATATGAACTACATACTAAACTAACTAATAATAAGTAAAGTAAGTAAAAAAGAAAAGTTGTAAAGATCAAACCGGGACAAAGGATTTATAGTGGTTCGGCTACGAAGCACCTCTTCGCCATACTCCACTCTCGGAGTACTACACTCGAGAGTTTCAAGCACTATGTCAACAACCTCCCTTAAGGCAGAGAAAACCGTACACGTCGCTTATCCTATTTCCGACACTAAGCTAGATGTCGTATTCTAATCTTAGCTAGCACCAATCTACCACGATCCACTTGATCAAACATACGAGCCCAATGGCTTCAAGAGATCACCAAGATCTCGACACGATCCAAATGATCAACACTCACTTGACTAACACTATCCTAATGACCCTTGATCTTCTTGATCAATCACACAAGCCAAATGGCTTCAAGAGATGTTCACTATCTCTTATAAGATCACAATGATCTTCACTCACACTCTCACAAATGAAAAATGATCTTGATGTATGCTATGATACAATCAAGTATGTAACAAATGTTACAAACAACCTAACAACTATAACTCTTGTATCTTCTTGGATACTTTGAGTTCTTCTCTTGCACTTGAAGAGGAATGACAACACCTTGTATCAACTTGGATACTTTGTGTTCTTCTCTTGCTATTGAAGAGGAATGAAGAGGATCTCTAAGTTGGATGATTGGATCACTCTTGAACAAAAGAAAAACTAAACTAAATGATCAAGAAAAGAAAATGGTGTGAAGGATTTAAACTCAAAAGTTTCTGTGTGTGAAAGGGTACCTAAAATCTGTGAAGTGGGTTGGTATTTATAGGCAAAGAAAATCTAAACGTTACAGGTGGACGGCTCCACTAAATCACCCACGGCTCCACTAAATTTAGTGGAACCGTGGAGCCATCCCAGACAAAGACGCTCCAAATTTTGTCTTTTCTGGTGAAAACTTATTTTGGGAAGTTTGGAGCTGATTTTGGGGGGAAAAATAACTATTATGAATTTTAAACTTATTTTTTCATTAAAACATTTCTTAATTATTCAAAAATAATTTGTAAGGTATATTTTTGAAAAAATATTTTGTCACATTAAAATGTGAAGTCTCAAAACCAAAATTTACTTCTTTGATCATTAGTCAAGTTGTAAATTTGTTCTAGAGTGATCTGCGTAGAAACGAGATCTTCCAATTAAAAACTTGTTTACGTTAATTTTAACGTAACGTGATGTCACATTTTGTCATCCTCAAAACGTGAAGTAATCGAAAGATATAAATAACGTTTTTAGAACATTATTTGCATCAACAATCTCCCCATTTTTTATGATGATAAAACATAAACTCATTTTAAGTTAAAATTAGTTTTAACAAGTTTTTAATGAGTTTACTCCCATTTCTCCCCCTTTTTGTCGAAGCAAAAAGGTTGCAAGGTTCCCCCTTGATGTATACTCCCCCTCATTTGGAGAACACCAAGGAATCGAGCAATTGTTCGTGCTACAAAACAAAGTTAGATTACATATATACAATATCTAGCAAGTAGCACGTTTGACAAATATCCAACCACACAAAAAATAGCTAAGTAGCCAAAATAAACATGAAACAACCACATTAAAGCCCATTTCATAAACATAAAATAAATGTCATACATGAGTATGACTACATCATGGAAGCAAATAAAATAACAAGAAGACACATAAACATCAATAGTAGTATGAGGCTTCAAGATTTGCTTCCAACTTCAAAAGAGTTCCTAAGCATTTATTGGAAAAACTAAACATAATAATGTTTAGTTGGTTGGGCTATTGGGTGGTGGAGTTGGTGGGATGATGGGTCCTTGTGGAGGTATGAGGAGGTGCTCAAGATAGGAGAATTGAAAGCTCAATTCATCTCTAAGACACATTATGAGGTGTTGGTTGTGGTGACAACAAGGACAACTTAGGGTGTGTGGTTGTAGGGGATAAAGGATGGGATGACCCATTAGTGGTTGATGTGATGGTGATAGTGATGAGGATGATGTGTTGGTGCCAAGTTCAAAGGGTGATGTAGGTGATAGGGTTAGTGTGAGAGCCAAAGGTTGTGGTGATGGTGATGGTGAAGTGGATGATGTGTTAGTACCAAGTCCAAGAGGGTTTGATGGTGATTGGGTGAAGGTTAAAGCTAGTGGTTGAGGAGGACTTGGTTGAGATAAAGGTGTGTTGGTTCTAATGGTGGTAGAGGATGAAGATGTTGGTTTAGTTGAGGTTGCCTTGGATGGAGCTTGGGGTGTAGTGATGGAAGATGATGATTTGGTTGAGGTTATGGGTGTGTGTAGATCATCTTCATCATCCAAGGTGAGATCAATGAAAGTTATCTCTTTGGTGGTTGGTTTGGTTGAGGCTTGTAGTGTGTGAACACTTTTGATCCATTGATCAATAAGAGTGGTTTCATTTGTTGGTTTAATGTTAAGCCTTGGTTTCTTGGCTTTGTGTGAAGTGGTAGCAATGGTGGAAGACATGATGGTTGAGTGTGATAGAGGTAAGGATAGCAATGTATGATGTTAGCTTATTTAGCCAAATCAAAACATGCAAAGTTGGATGGATTGTTGAATTTGGGGATTTGGGTGTATGGGAATCAGGTTATGTTTGCGGATTTCCAGGAAAAAGAAAGTCAAAAAGTGGAAAAGAACAGTTAATTTCGTCTCCCAAGGGCACGGTACCACTAAAGGTACCACAACACCACTAAATTTAGTGGAGCCGTCCCCTATTTAGTGGAGCCGTGGCCTCCAGTTGACCCTTTTTCCAGGTCTGCAGATTCTAGGCTACCTAAATGGGGAAATTCTGGGGAATCCATTTTCTGCAAATCTCAAAGCCTCAAATCTACTAAGAATAAATCCAAATTTCCTAACACTAGTCTAAACTAGCAACTAAAATTATCATGTGATCTTATAAGTATAGGCAACTAGCAAGCATGCATCATTCCAAGCATTTTTATCATCTAGTGCATGCCATAAAAAATGTATGAACTAAGCAAAGCTCATAAAATATCAAGATTGATTAACTAATAAAAGTAACCAATTTTAAGTAGGAAATGTTAAGACATTTCAAGTTAGTTTATGTCAAGTGGACATTGCCATGACCTTATTTATAATAGCTTAATAATACTTAAGTTAGTAGTACTACTTAAGTTAATCCTATCTAGTCTCTTCTCTTCCCCATCTTCTTTATCTTGTTCCCGAGTCCTTTTATTGCCTTGCCAATGGACTTGAACCCCCCAATTGTTTGCTCATGCATCGAGACTTGTCGATTGTACATGGTTGTTTGCCTTCTCATCATCGTGGATAAGTTGGTTTGTCCGAATTCAATATCGGAGGTTTGTGTGAACGATGAGGTGTTAAGGTTACGAAAGTTGGTGTCGGGAGAGGGGGTATTAGGACGAGACGTTGACGTTCCTTCTTCGTTCACCTTGTCATAGTCCTCATCCATCGGTTGAGATGACGAACCATGACCGAAGGAGGAAGAAGAAAGAGGGACATCGGAAGTGGATTTACGACCACGTTTGGACCCTTTGTCCTTACGTTGCTTTGTGCGACGTTGTGGTCCACCAAGGGGTTTCATGACCGGATTGACTAGGACATAGTCGACATTAGTAAGATGTGGGAAATGTTCCATGACCCACGTGAAGAGACGAGTAAGCAACATACCGTATGGCATGAGCTTATCGGAGCGACTATGAATGTTGGCCATCCTTTTGACCATGTAGTATGCGAGGTTATATGGTTCCTCGATACTAAGACAGTAAAGCATGTGAGCGAGACTCGCCGAAACATGATCCCGGTTGCCCGCAAGGCTCAACACGTTCTCACGTAGAAGGAGTTCCCAACTTCTGAGGTCGGGAAGGAGTTCTTTGAGGTAGATTTTGTTGGGGTCAAGAAGGACAATGGAACCATCACGTTTTTGATACGTGTTGGCGACTCGAGGAGTTTGGATGACTTGTTTGATGGTTTCGATGTTGGAGATTTCGGTACGATAAGTACCTTGACTCTCAAGATTATAGAAAAGAGACTCTAGGGAATGGTCTTCAGTGTATGCACACTGACCATACGAAGGAACACCGAGTATTTCACCAAGCTCGGAGACGGACAAGATAATATTTTGGTTTTGGATCCAAAAATCAAGGAAGACATTACCTTCAAGGTCATTGAAGGTGCGGACTCGACTATAAAATTCGAGAACAAAACGAGGACAAATTTGATCGTTTATTTGGTATAAACAATCAAAGTCGATAGTAGGGAAGCAAACTTGGATGTTATCCAAGAGAATGTAATGAGCATCGACTACACGTCCTTCGTGTATGTATCGATCTTGGACTTTAGCAAGATAAGCTTTTTGCTCATCAGGGATGGTAGGATCGTCTAATAGACGGGGAATGTAGGGTTTGGTATCTTGATAATCATTACGAGACATTGTCACCTACAAAAATATAATATTTTGCATGTTAATTTGTTGCATTTTAGTGATCACATTTTGAGTGTGTGTGTGTGTGCCTAAATGCAAACGATGTGGAGGTGCGGTAATCTCGACTCTAAAATAAACCTAATGAGATTACCCAAACACTCCTAACTTCACTTTTGCTCAATCAAATATGTCGAATAATACATATTAATTATGTAGGTCGATCCATATTTGAGAGTTCATGTATGCATGCCCAAAACGTTTTTAATTTGCATCAACAATGCACGAAAAAATGTTTCATGATCCTAGACTTGTGAACTTTTTCAAAAACAATGGAATTTGGGTGTTTGGCAAACGGCTCAATGTGGCGCCAAAAATCTAAAAATTGAAAAGCCTCAAAGTTAATCATTCCTAATCCATTTTTAATCATCCTAGACATGATTCCATTGAAAACAATTAATCTTAATCCAATTTAAATAGGAAAATTCGGACTAGATTATGCAATATAAGTGGGTTTATGAAAATCCTAGGTTTAGGGAATCATGTAAGTACTACATTGTCTAATCCTAGTCCTAATCTCACAAAAGTTCATCAAAAATTGAAAATCCCCAATTCGAATTTATGCATATGAACAAACCCTAGACTCAAATTGAAAAGAAATTTAAGATAATTGACTTACAATTTGTGTTGAATTGATTAGGATTTGTTGATTCCAATGCCTTGAACTTGATTAGCAAATGTGTAATGGGATTTTGGTTGTGGGTTCGGTTTGTGACAGCAGGAGGGAATGAGTTTGTTTGTTTGAAGTGAGTGTGCAGAGGAAAGTGGAAGAAAAACGGGCATTTTCTCAGATACACGGTACCACGGTACTACTAAACATTAGTGGTGCCATGCCACTTTAGTGGAGCCGTGGGTTTGTAAGGCCCATTTTTGTTCTGTTTCGACTCTTGACTGATTAATCTTACTTATTTAGTAAGACTTTTTGACGCGAGAAAAAAGTTTATACCTAATAAACTCTTTGACGAAAACGATTAGGCAAGATGAAAAGAAATGACCTTAGTATTTCCAAGGAAATGACCAAGATGTCATTGGAGGAAAATAGGATTGACTTTCAGTATTTCCCGTGAAATAAGTAAAAAGTCATGAGTTGAGATTTGGAGAATGACTACAATATTTCAAATGAAATATTTAATTAGTCGGGATACAAGACGTAAGGAATGACTTAATATTTCCAGTGAAATATTCAAAATTCATGTGACGAGACGTGGGGAAATGACTTAGAATTTCAAGTGAAATATCTAATAGTCATGAGAGGAGTGAAAGAGATGACTTGAAAAGTCATGAAGCGATAAGTCGGGAATGACTTCAATATTTCCAATGAAATATTTGAGTGGTCATTAGAAGGACGAGATGAGTGACTTAATATTGAGTAAGTCACGAGATAAGACGTAAAGGATGACTTTAATATTTCCAGTGAAATATTGAGCTAGTCATGAGTGGGATGAGACGGATGACTTAAGAAGTCATGAGACGAGATGCAAGAAATGACTTTAATATTTCTAGTGAAACATTTACAAAGTCATGAGATGAGATATGAGGGATGACTTCAATACTTCCAAAGAAATATTCAAATAGTCATGAGCGGGATGTGAAGGATGTGTTGGTTAGAATATCAACGATGTTGTCTTTAGAGGAAAACTTTTCCAAAGAAAAGATTCCTTTTTGGACATTGTCGTGACGGAGGAAATGACGTACTTTGATGAGCTTCGTTCATGAGCAAACCAAGTCTATTTGCATCTCGGCTGTTACTCTTCACAGGAGTGTTGTTGGGATGGACGTCTCATTTGATTGGAGCTTGTCTCATCCATAGTGCTTGTTGTCATGCCTTTCCGGCGCTTACGTATTCGGCTTCGGTTGTGGAGATAGCAAGAGTTGTTTGTTCTTGAAGAATCAAGAAATTTGACAATCACCTATGAAGGTGCAAACATTACTTACTTGAGATATAGACAACAATTTCTACATAATCCCCTTGAGATATCATAATCTCAAGTGTATAGTGCCTTTAATGCATCAAAGGATACATTAAACACTCTTAAGGTAAGAAGTTTTAGGATCCTTCTTACAAGTGGGCACAAAGCCAAACACTAGACATGATAATAAGCCTACTTGCCGTTAGGTAAACTAAGTTACCTATTATGCCCCTAACCTAGAGATATCCGCGCACTCACCTTCATCGTCTCTTGTGAGATTCGTATTTGCGGATATGGGCGTTAGTGTCAATTAGGATTTATCTAAGCTAAGTACATATATAATATATTAAGGTTTATAGGGATACTTTCTTTAAGTAGTATTACATACGGGCTAGGGAAGAAACATAATTCACTCATCACTTTCGTTTCATACTTGTCACGCATGATCTTTGAGCGATCATTGTACATTTCTGGACAAGTTGATTTCATCATGATGAATTGTGAGTTTTTGTTTCTTTATGATAGTGCCTACTATGTTAGATTCTAACAATACTACATGCTTAGCATTTCTACCAACAAATGGTGTTTTAAGAAAGCGTACCTGAGCCTAAGGTGTTGTCCTTAAAACTAGAAGATTAGACTACCTTTGTTGAATGTTAAGCAAATGAGACACGACTTGACTCTTCCATCACAAGATTTGTTTTATCACAAATCATACTCCATTTGTTAGACTCCAAAATTTATTTACAACCATGTTCTCCTAGCAAAAAAAAAGTTCAAACATCTGGTCCCCAATATCTCATGGGTCCAAAGTTGTTAGTGCTAAATATCCTACGCATTCGTTGCATTTGTTTAGGATGTGAGAATGGAGGACACATTTCCCATGGTAGGTAACTTTGAGAATGACAGTTACTCGAAGTTACGGGAAAGTTACTTGGATGATTTTGTCTTCTAAAGTTACCTCTCGGTAGAGGAGTTCTAGACCGAGGTTTGGGTGAATTTATTTTTCTAGGTGGAGGAGTCGTTGACCTAGTGTCGGGTTTTACAAATCCAAGTTCAGGAGTTGACGGGGATTTGTAAAAGCTTTTGACTTCCTCTATGCTAGCAATAGGTACTTTAGTACCATTTACAACTATGTGACTTGGTTTAGGACTTAAGTTATTTTTCAAGATTGACCCAGTTCTGACTTCAGCACCAGACGGTACCACGGTACCACTAATTTTAGTGGTGCCGTCTGTACCTTTAGTGGTGCCGTCACCTTCAGACTCAGAAATTTCAGGCTTTACAAATTTTACATGTTTAGTACTACTTGTGGAAGCCTGATTTGGGTCAAATCCTAAACCCGCACGGTCATGTTCATTATATCTAATGTCTTCAAGTATATCATTAAGTACTTTTGTTCCTTTTTCAAACTTAATGATTCTCAAAGCATTTTCTTTGAGTTTTTCGTTTTCTACTTGAAGACTTATGCATGACCCACATCCTAAGTCTACTTCTTTATTTTTCTCAAGTCTTTTGACTTGATCCTTTAATTCTAAAATTAGCAATTCAAGTTCTTGCAATTTTAATTTTAGTTTTGTGTTTCTACCTAAAATCTTAGAGCTAACCTTGCATAGTTTATTGTATTCGTCATGTAACCTAGTGTCATCTATTGACGAATTATCATCACTATAGTAAGAAGAGTCGGAATGTACCTCATTAGAAGCTTGAGCCATTAGGTATGTTTCATCGTTGGGCTTCTTCTCTTCTTCTTCACCGCTATCACTCCAAGAGTCTCCTATGAAAGCTCGTTGGTTGTTGGATTTCGGTGGTTTGGGACATTCTCCTATGAGGTGATTAGGATCTCCGCATCTAAAGCATGTCCTATCACTTGTCCCTTTCTTTTCGAATCGGTTCTTTTGTGATGTCTTCCTTTCAACACGAGGTTGCCTAACGAACCTACCTCTTCTCCTAAAGAACTTCTTAAAGTCCCTAACCGCTAATGCATATTCTTCATCTTCACTATCAGAACTCGAACATTCCTCATCACTAGACTCCTTCTTGGCCTTTAATGCTAGAGATCTAACTCTCTCACTTTTGCCTCTAACTATATCGGAGTCTTTCTTGATTATCATCTCATGAACTTTCAAGTTTCCTATTAGTTCATCGAGTGACAATGTCGCCAAGTCCTTTGAATCTTCAATGGCGGTGACCTTTGCTCTCCATTTAGGATGTAGAGCCCTAAGAAAGTTCCTAACATAATTCTTGCTAGAGTAACCTTCATCAAGAGCTTTAAGACTAGTGATAATAGTATTAAATCTAGCAAAAGCATTATCTATTGACTCATCTTCCGAAATGGAAAATTGTTCATATTGTTGAACAAGACGATCTATCTTGTTCTCTTTGACTTGATTATTACCTTGGTGAGTGACTAACAAGGTTTTCCAAATATCTTTTGCCGTATTACACATAAAAATTCTTTCAAATTCCTTTTTAGGCAAAGCATTGTAAATCATCATTTTAGCCTCATTATTTTTGGCTAGTTTTCTTTTAAGATCATCACTTTGTTTATCATAAGAAACTATTTCATCCTTTTTAGTTTCCGGATTCATTTGAATCGGTTTAAATTCACCCTCGGTAATAACATGCCAAAGATCAATGTCTTTTGATTTCACATACGTTTCAAATCTTGTTTTCCAATAAACAGAACAATCGGTTTTGAAAAGTGGTGGTCTTTGCATAGATTGCTCTTCTAGATATTTGTCGGAATCCATTGATCGATTCAAGTTTTAAAATACAATATACTTTAAAATCTTGACTGACGTGGCTTCTGATACCAATTTTGGAAAACTAGAAGGGGGGGGGGGGGTTTGAATAGTTTTACCGGTTTTTAAGTTCTTTTGAAAACTTCTTAAAAGTCTACTTATTGAAAACCTTGATTCGAATCTTATGTGTAATCAATCAACACCAATATGAACTACACACTAAACTAACTAATAATAAGTAAAGTAAGTAAAAAGAAAAGTTTGAAAGATCAAACCGGGATAAAGGATTTATAGTGGTTCGGCTAAGAAGCACCTCTTCGCCCTACTCCACTCCCCGAGTACCACACTCGAGAGTTTCAAACACTATGTCAACAACCTCCCTTAAGGCGGAGAAAACCGTACACATCGCTTATCCTATTTTTGACACTAAGCTAGATGTCGAGTGCTAATCTTAGCTAGCACCAATCTATGTTAGGAATATAAATATTCATGTGAAGACTCGGTCACCCCGAGTATCTATTTAGCATTTAAGTAGCTCGTAGGCTTATTATTATTATTAGTATTATTAGTGTAGTTATATTTATATTTGTGGAGTGGGTCGGGTCTTTACCCACTGTCAGCTCACTCCACAGCCCACTAGGGGCACCATATGTTAGCTACTATATAAGCCCCTTCCCACACAAGGGAAGGGTTGAAACTCTTTACACCTTCAATCTAATACATTCAGTTTTCTCTCACTAGTTCCCACTCTCTCTAACTCAACAATGAAGATAATCTTCCACAATCCAAGCCCACCCGATCCACACAATCAACATGTTTAGATCTTACAATTGGTATCAGAGCCAGGTTAGGTTCGATTGATTGTGTGTCGGTTTTATTTATTTATTTTTTTTGGTCGAACCATTTTTTTTCTTAAACTGTTTTGCTCATCTGTTTTGTTTGAATCATTTCACTTTGTTCATATGTTGATGACTTTCATGTTGGGCCTTATCAGCTTATGAAGTTGTATTGCTCATATAAATTTGAGTTTGGGCTTTAACTGTGTTGAGGATTCAGTTTGCTAGCTTAAACGTGGTGTTTTTGATTAAAAGTGGTGTTTTGATAAGTGTTTTAGGATTCAGTTTGGGCATTATCTGTTTTTGTGGTGGTTGTTTCAGTTTCGGTTTTATTTATCTCCTATTGTTATTGATTTTTCGTGGCTTATTTGTGGATAAAAGTGTGTTTTTTAAAAGGTTTTTCTGGGTTAAGATTTGGGGATGTTCTTGGCTGCGATTTGTTGAAAGAGAAAACTCAGATCCGGTTTTTCTGGAAAAGTGAGTTTTGACTGGTCAAATGCGATTTGATAAGGTTGTGATTTGCAGACAACATTTTGGGTGTTGCGATTTGCCTACTCAAGACAAATTATCAAACAAACAGAAACGGCATGCTGCCAAAATTTAAAGAAAACTTGCGATTTGTCCATAAAGATGTAAAGATGAAGAAGAGATCTTGACCACAAACCAAATACAACAATTCAATGACTTCAGTTACCACATCATCAGTCATCGTTCTAAACTTCCAATACTCTTGTATGACTTCAGTCTTTATACATCACAAGTCAATTCGAGAAAGAAGTAACAACCACAAACCACACATTAACACTAATCAAGAACACCAAATCTGAAACTAACCCAAAACCCTTCACCATCTCAGACTCAACAAGATTCGAATCTAGGTCCACAACAACAAACCCACACCATCAAAACCATACTCTATCCTCTACCAAGACTCGAGCGCTACACATAGTAACAAGATCTCAGATTAAATCTTTCGTATTACTCAAGCATATGAGACTTTTTGAAAGTCTATCAACACGAAAGATAAACCATCATCGATCTAATTTTTGAAGATTATACTTCATTAATATCCGAACAACTAAAAGAAAAGTCAAAACAATAAAATGTTTTAATCTTCCTTTTGATTCGGTTATAAAAACACATGAACTAGAACTTAAATGAAATACACCTACCGTAGATCCTTTATCAAGATCTTGAAGTCAAAACATCCTCAGGTCTTCGTGGATTGGTTTGATTCGTGCTTAACCGTATAAAGGATACGTGTGATGTTTTTGTGTGATGATGGCTGCATTTGTCCTCGGTTAATTGAAATAGATGTGATGAGTTCGATGACTGGTAGGCGATATTATTATGGTGTTGTGATTAGAGTTGGAGAAATATTGAGAGTGGGGGGCGGATGATTAATATGAGATTAGAGGTTGTATTTTGGTGGCTGAGTGAATGGAAGAGGAGGTAGGCAGATTAGAATAAGATTAGGATTAGGGTTTGTAGGCATTAATACCGAATAATTAGGGTGAAAAGTGAAATGGATCAGGTGTTCTATTTTTTTGGATCGGGTTTACTAATTTGTTGAATGGGCTGGTCACAAAAGTATTTGGGCTTAAAGAGTGAACCGGGCCTTTGCTTTATTGATTTGGTTTGGGCTGACATATTTAATAACAGGACTGTGTATTCACTCAAATGGTGATGGAATGGGCTGATGAGATTGGTATAACCATAAACCATGTGTTGGACGAAAATACTGGTCATCCGTTTTTAACATAATTCATGACAAAATGATTGGTATATTTTGGTGTTACTAAATTTCACGAGGATACACACGTCACAGCTAGTATTTGGGTATATGAATGTCATCGTGATTACAAGTTGTGGATTTGGCAGCGTTGCCCTATTGATGCCTGCGATTTGAGTGAGCCTGCGACTTGATCTTTGCGATTTGAGTTATAGTTGACTAATTGCGATTTGATCAAGTTGAGATTTGACTTCTTTGACTTGAATTTTGAAGATTAGTATTGCACCTCACTCTTGGTTATTCTTGTTGATTTCACGGTTTCTCTTGTTGATTTTAGAAAATCCCGCGAAAGATTCGATTTCTCGGTTTAAATCTCAAGAGTTGTACTTAGGATCTCAAATAAGTTTGTGCTACGAGATCGGTAGGAATTGGGAAGTTCTGGTTGCTTGGTTGGTTTGTTAATTCACGGGTTCGTGTACTTAGGATCTCAAATATCTCGGGGTGGATGGATGCACGATGTTTGATGATCCTTGTTCGAGCATATTTATAGTGATTAGACTTGGATGTTCAAGAGGCGGATATATACAATAAAGGATGGAAGGTTGGGTATATACCACTACCTATATTTAAAGGAGTTACGTTGTTGTGCTCAATATGGGTTCTAAATCACAAATTTAGTGCAAGTATAAGTCGCGGACTTGTCCTTTATCAAGCTTCATCAAGAGATTGTTGTTTCTCAAGTTTCTAATGGGATTGCAGTACAAGATCTTCTCAAGAGGTGGTCAGACTTAAAGACACAAGGTGGATTGTTCAAAGACGTGTTTTAACCTTTTACTCCTTCTAAAGTTAAACACATTTCATCAAGCGGTTTTGGCATATTACGAGCTTCAGTGAATTTTTAATCTGCTAAACCATTGATGAGGAGACAAACGAGGGGTTACTACAAGAGAGTCTTAATCACCATCTTCTTTGCAGTAGTTTTATTCGGCTCTTTCCATGTATCTATGTTGTGCCTGACAAATTCACAACCATCACGGACTCTCAGCTTTGGAAAAAATGTCATTGCATGTCATTTTTGAGGGGGAGAATTGGCGCATGTTTCTTCTCCTTTTGGTCAATCAACCGCACAAGATAATCATGAAGTTCATTTGGTATTCCTTATTTGAGATTGAAGTTGAATTTCACGAAGGCGTCTACTTATTTTATCTTGAAGTCGGGGTTGGTTGGATGCATGACCTTCAATGATAACTTGCTCGTGCTTAAAATTTAAGTTGAAGACTTAGGTTATCTAGTTACCAGCAGTCGGGGTAACTATCACTTAAGTGTCACACGTCGATGACGTTGTCGATAATCGCAAGAGGTGTTAATGTCTCATACTTTGGTTGGGTATTGAGTACTTAGAGATTTGCTTGGAGCATTAATTCTCTACACCGTTCTTCCAACATTAGTGCAAGCTTAAGTAACGAATTTGAGGACTTCTACTTCAGTTTTCAATATTGGTATATCGGGTTTCCTTCATCAAGTGGTCACAAATTGTTGTCTGAGTACGAGGTTGGTTAGTTGGCCAAAGGTTTTAAAAGTGGTGATGTGATCAGTAATTCTCACGGGATATTCTTAACCCAAACTGATATTCACCAAAATCAAATCAGTCATGCCACATTCAACTTGTTACTGTCTCACGGTTTCTTCTTGGTTTTGTAAAATCCCGCGAAAGAACTGATGGGTTATGCGCTCTTGACTGTGATCGGGTTAAAACCATTATCAACGTTCAGTTAAAATATCATAAAGAGCTAGATCTGGGCATTAACCACAAGATGTGACTACGGCGTTAATTCATTATTATTTATTTGAGGCTGAAGTGAAATTTCATGGGTGCGTGTACTTAGTATCTGAAGATATCGGGGTGGTTGGATGAAGATTCTTCGAGATCCTTGTTCGAGCGTTTAACCTTTACAATGACGAAGACTTGGATATCTAGTTATTTTTTCTTCCTCTCTATTGCAAAATAACTATCACTTTAAGGAGTTACGTTGTAGTGCTCAGTGTCACATGAAGTTGTGGATATCCAAGAGGTGATGTACGTCTTATACTTGATGGTTGGTTGGTTGAAGAGTATAGAGTACTTAGGGATTCAATGTTGCACGAAGTCTCTACATCGCTCTTAGTCACACATTAGTGCAAGTTTAATTCACATGTTCGGGTTATGTTACTTCAGTCTCAAGTTCATCATATTGGGTTTTCTCCATCAGTAGTCACGATATCAAGCCGACAGTATGATAATGGGGTTGGTATTGAGTTAGATGAGAAAAGTACAAAAGAGAGAAATGATGTCTGTTCATATCAGTTCAGGCCTCGTTCTTCATCGACAATGGCGTCTGCAGATAACACTTCCGGCCCCGTTCCTCAAAGAAAAGAAAGGTGTATGCTTACGTGCCCTTTATCTTTGGAAGAAGAGAAATCTTCTTATTTATGGACATTCTCATCAACAAGTTTCATGCTCTTTCCGTGCTTATTCAGTCTTCAAGTGGATCGACGCACATTGGAGTATACTCTTATTCACTTGTTCTACCAAAAATTGCAGTTGACAGGCATATGCAATTTTTGAGGGGGGGGGGGGAAAGGGTGAATAATCTACATGTCAGTTATCAAGAACCATCAAGTAGATCTACTTACCATTGATGGTATTCTTATTCACTCGCTCAATCAAAAATTGCAGTTGACAGGCATATGCAATTTTTGAGGGGGGGAAAGGGTGAATAATCTACATGTCAGTTATCAAGAACCATCAAGTGGATCTACTTACCATTGATGGTATTCTTATTCACTCGATCAATCAAAAATTGCAGTTGACAGGCATATGCAATTTTTGAGGGGGGGGAAAGGGTGAATAATCTACATGTTGATTGATGATTGAGAAATGGTCATACGACTCCTGAATACGTCAGTTCAGGAGTCGTGCAAACCATGATTCTCCAACACTACATCTTCCTCCGTCTATCAAGGTGTTGAAGAACATGGTCATGGAATGCTAATCGACATCCTCTCACGGGCTGGTACAATCAGTGTCAAAGGGTTTCTAGTCAATGCTTCATGTACACGTCATTATGCTTCATGTACACATCATTATGATGATTCTGATTAATCGTAACCATCAGGGGAGAGAAATGTGTACACCAAGGATGCACAACAAGTTCACGTGATCGGGCTTAATATCTCACGATACAAATTATAGATGATCAGTGGTTCAACTTGTTACCTTGGTATTATCATTTCACTTGTACGTCATGGGCTGATTAATCGTAACCATCAGGGGAGAGAGAATGTGTACATCAAGGACGCAAAACAGGTTCACGTGATCGGGCTTAATATCTCAGGATACATATTATAGATGATTAGTGGTTCAACTTGTTACTTTGGTGTTATCATCTCATGTGTACGTTGCGGGCTGATGGGTTATATGTAAGGTTACTGGAAGGTATTTGGTGAGATGAAGATGATTGGTATTCTGTTCCCCCAAATGGACAATCTTGAAGAAGGTCGAGTCTTCGGTCTAGTCTACATTCTCCGCTGTGGGTTAGAAGACTAAAGACGGCATGCATTTGGTTATCAAAAGACTTCTTCATATTATGGGCGTTCATCAAAAGACTTCTTCCTGTTATGGGCATTCATCAGAAAGGTGGTCAGGTTGGGGGAGAGCACTAATTAGGGGAGAGTGAAAAGCCATAATTAATCCCTAATTAAATGTGCTCACATTGCTCTTCAGCAAGTAAAGTGATGGCAACAGAGAAGATTCAGGAAGCCGAGGAGTAATGGTTTTGCTTCGTATCCTTGTATATATTTGCTTCATACATTTTTGTTCATATCTTATACCATTTTGTAAATAGATACATAGAAAACCTGCAAATTGTAAATAGAGAAACGTAAAACCAAAAAAACCATAAAAATTGAAAAATAGAAAATACCAAAAATAGTTTCACCTAAGCATGTCTTCTGTTTATCGATAACATTTACGGTCTTAGAAATGTCATTCAATAATGACACGGGACTTTAAATGAAGCTCGAGCAGAAGTTATACAAACCGGTTAAAACATGTCTAAATGGCTTGCTATTACTTCAGATAGCAACCCGCTTTTCAAAATGGGGAAAGCACGTCGCCAAAAAGACGGCTGTTCCTCCCACTGGGTGATGTTTACTCGGGCATGGATTACTTTATATCCATGTTTCTTCAATTTGATGTACGTTTCAGTGCATCATTTCTTGAAAAGGAAGAGAAATCTTCTTTGTATGCAAATAGTTTTCATTCTATGATTCTTCTGAAAATTATTTGTGAGACACTTGGTGGTTATGTGTTGCCTGAAATTCTTTTAGACTTGGATTGTGCAAAAAATTTGTCACTCAATCAACGACTACAAATCTTTAACTAGAATACAGGTCATTGATTGAGGGGGAGAGTGATTTCAAATTTTATTTCATCAAACGGGTTTCTTAGTTAACTCATAACTCTTAGAAAAGGTTTTGTAGTTAATGGGGTATTAGTTGAAGAGGAAATTGCTAAACTTTATATCAAATGGCCAAATGTGTTAGTTGCTAGAAAGTTTAGGGCATTATGTGCAATTTGCTTATAGTTTCTAGCTTTATGTATCTAGAAGGTTCATTTGTGTTACTTTGGAATCCTCGTTTAATCCCCTAAATACTTTAAAACACAAAATCTAAAAGAAGTTAGAAAACCCATTGTGTTTGATGTTCTTGAATACTCCACTGACATTTGTATGATCTGAATGAATGAGTTTCAAATGTTGTTTGACTCTTGTTAGTCGATTGCTGCTCAATTGTTGTTGATATAGTGCATATGTTCTCAGGATTCGCTTAGGTATATAGTTATCATGTTAGAATCTTGTCCCTAAGATCCTGAATTGAATGTTGAAATATGAGTGAATTGCCATGTTCATGATTGCTAATTGCTCTTCATGCTAGATAGTGGTTTGATGTACTTCCTGATTGTGGTTTGATTATGAGATGAACTTGGTATTATGATGTGGCAAGCTGCTATGTGGTAGCTATTAAGGAATAGTGTAATGAATGTGCCAGTTCCAGCTCTAACCATTTGATCAGATGTTCAAACTCTATTGTTTGGCTCAGTATTCACCACAACAACAACATCGGCAGCAACAACAACAACACTGTCATCACCACCACCACCTTCAGTGAAACAAAGCAATATTTATTCCGATCTCGCCAAGTGGGGATCTACAATACTTGGACGTTCTTGTTGGTGGATGGATAATTGATGTTGACCAATGACTCCCTCAGAGAAGCGGATGATCACATCGTCTGCGCAAAAAGGTCAATATCATTCGTGTCATAACAGTCACTTTGTGCATAATAAGCAGTGAATCTCCATCTTAGATTAAGGGGGAGCATAGTATGTTCCATCATCAGAATACATTAAATCAGACACATTTTCTCCTTAATTTTCTAAACATATTTAAATCAATTGGGATCACAAATCTCAAAAGGTTTGAAATTTTTGATCGGGGGAGAGAATGTGATTTAAATATGAAATCTGATAAAAATGTGATGTTTTGGACTTAAATGTAAGCTCTCCCATATGTGCTAAACTCTTTCGTATATCGATGCACATATTGAGGGGGAGCAAATGGTTTGTGATAACAAAAAGGATATGGCATCTTATGTGAGCACGGCTCAGACTTCACCAATGAATTGACGAAACATAAACTGTCATCAATCGAAAGGACATATCCTGGCCGGGTAATAATTTCAAGCTGGTCTAACCAGTGATGTAAGCGTGTCTCAAAAAGGATGTGTCTGAGTAGAGTGTACCGTTTCGAGAAACTTTCTGTGGACTTGACCAGGCCGGGTAATAATTTTAAGCTAGTCTAACTAGTGATGTAAGCGTATCTCGAATCGGTCATGTTCACTGAAAGTGGATCAATTCAAAAAGTGCAAGCTCTACCCAACATGTGCAAATTTATAAAACAATCATCCGAGCACATGTTGAGGGGGAGCATTTGAAAAATATAAAACTCTCAAAGTGTTACCAAAATGTGTTTCATAATCATGAACACTTTGAGAGATTTTTCAAGGATTTTGGTAAATGGCAACATAGGATAGTCATGAAGTTATAAGGTGGCTAAGGTTAGGAAAACCGTCCTAAGATCCGCCAGAGCCGGAGGGATCTACCCAAGGACAATACCAAATAGTTAGTATTAGAAAGTCCTTAGGTATGATATGAAAAAAGGAGTAATATGAGAAAGGAGAAAGAAGGGGTTGAAGAATTAAAAAGAAATGAAATGAGAAAGGGTGAAAAGAAATAGCCCTCCAATTATTCAACCTTAGGGCAGAAACCGGGTTCAATTCATATGCTACTGGTGGTTACTAAGGTAACACCGGTATTGAAGAAAAGACGTCATGGACCCAGTGACGCACTGCACTAAACCTTCTAAACTACTCAAGTTCTCTTAAAAGGACTTGTTTCATTCTCACGGGGAACCCTGCATAATCTATCGACCGCTCATTACGAGTTGAGTTGATATTGAAACAGGAGACGCCGCTCCAGTCTCCGACTACCAAAAATGCACTTATCGAGTCTAGAGCCACGAGATGCATCATAAGATCTCATAGGAACACGTGTTACTTCTACACTGGGTGTTCAACATTAAGGACACCAGTTGTAAACTTATGAGTCCTACGCATATCTTAGCAATCTGCCAGAACATTCATGAGGGAATTTACAAATGTAACTCTCAGTGATTGAATGGAAATTCCTGCCAGGGTCAACATCAAACAGCCCTAAAAATAGGTCACTTCGGTAATTCCTTGTGGATTACGCTTAGTGGTCGCGGCGGTTTCAAACGGTCTACAGTCGTGGAGTGGTCTCCAGCGACTCACCTAATCGTTGATTTGCTACGGTAAATCTTTAAAACCCTCTGTGGGTTTTCGATTTAGGAACGGTCTTGGTAAGGTTTAGAGAGAGTTTTCATACTATGCTGTTAACAATCTCGAAGT